>OX421945.2:20682825-21282825 GCA_949128155.2 Xanthia icteritia
AATGTTACGGACCTGTTGTTTGGAAGTGTAGATGCTGAGTGTGAAGTGCGCTGTTCAATTCTTAAGTCAAGCAAGGTAAAATAAGATATTTTAAAGGCTCGCAAGTATTGAGCCTTTAAAAAATCTTATTCTTATTTGTGATTTGGTTTCAAGACCCGTCATTTCTGTGAAGTTACCTAGTAGATAATTTATTTGACCCTGTATAATGATAGTATAATATAGACATAATGATGATGATATAATATAGATATAATATAGACATATGATATAGACATAATGACGTACACCACCACAACTGCTCATACTAGAACCAACAAAAAGCATGAACATACCAAAATAGCGGAGTATTTCAATTCTCTTCGGTCATAACTCATCCGACGAGCCTCATTGTCGCAGGAGACAAATTGAGGATACGTCATCATTTGCAACGCACTGGGTATACCCCGAAGATTTGTGCGAAAGTGTTCAGTCACTATCTACTGACTGTAAATGAGAAATTATTTTCAGTTCTGTTATGCCAGAGATACTCGAGACTAGTTTAACAAGCCAGGATAGTAAGCTAGCAAGCTAATAATGTTTCCTTCATGTATAATATACAGAACTAGCTTCATTTCTAGGCTAGTTAGCTAGTGAGAAAGCTAGTAAGCTACCGTCTCAAGCTAGGATAATTTAATAGGATGGGTTCTATTTTTTGAGCTAGCAGCACCCTCGCCACTGATTTTACTATCCTGGCTTGTGTACTAAAAAAATGTTCATTCTGCACAAACAAAACGAACATTTAAAGAAAATAAAGACATAAAATACATAAATACAAAAGTAGCCAAAAACCTCGTATTCAACCAATAAATAAAAGTTTGACAATGTTGCTCATTGTTTGATGTCAAGGCCACGGACCAAAGACAATATTGCGACATTACATAATCATTACTAGCTTCATATGGGCGGCGAAGCTAGTATTCGATTTTTACGAATGCAATTCATTCTACTTCACGGACGTGTTGTTACCGCAATGGCTTTAAATTATCTAATAAACAGCACAAGCATGTGCTAAGCCAGCACAGCAAGCCATGGTAGTGTACCGAGGTTCTATTTTGCTATTGAAGCTTTGTCAAACTAGCCTCGTGTATCTCGGGTATTATAGTTTAATGAGTTGAGGCTTGCATCTTTCATGAATCTTGCCAAATGATTTTGGAGTTTTTACATCAGATAAATCAAAAGTTGATTATTTTAAATTTTTACCACTGCTAATTACTATTGTTATTAATTTAATTGTCTCACTAAAGCCGCGGACACCAAAGCGTATTATCGGCCGCCGACTGTGAGCGTCCAGTACAAAATGTATGAAATGTATGAATCTCTCAGGGAACTATTTAAAAAGATTAATATCAAGACGGTACCTTGCCAATTCATTTATGAAAATATTATGTATGTGACAAAAAATCTACATCTTTTTAACAAAATAAGTGACAGACATAATTTTAATACTAGAAATAAAGATAAAATAAATCAACCATTTTTCAGACTATCTAAAGTACATACATCTTTTAGGGGTACTGTGTTAAATATTACAACATAATACCTTAAGATATATTAGAATTAAATGAAAGAAAATTTAAAACTCATTTAAAAAATACACTTTGCAAATAAAAAATGTATTTATTAGGTTAAGTTTCTATGGGTCTATGCCACCCGAAATAAAGTTATAAATAATAATAATAATAAGCATATTACAAATTAGAGGATTATATCCAAGATAAAAATGCCTGGAAACATGCTGGTCCTGCTCCATAGGACAATTTAGAATCTAGACAAAATCTAACTGGTTGCTAATTTAATTGTATAATATTTTTATTTTTTTTAATATTGATTTTACATTCTGGGATTACTTGAACTCACACACTGACTTATTAGTACCTATTACTTGTAAAAATGTTAGGAATATCGTATAATTTTACAATGTTAGTAAATATGTGAGCACCATGCATCTATCACATGATTAATTTATCTGTCATTCCTTAATCTTTCATTATTTTTACCTAACGTGGTATAGTAATCTTATTCTAGGTGCATCGTCTTCACATATAATTATATAATTGATGTACCTATACAAGATATTGTGAAAACATTTTAAAAGAGTAACGGTGGAGTTTCTTGCCCATTCTTCTCCATACGAAAACTACCTTTTGGAAGGGGCGACTAGAATCAATTATTATTTTCTGTAAATGTTGACGTTCAAAAGTGCTTTTTTTGTGCTTAATTGAAATAAATTATTTGACTTTGACTTTGAAAAAACAAACACAAATAGATTTTTTTTTATTTGTTGAACATAGGTAGGTTAGGTACAGATTTTGTATTATTTAAAGAACGCCATGTCTAGCCGCCATCGGCGTACAAATATTATTTTCGTTCTAGCATGCTGACTATAATAAACTATCAAAACAATTATCAAACATTATCAAACAATTCTAATTAAAATTTTCGACACGAGAAACATTCCATTAAAATATAATAATAATAAATTCTATTATAAATTGTCAAATCTAAATTAATAATAAATAAATAAAAAAACGTAGGTAATTATAATGTGTCAGTTAGGTATTCGTTCACCGAATAATATATTTTTTCATATAATATTTTCAGTAAAGCCTTTTTTAAATCGTGTATGTTGTTTATTTCTTTAATTCGTCTAGGGATCTTATTATAGATCCTAGGTGCCATTCCTAAAAAAACGTTTTGTATAAAGAGCAGTGCTGTGGCTTAGCGCATATCTCTCTATTGCGTCATTTAGATCTCAATGTTTCAAACAGATGGAAGTTGGATTTGGCAACAACGTCAGCTGCCGCGCCGACTGACAGTCCTTTGTTTTTCATACATTCTCACAGTCGACGGCCGAATGTGTATGTGTGTACGCGACCTAAGTGATATTTGTTTTCATATTAGTCATGTCACTTAAGTCTTAGGCTGGTTTCACAGGTGTCCGGGAACGGAGACACACATTGTTTCACATCGACGTGGGTTGGTCCACACGCGACCCGCTCCGGGTAAAATCCGTACAACGTATCGTACTACTCTGTTGTTTCAAAGCACTGCGGGTGCTACTCATACGGGTCTCCCGGACTGCTGTAAAACCAGCCATACAAATCATCCATTGTTCTTTTTTCAAGATGGCGCTGGCGCTTACGAAATACCTATTCCTCTGCTTTATTTCTCGGCTCTTCCTTTCTCTTATTATGTATTCTTCATTTTCTTCTTGGTTCGATGATATGAAGAGGCTAGCCAAAGTACCAGAGAAAGGTGCGCTGCTGCTGGAGGCTATTTAAACTAGTTCTACGTAATTAGGTATCTAATAAGGTGGATTTTATGTCACTAATGTACCAATTTGTTAAAACAAGTAAGCTCCTACTTTCGCAGAGGCGACATAATTAGCAAAAAAAAAACAACCATACTCGTATAAATTTGTTCATCAAGACAATGTAAGAGTACTTACACACCTTATGTTTTGTGGCTCTAGCATTGATTGTCCTATTTGCAAACAGGTGCAAGCGCAAACACGACACGTACGCTCTGAATCATGAGCATACCTAGCC
This sequence comes from Xanthia icteritia, assembly GCA_949128155.2. Lineage (NCBI taxonomy): Eukaryota > Metazoa > Arthropoda > Insecta > Lepidoptera > Noctuidae > Xanthia > Xanthia icteritia. The sequence goes on from OX421945.2 coordinate 20,686,413, forward strand.
AGCAATACTAACAGGACAAGGCATGACAAGTGTCAAAAATCGAGAGAAATTTCAATTTCAACAAAATTTTATTTTACCTGTCTTTTCCGTACAAAAATAACACATGTGTGTTTCCACAACAATACCTGAACATATCACGTTTTCACAATAAAATGCTTCGAAACTTGTGAATACAAAGCGCTTACCCGTGATATTTGGCGTTAGGAACACCCCGACACCTCAGTTTGCTCCCTTGAAGGGATTACAATACGACTACCTTTTTACTCTTTTTTCCCCACTCTACACAACATCCTCATTTACATATTATTCGCGCGAATAATCATCTACAAAGTTTAGGGTATAAATGGACATGACAGTTGAATTATGAAGAGAGAGCTATTTGCCAGCTCAAAGTTTGTTTTTATCTAGAATGGAATATTGTAGAACGTTTCAGTAGGTAATTAAGAGCGACATTTTCATTGTTTTGAGGACTTGTTAGTAAGGTAAAAACTTAGACGATGAATAAACAGATTGGGAATACCAAAGTATACATAACTAACAGTAGCCTTATTAAAATGTAAATTAGATGTTTCAACTTCAAGACTATAAAAAAATCAAGCAAGCAAAGCAATTTTTACTAAGATACCAACCTCGAAATCCCCATGCAAAAATCAGCTGTCCGATATATTATAGGCAGTGCACTCTATCCCTATCGGATAAAGTGCCGCTGGAGGCATAATAGAGGCGCTGCCTCGACCCAGCCAAAGTGCCGTAAGCATTGCATTGTCATTGTCACTGTCACTGAGTCACTGTCACTTGTTATTTTGTTTAATTGTCGAGGTTATTTCGCTGTAAAACACCATCATTTCCAAAACATCAAACCTGACCGGGTTGAGAATATTACAATCTGTTCCATCATTAAAATAACTCATGCCATGCTTAAAACTGGGCTGGACACATCTATCGCATTTCAGACGATCAATGGGCCAAACTTACGACCTAGTCCAACTTAACGGCAAACGACATCACGGCAGACCCTGGCGGAGATAGCCGGATGAGCTGGATGATGCCTTTTCCTTTTACAAAAATTGGTCCTTGGCACCTTTGGACAAAGAGAGGCCTTTGCCCGCCAGTGGGATAGTAACGGCTAATAAAAAAACCATATATCTCTCTAAACCTTAGAATAGTTTGCAAGAAAACAAACTCATAACCAAAGACCACGTTCACAGCTTACTCTTGCACAATCCATAACACCTTCAACGTGATTCTATTACCCACTTATACAATCTGTAACACACATGCATACACAATCGGTACGGCTTCACCTGGGGACCTAGCCTTGTTAGAGATGTTCGCAACATTTCTTTGCAAAGAAATAGTAACAGTTGGAACTGGAGTTAAGTAGATCTTTTTTTCAAACTATTTGTCCCTGAAGAATCCGGAGTTCCGTTTAGCCATTGCATTGAATTTTGTTGCAGGCAGGTTTAAATGCAAAGTTTATGGTGTATGAACACAAATGATAAGAAGGCGTGAGTTACTTATACGTATATGGTGAATTTAGTAATTTGTTATTATTCAGTATGGACCTAGGAATTTGGAGAAATAACGTAGTTATTAATTATGAAGGCATGAATGTGAAATCGTAAAAATAATCAATTGCTCTGAGGGAAAATAAGTCACGTACGTTTGTACCAAAGAACCTATTAGTAAGTACACTACAACTATTGTCTTGATGTCCCTCGGCAAACTTCGTGTTTCGTCATTCGTCAGATTTCTATCAGTTCCCTTTGCACTTGATGCAGACCGGATGCTCTCAATCGACTTGGAAGTCGAAACATGAAGTTTGTCGAGGGACATTAAGAAAATAGTTGTACTGTTAGTGAATAAGCCAGAGTAAATGAATGTCGTAACACACCTCCTGGTGTGTGAGCAGGAAGTTCTTTTACATTTATTTTTATTAGAATTTGCTACCGTCAGTACTGTATAGAAGAAAGAAAATAGCAAAACATTACTTATGCATACATTTAATCGTAATACCCTGCCTGGTGCCCAATTGATCGTATTATCTAAAGCCCCTAAAAAGCCAATGTATCGAAAAAACTGTTACTAACATCCACTAAACTATCACATGCCATTAAATACGCGCATAATACATCCATAAGTAAGTTAGAAAATGAAACAAAAAGCTGGAGATTACACGGAATCCCCCAGCGACGCTGAAAGTACGACACAACTCGCGGGAAGGTTGATAAAAAATCCTGAAGGGTCGGCCTCTATAAGTTAAGCAGGTGTTTGGTTAGTAACAGCAAAAATTTGCGAAGTTGCCGGACCGACATATTTTTGCGGATAATCTGATAAACGTGCATAGTCATATGTAAAGGGATGAGGGAATATGTTAGATTTTTAGGACTTGAGTTTTCCATCCAGAGTTTTAGGTAACATTTATTGTGGAAACGTTTTCGGGTATTCGATTAGCGTTCTCTGGGCTTCTGTTATACGGTTCGATTCGTGCATAGAACCAATATTTATATGACCAACTGGGCAATCTTTCGGACAAACTGGAACTACGCTGGAACATGGTTAAAAACATGCAGTTTTTGACAAGTCTGTTCGCAAACGGAAATGCGTTTCAACATTTCTCGTTCAGATAATGTTATTGAGTTCGGTTCTATCAGAAGACTCATTCAGTAAACAGATTTTTGCTAACCTAATAAAACCAAAGTAAAGTTCGTATTTGTCAACCTGTCGACTGTGAATCTTATTTGATTTATTAATCGTTTAGGTGGGCAAATTCGAGGGTCAGAAGGTCGCGCTGGACCAATATTTTTGCTACTCCGTTTAGATTACACCGGTCGGACCTTACTCCAGGGTACAACTTTAATAGTCTCCAATATATCACGACGTTTTTTTGTGAAGATGCGTTTTTTCATGGAAGAATTTTGTTTATGTATTTTAATAACATACGTAAATTACGTCACGATGTGAGAATATATTTTGCAATTTGAAAAGGGTTTTGAAAAAAAAAACACTTTACTTTTTGCCTGTTCTTTTATAATCCTACATATTATGTTGAACATATTTTTGAGCGTACCATTTATTAGTTACGTCTGGCATTTTAAAAGCATTTCAAAATGTATGTGAAGTCAATCTGTGCAGAAATGCAAGCTTATCAAAAATGTCGCGTATTTTTGTTAACATCGTCTGTATTACTTCGAATGCAATCTAAAATATTGTGTTTTAAAGCTGGACATCAAAAGCACGTTGTTTTCGAAATAAATGTAGGTGGATATTTTTATTTAGTTTTCACGAAAAATCTGACGCAAAAATTCATGTTCATATCTTGTTTCCTGATATTTTGATTAAGTTACGTAAAATTTTTGCAATTTTTACATACAATCTGGATTATCATGATCAAATCCAATTTATTTAATGTCTCCCAGATTTTTACGCTTGCTAAATAAATAACACAAAAAGATACAAATATGTGTAGCAAAAATATCTCCCGTACAATGATAATATTGATCTCACAACAACGTTCATCACTTACCTACTTAAGACCTCTTTCACACGAACTTGAAGTATGGCCCATTGTGTACAGGCACCAACCATTCTATATTTTTTTCCCCCATTACGCCATATCACACATTGGGATCTAATATATTGCCGCGTAGGTCCCAACGAGGGTAGTTTACGACTCAAGTCGATACAGATAGCACAGTTTCCGATACCCTGTACTTGCAACTTGCGAGGTTGATACCATCGGTCACCTACCATCTGATTTATAAGACTTAACCGCTCTCTATGACCTGGTGGTCATTTAGTGGGACATGAGCAAAATGTGCGTGTAGGAAGGTGATGTTTTTGTAAAGGGCAATGTTGGGTTAGTTTTTGTAAAGGGTTATTTTAGGCAATGAGGGATTTGTACAATAGATCAACTAGAAACAACCTTGTAATAGCAAGGTGCTCAATTCAATAATAATAAAATAACATGTAATTTTTAATCAGATTCAGAAAACGAAAAAACCTTCTGATCAAGTAATTTTGTAAAAAAGTTGTAGATGCTCTTGCGCTGCCATTTATAATCAAGTCTTCAAAATAGTTACGAAGTACGTCCCTCGCTATAATGATGTTATCAGAGTTAGATGCAGACACCATTCAAGATAAAAAACGCTCTATTAAGGTCACCTTTCATAAAGTGTAGAGGTAAACAAAAAATGTATTCGTTGAAGATTACTTCGGGTCAAATCCTTGACGCGTTGGAAGCATCTTGGTATTATCAACATAGTTTTCATAATTATTTCTGACATTGACAAATAAAATACTCAGGTTAAGTTTATAAAATAATTGTATTGGGTTTTTCAAATTCATTAAAATATCTTTGAAATATCGCCAATCTTAATCGATTGGCCAACCAATAACCTGGCAAGACTCGCAGCATATAAACTGGACCTCAGGCCACTCTCTTGAATTCGATGGCACAACTGGCAGACGTCCAGTATCGCAATGTAGACCACTCGAGGAATGCTTATCTGTCCCGACACGTGAAATATATCACGGCTTTGTTCAAACTAATGTTAGTGCTAAGCGTGGTAAACAGCCTTATGTAAGCAAGTCCTAATTTTGACTGAAAAGAGTCCTAAAATTTTATTAGGGAAAATGTTTTGTAAGTTCGAAAATTCAGTGTACATGCCAAAGAGAAAAGTAGTGACTCATCCTGAAATAAGATTAGGGAAACTCATATAAGACTTTGAGATACTTAAAGAAAAAGTTAATAATATCTGCTTCGATGAACTAAAGACCTTTTCAAACACTTAAGTAAGTTAAAAATAGTTGAATACTTTTGGACCTTTTGCCAATCAGTCATTTTGAAGGTCCGCCCGAAAAGCGGATCCCAATAAAGATTAAAGATAGCGTTGATGAAATGTTTAAATCTACATTCATCAAGCTAACATTCAGAGAAACTTTGTTTCTAAGAAAATGTTACTTTTACTAGTACCTATCACTCATGATTACCTAGTAATTTGTCTGGCTGTAAGTACTAGTGTATTTTATGTTACGACCCTTAATTAGCTTATTCTAGAATAAATAACGATTAGGTTGGATGGCTAAATCTTCATCTTTTAGTAAATCGGCACGAAAAGTACCTAATAAGAATAGATAAAGCCGTTGTAAATTTTAACATCTGATTAGACTGGAAGCTAACCCCAACATAGTTGGGAAAGGCGAGCAAATGATGACAATGAAAGCCGTTGTAAAATTATTGGCCAATCAGGAAGATAGTGGAACTGACTGTCCAGGCTGTGACGGGCGTGTCTTGTGGATATATGGATTATTATGAAACAAGTGCTGCAAACAAAAATAAAAAACGAGTGAGCCTTACAGTGGTCGCATATGTGTAACATCTGACGTTTCACTTTGGTAAAAAGCAACATTAAAGGGGCGGGGCCTCATCAAGCTCGTTTCTGACAGCCAACTCTAGCACCACGCGCACTTATTGGTCAAATCAAATAGCGCGCGCTTTCCCAGTTTCCTGTAATAGACTTCCGTCCCTTTTCACAAAATCACTCCCACAGACTTCCCACTCCAGTGATTACAGGAATTTGAGAGGAAAAATTGGCAGGAAAGCGATGGGAAATATGTTACACATCAAACAATAATGTAGTAATAAGTGCCTATGCCTATTGTGTGTAGCTGAACTCCTAAAATAAGAAGACCAAGAAGAAAGAAAAGAAAACTTTTTACCCAAAATAACAAAAAAATACGTACGTACGTTCAAGGGCAAATAGTAATAAATATCACAATACATTCCAAATTGTTTACCTAACTCCTTTTGACGGAAGTATCATTTGAATTCCTTGTCGTCGCATCCATCTCAGGATGTTCACGCACGTGCAACCAAACGATCTCCTCCCGAAATCTTTCTGGAGCTGCGAAGACTCGACGAGCAACGATTTAAACAGGCTCTGAACCATTCCCAAGAAAGTGTTTCCGTAGCAAGCTGGGAATTAAACGACGGACGTATCTTTAAGTCACCGTAAAACTCTGCGATAAGATTCCGAGCAGTTTCGAGCAATGAGTCGCCAGCTAGCTTTGCGACAGTATTTTTAGTACATTTTAGGCTAAACCGTAGATATATTACCGTCATTAGCTTTGCACAAGTATTTCTGGGCTCGGACGTACTTTTATCGCTTAAGCCTCTGTTTTGAACACAAAAGCATGCCAGGTTTGCACCGTTTGTATATCTCTTTTCATACTTTTTTATTAGGTTTTCGGGGTACCGGGGTTCCAAGTCGGATCCGTAGTAAAGCGATTATTGCTGATTTATGGGACTGCCAGCCTCGTTTTATTGTGGTTCATAGCTGACTCGTGAGTCTACGGGCTTATAGCTTTCGCGTGGTAGTTATCTTAGCCGGTTATATGGCATTAGGGCATGTTTCGCGAACCATAAGTACCTACAGTAACATACTACAAAGGTAGGTGTGTAACTTCGCCAAACGAAATTGACACATGAAAAGGCTGCGAACGCGAATGGATCTTGATGTTTTCACATGTCGCCACCGCACCCGTGTGAAGACGGGTCTCTAGTGTAAAATAAATAAACTGTTTATTTTGCTACCGTAAGCCATCAAATAATACCTATTCAGAGCCCTGATCGTATAGTATCATGTTTTGATCTAGGTAACGCCTAGGCATACGAGTTACGAACCAGATCAGACCAAGATAACGTAAGGTCCAAGTAATTTCAATCAATCAAATTATTGATTACTGCCACGTTGGTAAGATATCGCTTATGACCATTTAGGACCATTGTAGTGGCAACAACTGTAGATAATAATATCCATGATATCGGCAAACAAGATCGTTAATACCGTATTGTTAATATAAGTTTTCGAAATACGATTTGAATTTTGGGAAGTTTTTGACCAAAATCACCATGCTATACCAAGCATGGTGATTGGTCTTCACAGTATTTGCCTGTCCTTTTATAATAGGTCTTCTAAGTTCTACTCGTAAGTGGCCGAAGAGGATATTCTTTTCTATCCCTAAACGTTAATATTCCTAACGTATCTTACAAAACGGGGAAAATAATTGGAGTACAAAAACGCTTGATTGTATCGCTAACTGAAATAATCTCTTACAGTACAGAGTATTAACATTAGTATTCGTCGCACAGCGCACGATATATCTGAAACCTAACAATATCAGCCCACTTTAAATGCTTATTCCATTCATTATTAGTTCTACAATACTTTCAGTGTTTTATTTAAACAAACAAACGAGCAAAAAACTACCATGATAGGGTTTAAACTGATTAACCCCGTTAAATTTATAATCACGTGATATAATGTCAGTCTTCGCTAGTTTACTCACAGAATTGTAGAACTTACTTCAATAGTCGTAAGAGCGAGAATTGCATAAGGTCAATAAATAAATCACTTAAATAGTTAAGGTGACCATTCATCAATGTGGATCGAAAGTAGGCTCTATTTTCACAGATTATTTACTCCAAAATTAGACCTTACTGATCGTAGTGGATAAAAAAATGGACTCTATGTCCTTACCTTTAGATACACAATCGTATGACGGACTATTATAGTTCTGTTTTACATAGGTTATACATAATGTAGTAGGTTTCTAATGGCCAATAATTGGTTGAAATCTACGTGTAACTTTATATTAATGGATGTGGTTCGACACGATAGATTATAATAAGGCAATTCGGTGACCCTTGTACCCTAGGAAGCGGTGGAAAATGTAGAAGGTTTTTGTAAATCGAGACCATAAAAAGGTTAAGTTTGCTGATTATTGATGAATTGGACCAAACGTCAAATGTATAAGCAGAAAGTTGGAATAGTAAAAAACGAATGCAGTGTGAAAGTGCTTCTGCAGTTTAAGAGGAGTAGAAAGGCAAAATCGTTAGTGTAAATTCAAGTTGAAAGTTGAAATCGGTTTTTAATACTTACAACGTTTTTACTTCAATAGAAATTTAGTTTTCCTCCAAAAGTGACTGTGCCACCTTTCTATCATGAATTTACGAAAGTGACATGCCATAAAAATGGCGCATTGAGTTTAGAAAAACTTCAGCTTTGTAGAGTGCCATCTCTGTCACTCATACCTGTGCAACTGTCTCTTTCTAACGCTAACGCGCATTTAGCAACATTGTCAAACTTTTATTTATTGGTTGAATACGAGGCTTTTGGCTACTTTTGTATGTGTGTATTTTATGTCTTTATTTTCTTTAAATGTTCGTTTTGTTTGTACAGAATATTTTTTTAATATTTTTTTTATACTTAATACTACATGGAGGTTAAATTTGTCATTTTGTATGTATGGGTAATCTTCGGAACTAGTGATTTGATGCCGAAAATTCTTTCACTAATGGGAAGGTATTGCCGATTATCATAGGATTCTAGGTATTTTATGTTAAAACAAGAAATTTAACGCGCACAGAAGCTAGTTCATAATAAAACCAGTGAAGCGACATCGAACAAGCTCGGTGTTGTCATACTAATCAACTTAGCAATCTTATTGACAGAAAAATGTATGTAACAAATTCACAGCACGAACCTTCTTTTAATTAAAAAAGGACCAGCTTTGGATGATACTTTTATTCTCAGCTTCTCTTAAAGCACGGGAAATAAGGTTGAACAAAAACACACAGTTTTTTTAAATATAACTCGATAGAAAGTCAGGAATCCAATAATTTCTAACCATTTAATCAAATCACCACTGTCATTCTTTGACAGTTACATGAAATGACTGGAAAATTGACGTACCCAATGTGTCAATTTGATAAAGAATAAATTTCCCTGAGTGTATTTAGAACAGACGAGGTTTTGACAAGTGACAACTGAACAGAAAATCATATTGCGCTGACCCCAGTAATGTTGGACCATTTCAATCAGAAAAAAAGAAAACAAATATAAGAACTTAGGAGATGAAAGCAGAATACGAATAACTTCTGGTATGAACAACTCAAGCTCTGAGAAAAGGGTGTCGACTGTTTATTAGAAACATTGAGAACTTCGATGTTTGCTCTTTCAAAATAAGAAGCCACCTATCCTAAAACGTTGTTCATATTCTAGGTTATTTACTTACAACCTAAAATAATATGATATCTTTCTGTTCCACCTTGTATGTTCCTATCTCTGTCTTAAGTAACAATTTCAAGCGCAGTCATTTAAAATCATTACCATAATTTCGTCTGTAATTAAACTCTAGATAGCTTAACTCGAGCTAGAACAGAATCGATTAAGGTTCTCGTTACCGAAATAATGCGGTTAATAAAAGTCGGCTAATCGCCGAATAAAATCGATTTGCGAGTGGTTCTGGCGATGAGAACACTTGGCTCAGTTAACCAGCTCTTATGCATAGTTCATTGGGTAAATATCTAGTATTGAAAATAGTCAAGGTATTTGAGTATTTGTCTATTAAATAGTATTCTTGCGAAAAGTAAAGCAAATATGAACCGTTAATAGGTGACAACGGGCTCGTGGCTAAATAACTGCCGCACGGAATGATCAATCTATACGTTGGTACGGTTTCCGTGGACGCTCCGTGGATGGGTGACCATCCATTTAGTACTGAGTCCCGTCCATACCTCTAACAGCACGTCAAGCCATTGGTCTTGGCTGGTCATTCGTAATCTTTGACAGTCGTAACGGATAGACGCCCGAGAACCATTCTTGGAGGTCCGATAGGCAGTCGCTCCATGTAAAATACTGGTATTCAACTGCGACTAGTTAGTCTAAAAGCCAAACTTGAAGTAGGACTACGCAGATGATAAACAAGCCAACGGTTAAGGCGCGGAATGGCAAGAAGGTCGTGTGAGTTCGATTCTCCTTCGTTGCAGTATAAAGAACATGATCTATCAGCAAGCGTGACCACTATCTTATTGGCTCGCTGGTTAAACTAGCTGGTGTATCATCGCCAGACCACAGTATTGTGAGACGGCGAGCCAGGTTCGCGGCTCATCGGCGTTGTTTGAAAGCACGGCGCGCCGCACAAACTATAAAGAACAACTAAACTTTTAATTCGCTTGCGTAACTCAAAAGACGTGCAATGAGTAGTTTTAGGCTCGCTTGTCGATCAGGGGCTTCGAACGAGAGATACTACGTAATGTGTAAACATTATGAATAGATAAAGGTATGCTCCATCAAAAAGTCCATAGAAAATCAATGGTATAATAACCACGCTTCGAAAACAGAGCTAAAATTGCTAGACTTCATTAAACAATTCTAAATCTTTTACTAATATCTTGTAAAACGATTAGTCAAGTGGCTAGTTATTTGCTAACCTACCTAATATCCTGTTTCTTGTTACATTTGTAGTTAGTTTTAGTCATTTTGTGGACTTTATCTCGCTAAGCGACATTAAGTTGTGTAAATTTACCTCTGAACAAGTCTAACCGTACTTATTCCAAACCATTTGGTACAAAACTAGAATATACGTAAGTAGTCTCAAAAACATAGAAGTAGGTACTTGATGATCAAACGAAGTTTTTGTATAACGACGAGTATCGATCACAATTATATATACCATTGGCTTTTCCGAGGTTGATTAAACTAATGTGGAAGCACGTTATATACATACGTACATACATAATATGTACAGTGATAGATGTTTTATCTGATACCCCTATTAACTGGAAGGAACAACACACGTATTCTAAGAATTGTTCGTGTCGATGACTAAAACTTAGGGTGAAAAAAACATGCTTGTTCAATCTGTACATAATATTATAAATTAATGTCGTTTTTTGTGTGCGTCCGTGTGACCGCGTTGTTCTTCTGCGTAACTGATTTTGATGCAGTTTTCTTCATCAATAAGATTATTAATTTATTCCGGAGGGTATATGTGTAAAATACATTCATATTTAACTAAGTTAACGCACAGAAATCTCGATGTTGTTGTGTATTGTTGATGTTTTACACGTCGCCACATATGTAGATACGTTAACCTTTTGTAACATACATACATAGTAGATAAGGTAAATAGTCAAAATTCAATAAATAATATTAACACTAATAGGTAAGTAAACGACACCATGTTGTTAACATTACGAATGAAAATGTTAGTTGGGAAAGTTGACATGTGTACCCAATTGTTATAAGGCACATCTAGTTTTAGGTGTATTTATCAAAATATTCTTTTTTGTACACCACAAGAATACAAACAAAAAATAAATCAAACACTACAAAATATACAATGGGCGGCCTTATCGCTTTCTGCGATCTCTTCCAGGCAACCTTGGAATGGACAGTGAAATGCCTGGACATAAAATGGGGCTGTCGTTGGTGCAAATAATAAGTATACAATATACTAAAATTGATACACAGATATATACATAATATCCTAAATAACACATACATAAATACATACGTACTAAAAATAAATGAAGACTATAGATATCTAGCTGTTGCCCGTGACTTCCGTCTGCAATCCATAAATAGTAGCCCATGTCCTTTTCAAGGTGGTCATGCTCATGGTCTGCCCATGTGCCAAATCTGTTTTAGTGTGAAAGCGTTAAACAAAAAAAAACAAATAAACAAACAAACAAACTCACTTACGCATTAATTATAATATTATATATACATAGTTACTAGTTAAGGTTAGTTAAGATTGCGATTAGAAAGAAAGAAAAATAAACCAATTTTTCTTCCTCTCCTTCTTTTCTTTTTATTACAGTATACTTACGACACTTTAAAAACCCGAATATTTTCTATATTTATATATATTTATACCTTTTTAACGGCTACGTAAGTACTGTGTCAAACTCAAACTCAAAACAATTATTTCAATTAAACCATTTACCTACTTTTGACTTGACTTTTGAATTGTCAAGGATCTGTCAGTTAGAAAGATGAAGCTAGTTGCCCATTTCAAAGCGTAGTAGGTTCCTAAGGAAAAGAACGGGCAAGAAACTCCAAGTACCTACAGTCTATAATATCAAAATTTTGATTACATTGTTCACGTCAAAATTATAGGTACAATTGTGGGAACGATGTAGACGTGCACGTTAAAAGCATCCAAAGATAAGGATATTAGAAAAAACAAACATGACAAAATAAATCTTAAAAAAGCCGAGACAGCTAAGAGATGACCAAACACTTCTGACGGCGCCCTTTCACGAACATAACGCATGGATCAGCACCATTCAGCTCAACAATTTTGGAGAGAACCGAATGATCCAACAAAAGCGCCACCATCAGCGAGACATTCGAGTGCGTTAATATTTGAAAAACCTTTTCGTTCTACAACAGTATATAAACACTCACGTACTCACACTATATATGTTTGTATTTACAGTTCAGGGCAGCAATCCATTCTATTTGGAACAAGAGTAGATTTGCAGATACATTACCGCCACGTGTGACTTCGAATGGTGTGTATATTTGTAGGTACGAATGCATTTACTGTTTGGAGAATTTTCGCCTCGGAATGTGAATGTAGGAATGAAGATGTGAATGTGTTTTTGATTCTGATATTTATGTATTTATCAATAGCTTGCTGCTTTTACAGTATACACGAAAGCGTGCAGCAAGCCGATAACATAACATTTAATTTTAATACTTCATACAAACTGTAAACGAATTGTAAGGTCGTAGCTTCGAACCCTGACAGGTGCTTGACTTTGTGTAAATTATTTCATCACCACTGTTCTCAAAACAGTGAAGGAAAACATCGTGAAGGAATGCACGCTCTAGAACTTCGAAACATGTGACATCTACCTAACCGCACTGGGCCCGCGTGGTGGATAACTGCCCACTCCCACTCCTCAGTGAGAGGAGGCTTTCGTCCCAACTGTGGGAAACATTATAGGCTGATTATGCTGTATGCAAACATTAAACCACACACACACACATATATTTTTAACCTTTACTTTATCACATAAACACTAGAATATAGTCAGAGATGATTTAAGATCCTCTATTTAAAAACAACTCGTACTTCGGTTATTTAAGTACAAAGCTCTTAAGATCATTAGTAGTTGGATTATACCAACGGGCAAACAGACAAAAAGACAGGTTAGCTGTGAGGAAATATGTGAGAATAGCTAAATGGTACAGCATTTTTGATTGGCGATCAAAAGGTTGAGAATTCAATGTCCATCCTGGATAGCAGTATTGTCGGGAACGACTATAAGTAATAAGTATGCTCCAGTAAGAGTACCTCGAGAAAAATTCTGATATTTTACGGTATCTAGTTTGACTGGTAACTGAACCCAACGTAGCTGGAATGGCTAGAAAGGTAGGAAGTTATTTACATTCGAGCTCTATCCGCATACCAATCGCAATCCAAGAAAAGAGATTGTAAATCTTGACCTATATAATAATATCTTCTTTTAAGCGCAGATATAATCGTCAAAGTATTTAGGAATGCAATTTAATTCGAATTAGTCATAAATCAAACAAACTTCACCTTGTATAAATCTACTTTTCCATTACAAAGGAAAACGCGTAGCAATTTGCTACGAAACTCGTAGCATCGTAGCCTCGTAGCAAGTAGGTACTTTAACCGCTCTTTCGTAGCAACCGTATCTTTCATGTTGTATTTCAAAATGATGTCCACACAGATAGACGGACCGATAGGCGCAGCGGCTCTACGATAAGCTTTTGTGCTACGGGTTCAGGGTTGCAATCCCGTATGGGATTTTATCTACGAAAATTGTTTTATCTACGAAATGATGATGATCTATAGATAGAACTATAGAACTAACTGCGGGGCTGAGTATTTGTGGATTTCATTACTGTTTGCAAACGTTGATACGATTGCAAAACACAACTTATAGAGACAGTCAAACCAAGTATCTTCAAACATTTTTAAATCATTTAAACAGCTATACGATAAGTATGTAACTATCATAGCTGATGGCGTAGTATAGTTTCGACTCCCATAGAAAAGGTGTGGAAATAAACGTATGTTTAAAAAAGTCGCGAAATGAAAAGGGTTACCGTTACCATTACTCCTGGGAGCAGGTAATACCAACTAACTCCAATAAATCATACTTGAGTAGCTAACAAAGAATTAATGTATCATTGCTAAGAGCCTCTCAAGTTAAATTTGCTTGAGCTGCTTAATTAAGTACGTACGTAACATATTGCGTGATATATTTCGTACATTTTAAATTCTATTTCATGTTTTATTATTTTTGATAGTACGGGTTGAACATAAATTAAAGTATGTTTGTATAAAACTTTAAATTCGTTTTGAAATGAAAGTATGATACCTAGTAATAATAATGTTTTTTTTTAGTTTTTATTTATGTACATGGCGAAATTGTTTTGTTTGTACATGTGATAGATGATAATAGCCAAGCTGAGCGCACAAATAGAAAAAAAATTACACAATAACAATTAAACAAATTACAATGACATAGTTGTCATTGTAGACTGTCTACTTTCAGGCTGACTGCCATGTGAATATCGAATTCCAGCTTCCCAAATAAACAATATTCAATTTCCCACGAAATCGAGTTTTTGCTGGTACCCAGAATCTGGGAATATTTATTTCATTAAATACGGCCCAGAAACCATAAAACAGGTGATCAGCTTTCATGACAGTAAAATAAAAAGTATTTGTTTGCCCTCACTTGTTAGGATTTCAATTAATTAAATAATTTGCTTTATTTCAAGCTTTTAAGTATTATATTTTTTTTTTATTAATTTTGTTTTGTTTGGATTTGACTCATTACTAACTTTTATTTGATACCAATAGTGTTGCTTTTTTTTTAAAACCTTCCCTTACCTTTTTTTAGTATTTGCAGCTGCAATATATATATATAATATATATATTGCAGCTGCAATATATATATATAATATATATAATAGAATATCTTTGTATGAATAAAAAAGATTTAGTGATAAGAGAAGAAATTATACGAATCCGAGTACTTTCTGTTATTACCGACATGTATCTGAAATAAACAGGAATGATTCTCAATAAAAGGTAAAGGTTCCAATCGACTTATATTTTTCTCCTGTCCAAAATGCTTCAGAGAGGTTGTAACAATGACTTTTTGTTAACGGGGAAAGACGGAAAAACCTTCAATGTAGAATTAAATTACACCATAATTTGTCAATCCCTCGGGACCCACCGTTGGGCACACTGGCACAGGTCTCACTGCGTCAAATATCCCATTGGTGATAACGATAACGACAGTAATTTTGTTTGATAGCAACCCTAACCCAACACTATAAAGTCAAAGGACAATTGTTATGTGACAAACGAATAAACCGTAGCTATAAAAGATAATAGTTATCTAAAATTATCACATTTAAATTATAATTACAATATTAATGAAACATGTAAATAATCATTAAAAATCTAAGTATCGGCAAATGTACTAAACTGCACCTTTAATCAGTTTGCACTAAATCACGCTCAAATAATGGACCTGAAAGTACTAACACGTTTAACACCAAACTATCTGAACAAAACAATATTATTTAGTTACAATATTGTTTGCAGAATTATTTACAATTTATTTGAATTAACACATTACACTAGTTCCTAAACCATAGGGATTATGTACACAGAACCAGAAATTTAATATTTGTAAGATGATAATTTACACTAGAATGATTTAAAAAAGAAATTGGTGATCTTACTTGGCTTGTCCAGGTCGCTGATGAACTCCTCAGTCTCCACATATCCTTGGATCCTGTCAGCAAGCACTATAAGTACCAGCCACAACACTCGGCCCACACACACTGACATACTAACACAAGTTGATCCCATCGTCAAGATAACAACACTAAACAAAAACTAATTTAATTTTCAACAACATTTTCTTCTCAAGTCTGTTTTAATTTAAATTTAAATAAAATACAACGTTTTATCCATGGAAAACTTGTTGATCTTCTTTTTAATTAAAACTCACTTTTTTTTGTAAATAAAATGAATAAATTACTTTCGTTTATTTGGTTAGATTAAATATTAGAGATAAGTAAAACACAACGGCTCGACACGTGTTGTACGACTGTAAACAAATCGCGCTTTGACAGGCGAGCTCGCGACGCGTGGAGTAACGTGCGTGCGTCTCGACGCCGCGGGCAACACTGATCGAAAACCGATAGGGCAGCGGTAACAATAGCAGAAAATAATAATTTTCATTCGAATTTTGAAAATGTTTACAGTAAAAAATTTATTCGGTTTTCAATATGATAACTCGCCACCGCCAATGATCTGCGAAGATTATCAACATTTTAGATGGCACGGAATAATCTGTTGCCTACGTTTATTGTAAAAATAACCGAGATCTTATTTTACCAAATATTTTCTTTACAACTCCCTGGGCCCAGATAATGGTATATTACTCATCCTATAATTTAACAAGTACGCAACTACATATAGGTTATAAGGTGATAAAATTCAAGAGTAACGTAACGGACAATAAAGTGTTGAAAGTTTTGGGAATATAATAAAACACTTGGAGGGAAGTTTCGTTAAAATTGCGTCACAAATATCAGAGGTTAGCTTTCACCAGCAAAACGTCTTTATAAGTTTGTGAGTTGGCGAACATTTTAGTTTAATACCTGGGTACAGTCGGCAAGATAATAAATAGCACATAATTAACATACTAGCATAATATATCTAGTGAGTGTGGTGTGTTTTATTTCTACGCCCACAGTGATATTGTATTATTGAGCCATTTGTTTTTTCTTTTAACCCCCGCCGCAAAAAGAGGGGTGTTATAAGTTTGACCGCTATGTGTGTGTGTCTTTCTGTGGCACCGTAGCTCTTAAACGGGTGAACCGATTTGAATGCGGTTTTTTTTACTTGAAAGCAGGTTTTTTAGCGATGGTTCTTAGACATATTTTATCAAAATTGGTTCAGCTGTTTCAAGACTATCAGCTCTTTTCTAGTTGATGAATGGATGTGAGCGTCTTCCACAGGTCTGGGGCCGTATTAGGACGTATTAATGCCACCATTATTCCAGTGTGAGTGAGAGACGGAGCTACACAAGGCCGCTAGCACCATCCTTTTTTCGCAGTGGAATAATGATGGCATTAATACTTCATAATAAGGCCCCTGATCGATTTGAAATTTGGTATTCTGTTATTTCAATGTTATAAGAAGAACATAGTATCATTGAACAGATGCTGCAGTGTCACCTGGAATTTGCAGGATTCCCAACTCCCGTACCAACTTACAGCACAGGTATCGTATTTGGGCTCATTGGAATGGTCTCAATGAATAAGGTATAGATTGATGATGAGCAAGGTCTGGTGATGGAGTAAGAAATGTTTGTATCAAGGGTTTTATTTTATTTTAATATAATTTCAGTTGTTTATTATAAGCTTAGATTTCTGTACATGGGTACATTCCAAGAATAAAGAAATCGTATAAAAACATAGTCATAATAATACATTTGTCTCCGTTTCAACTGTGAGGGAACTATTATCGTATTTATTGTTTTCTTAGTATCTGTGACATTTTGTTTACTAATAGTTTTATTTTTAAACGGAATTTGCGGTATCATGTTTTCTGCTGTATTTAATGTTTAATGTTTGAAACCCTAAGCTGTACATAACTACACGTAAAAGCTTAATTTGCGTTGTGTTTTATTCATAACCTTTCCCATGGTTTATTGATTAACGAAACAATATTTTAATCAGTCTGAAAATGGACCTTATTTTAGTGTCCAGATAGGCTCTATCTATCAGATCGGTTAGACGTTGAACATAATTCGGACAAAATCATCCTCCAGATAATTATGTTGCCAAAGGCCTGGACTTATCTGGTGTTCGAGAAGCGGATAGGTAATAATAAATCCGTAATAAAGTCTGTTAAATTCAATCCTATTGTAAACTGAGAATCCCTAAATAATAACCTAAATTCGTAGTAATATTCGTCTGTATCTTTCTAAATATGACTTCGGGAGGATTTACTAGGGTATCCGTTATTTTATTACGGAATTCGCACGCAAATCGTCAGGCCGCCTGCGGGCAAGGGATTGTACATAATATCTTGGTTATTTTATTTTGGAAGTTGAAAAAATATACAGATTTTGTCTATGAAAATGGCGATCGTTTTTAACCACTGTGTATGTAAAAGTTAATGATCATTTATATTGAGTAGGAAACTTCAAAGAAGACAAAAATAAGTAGTAAGAAGATTTTCTCACAAGTCATTACAAAGGTACTTATAAATTAAACGGGACTTAATAATTCCGTATCATGGTTTCGGGTTACCTACTTGTTTATTTATGTAGGTAAGTGTTTTCAGTGACGAAAATAAAATGATACAGAATTATAGGTACATCGTAACGTAACCCTGACTTCTGAGCTAGGTTACCAGAGTCTTCTATTGTATGTGTTGTTAATATGAAATAAAAACAAACAACAACAATCAATAACAGCATGCATATCTTTCTTCTTTTTTTGGGTTTGAAGATATCAAATAGGTAACTTCTCCCGCTCTAGGCGGAGCGGGAGGGCGTTTCGGGCTCTTACTGACTAAAACCCACCAGTGTTCCTTCAGTTGTCTGTACGTTGCCAGGGGCCACGGACTTCGTCCTCGCACTTTCGGACTTTCCCGCAACCCCGGCAGGCATCAATCCTATCGGACCCCTTCAATTGCTGACATCTCTTTGAGGCGCGCGTGAAACAACGCACCGTCGACCCGGGCCTTATCGGACGGCGAGCTACCCATTACTCACCGTCCGCAAGCCCGCGCCTACGGTGGCCAGGAATCGGCCTGTGGTTCCCGACGCCCAGGGCGTCTCCTGCGGTGGCTAGGGGCGTAAGGGCGCGAAATTTGCCTCTTCCTCACGCATTCCGCCTCCACCTTTGCGAACATTACTGCTTCGCAGAAGGAGGTGACGGCCTCCCATGCCCTCTCACTCCGTACCATGGCCTGGACCAGGGCCGGATGCGAGAGATCTCTGCCACCACTCGTCTCCACGAGGACACGGCGATGCTCTGCCCAAGCCGGACAGACCTCCACCGTATGCTCCACCGTGTCCTCCGGGCGATCCACGCAGTGATGACACCCGGGCGTTTCCTCCCGCTTTATCTGGAACAGGAACCTCCTGAAACAACCGTGTCCGGTGAGGACCTGCGTCAGGCGGAAGGTGAGGATGCCGTGGCGCCTCTCTAGCCACTCCTCAAAGTGGGGACTTATCGCCGCAATAGTGGCATATCAAACATATGTATTTTTACATTTAAGGACAAAGTAGTGAGTTTATGTTCGTGTGTGTTTTCAAGCATGCAGTAGGCATAATGAATCATCAACATCTAGAGCAACAGTTTATACAAAGGCAATTAAAAAATTAACACCCAATTAAAAAATTACCAGCAGCAGAATTTATTTCCATTAATTGGGTTAATAAACAAAATCATTTACCCACTGCGCTGTAAAAATTCGTATTCATAAAAGTAAATTAAATTTTCCAATTTATTTTACATCTGTTTTATTGAAATAGCAGAAAATTTCAACAACTCTGAAGTTAAGTTCGGAAACGTTTTTACTGATTCTCAAATTATTTTCTTTTGCCTACCCAATTTTGGTTATTATTGCTCGAACAAATACTTTTTATTTTTGTTATAAAGTATCTTTTTCTCACTGCCTCATTGATCGGCGTGATTTCTCAGCATAAAGTCCTCGGTTTGATCTCCCGTTAGGACAAAGAGAGAAGTGGTTTTTCTTTGGGAAATTCTCAGTGTTTCAGCTCGGACTCTAGATAGTACCCGGTAAATTCACAATAGGCTTCTTGCTCTTCTTTGTACCTTTTCAGGGAAGACATGCGTGATTGTTTCTTCTTTAAGTTAACTTAAAATTTCCTTTAATTTAAACCTTTTCTTTTACCTTTTAATGGTTTTCGTAAAAAAAAACTGTTTTCTCAATTCATTCCAAAAGGACGAGCAGCCCGCTCTTTGTACGTTCATTTTGGCGGCCATTGGTAGGCGCATATTAAACTTTCATTTTAACGGGCTTATTAAATAGTATAGATACTTCCGCTGTCGACAGCACGGTACAGCACTGCAACAGCGCATTCAGTTATTGCTCACTTCTTGCTCCTTCGCCACGCTGCACGCTGTGACATAAGCGCGGTAAAGTTGTTTTTCAAAAAGTTTATGTCATCGGCAGGACCTGCACCTGGCGACTAACAAAGCTCTGATAAATTATAAAATGATTGGTCGTAATGAAAATTTAGGCCAAAATACTCGTATCCTTGAATTTCGGCCAGTAAAGTCATGAGTGCGAGATAATTAATCTGCTTTGCAGTAACACTCACGCAGCATAGCACGAGCATAATAAAATTATGAAGACTTGTAACAACGTGTTTCTCGCTAGCCAATCTCTTGCACTTATCATGCTTATTCCGCTACCCCCACATTCTACATGTGTAAAAAAGGGCTATAGCTAAGCAATAACAGCTACACGGGTTGACCGAAGGTTAAGCTACGCGTATGTAGATGGATGACTATCCATTTCATACCAAAACCCCTCCGTGCCTCGGCAAGCACGTTCAGCAGTTGGTCCCGGATGTCATTCGTAGATCTTTGACAGTCACTACGGGTAGTCAGAAGCCCAGAAGTTAGACAACCAGTCTTACCAAGGGGTATCGTTTTACCAGTAACTGGGCTGTGAAGGTCATATAGGCAGTCGCTCCATGTAAAATACTGTTATTTGGCTGCATCCAGTTAGAGTGAAAGCTGACCCCAACATTCGCTCAGAGTACTGATAGTAAGTTTAATATTTTTGACCGTCAAAAACATGTAAGATTTCAATCGCTAATAACTTCAAGACTTTTGCTAGAGTAAGTGGTTGAGCACGTGAAAGATAGGTCATATTTATAAAATTAAGGTAGGATATAATTTGCCTATGACGTCACATCGCGAGGGCAGCCGCATGCGCACGACCCTCTATTTTTCACTATATGTCGAAATTACAATTGGTTTCCATTGGATGGTACAAAAATATTTCGTAAATTACACATGAAGTTGACAATAGCAATCGATCTCATATCGGCCGTAAAACTGCTCTGAAATTTAAAAATCTTGCATTATAAGGACTGCAATGTGCCCAAAAAATCTAGTGCCGAACAAATACAACAGCAACGTCAGTATCCGAAACCGTAACAAAATTTATTGCAAAAAAAAAAGAAACATCCGAATTGATAACTTCCTCCTTTTGGAAGTCGGTTAAAAAGATGCCGTCTCATATCGGTCGTAAGTCAGCTCAGAACTGAAAAATATCACAATTGATGAAATCTTGCATCATTAGGAATGCAATGTACATTAAGTTTTGTAATTCATTGTAATGTAATTCGTTTTCTCGAAACTGCGGCGCGGGCTGGAAGTGCGCTTATTGATTTTTTTTTAGTAGAACTTATAAACTGTCGTAAGGAAAACTAGAGACGTTAAGCAATCTGAAGTTTTACACAAATCTGTTTGCATACATTTCTGTTGGTATGCTTGAGAAAAGGCTAGGTAGATTGATTGTGTATAACTGGCTGAAAATTTCGTTATTCATGATATAAATAAAAGATAAATCTACAGAATATAGGTCCCTTAAAAATATAAATTCTAATCCCTTATTCTACTATATCACTCACAAAAATGTCAAGTATTAATAATGTTGTTTTAAATGTCCTGGGAGTTATGTACCTACCTTTGCAGCGAATGATATCCCACTCGAATCATTTTGCGAGTAATCAACATTTTGAGACTCATGTGACAGCTGTCAACTGTGCACAACATAACATAATTTACGGAAAAAATAAACAAATATTGCTGGCATCAAGGGATATCGGATACATGGTATAAAAATTGTTTGAAACCACTATAAAACATTTGTGAATTATGATGCTAAAATATTTTTAAAAAATGGTAGCTTTGTTCTACAACTTTTGGAGCTCAAGGACAGTAAATGGATAAAAAATCACTAGGGGTCGCGTTTGAGCTATTAGTGCCCGTGACTATAGGGGCGCCGGGAGTTGGTCGCCGGCTTAGCTAACACGCCTCGTGGCCTAGTTTGCAACGACTATCAGTGAATTAAAAAAACACTAATATTGTTGTTTTTAGTGTTGCGTACGTCCAAATTCACTTCAAAGATTCAAAGATTTAAATATCAAAAATTAAAATTAAAGTTTTGCATACTGTACCGTGTGATATATCAAATGAAAGAACTAACTATGAGGGTCTCAAATATATTTTTATATAATATTTAATATTATATCAAAATATATTTTAAAGTTATTTAAGAAAATAGTTGAAAATTTACCATTCCAAGCATGTCTCCGAAATTACTGAAGCTAAAATTTTGAAAATAAAAACACAGAATTGTTCGATACTTAAAGATTACAGGAAAACCTTTAAGAAGTCTATTCGCTTAAAATAACATGGTAAATGTCTCAACATTGAGCGTACAAACTTACATTTGCATGTTTTTCAATGTTATGTTTGTTCTTGAGATAAATTCATTCCAACTATGGAACTACTTCATTGTGCGTGGTCCGACACACACTTGGCCGGTTATTATTAATTAAATTTTAAAATCAGAAGACCAAATTGTTAAGGATACCATACAGTTTTACCTAAGGAACCACCCGATCTGAACAAACCCGTACCGTGAGTGGCTGTTGCTCCGATCAGATCGATTGGTTTGGTTACGTCGTCGGCCGGAACGATTATAATTAATCGGTAAAACTAAACAGACAGATCATTTCGTATACACATCCGGTCAGTTCAGCAACCGAATTGCGTGACAAACTATCAATCACAATCTTAATTATTTTGAACATAGTTGGGAAAAGGCTAGGCAGATTGATTGATTTTTTTGATTGCTAATCCATTGCTTCATAGGTTTGTAAAATTCGTCTGCTCAGCAACGTAAATAACGCAATGAACGTGGGTACACTGTCAAAATGAAACCCATTGCGATCAATTGTCATTTTATGTGTGTTACGTAAATACCCCGCAGATCAGATTCGTCTGTTCAATTTTATCTCACAGTATAATGGTAACGCAAACCAAAAACGTATGACAAATATATTTTCCGCCCCTGATTTTCTTCAAGCCCATCAAACAGCCATCAGTAAATAATTACATTTTATTTAAGTACGTCTGAACATGCCTCATTTCCTTTCCGAGGCGGCCTCGAGGATCAATTGAATTCAGCACAAAGGAAAAACACAATTGTGTACTAAAAAATCACGGGGGGATCCGTGGGCCAGAATAATAGCGTTAAATAAATAATAGAAGAGCGTCTCAACTTAATTTGGCAGCCCTGTTATATGTATTATTTTGGTGGAGTGGCCTTGAAGGTAGCGGAGACGGAAGCGAGTAGTGGAGAGATCACTACTTTTTATCAGCGGTGTATGATATTCAATGATGTGGCATTTGACATGGCATAGTAAACCCAAATCAGTTCTATCCTGCTTCATAGAAAAAGAAGTAAAATGTATTAGTAGTATTTCTTTTTCTATGCCTCTAACTCTGAATGTAGACAAACCGATTTGTGTAAAACAAAGACTGTTGCAGTTTTATTTACGATAGGTAGTATTCATTTTATTTTTCTCGTGGTGTTATCACAATGTTACCAGTAATAACGGCAAAATACGACAAAGATTCAAAAAATTCTACTTACACAAAACACTTTACTAGATTTCTTGAAACTAGTTACCCACTACAAGATTTCATAATGAATTAGCCTCTCCGCTTTACCCAGCTTTCCCCCATTTCCTATCGAAATTACCCGTAGCACAGATCTCGGTTTCCTGAATTCATGGGAACAGCCAGCTCCGAAAATGGTAGTATTTGAAAAGGCATTGTTTGGGAGATATGCAAGTAATACCGCGAATAGCACCAAAACATTTCATCTAATTTTATTTATTTCAATGTCTATTTTGAATAACTATGACTGTATAAATTTTTTGCATGCCTTATGGTAGAATCACTTGAAACATGTAATTCTTATAACACCACTGTAACAGTGTATTCAGCAAAAATAAATGATTTGATTTGATTTGATTTGATTTGAACAGTGGCTCTATCAATCAGCTTCACAATATCGTAGTTATGTTGACATAATTATGATATTGTCAAACTCGAACCGGATTCCATTTGGAATCCGATTCGGTTTATCGGGAATTCAGGGAATAAACTGGTATGGTTGGAAAAACAGAGGGAGGCAACTATGTAATTGACATCCGAGTTTTTACTGAAATATGGACAAAGTTTTAGCCATAAACGGAATTGTCTAAAAAATGTGACCTATACATATTATATGGAGGTAGCAAAAAGACCGAGACATTTATGAATAAAAATCTTTCGAGGTGCACTGATTTTTGGTGTTTACATTTTTCATAAAAAAATATCAAAGCTATTAGTAAATTGTAAATATTTGTAATTTTTTAATTATTGTAATAATGTTGTTTTTTTTGTAAAAAAGTTTTTTAAAAGATATTTACATTTTACTAATAGCTTTGATATTTTTTTGAAAAAAAATTTTTTGTTTCTCGCTTTTTAGTGGGTCAGTTTGTAATTTATCTAAGATACAATAGCCTAATATCAACTACTCATCACTTTTTACTAAATATTGCTTTTCCCGATGCAGGGACGTTAATCGATGAGAAGTTCTCCTGGTACTCCACCTTTTGCATTGTGACGAGCATAAATTGCTTGGCATATTAAAATTATCGAATCGCAACCCGTGAAATACTTATTATTGAGCATTTTCGTTGGCCATCATGGTCTTCATCATCAGTTCCTCTTCACCAAATGTTGCTTTCTAAGAGCAACTGCACGAGTTACTATAAAACATACCCAAATCGAATACGCCCGAAAATACGCAAAAAAAAAAAAATATCTTCCTACTTTTGGAAGTCGGTTAAAAATAATTGTTTTTACTGCTATGCATATTAAATAAAACATCGTTGTGCAGATTAACAATATTCTGCGAAGCCATTTCAGTGAGATAACTCTAGTTTTGAGGCCACCGATTGGAAGAAAGGGAACTCGAAAGCCTTTACTATGAAACGATCTACGAAACACGATCCATCGGTGACTTACGTTACCATTGCTGGATTTGTAAGCAGTATAAATAAAATTCGAGAAGAAAAGCAGTAATGGATAGGGAATAAAACACGATTTTCGATTGTTTGTTTGTTTTTATTGGTTTCTGTAGTGGGTGTTGGTAAAAGTACCAGCAACATATGAAAGGTTTGAATTATGGGTACAGCAGAGTGGATGGCTGGCGACTGAAAGAGCAACAATGCTGTAACAAGATTAAAATTCCACACAAGATGGATCGAATTTGATAAGATCCTCTTTGTAAACAGCGTTTCCCTTTTACGATGTTTATTAAGTATTGGTTTAGCGGAGAATTGGTGTGGCTTCAGACGTCTATTTCTGATATTTTGATAAGTGTATAAAAGACGCGTGAATAAATGTCAACTTTTTGCTCTTAAGAAAGACTTGTCCTCGAATTCACCCGTGTGAAGGTCGGAAATTATCCCATGGGAACGTATACTACCGGGATAAAAACTATGCGATTTCCTCCTAACCTAACCCTCGGCCATGATCAATCGTGTGCCAAATTGCATCGAAAAAAGCGTGAAAAGGTAACAGACAGACAAAGTTAGCATGTGTTTCGCATGTATTATGTTAGTATTAAAGGATCGGTACGTATTATTATGGTTTTGCGACCGTCTTTGGTTACACAACGACAACGACGACAATATTTAGGTGCATTATTTACGACTTTTTAGGGTTCCGTACCCAAAGGGTGGCAACGGGACCCTATTACTAAGGCTCCACTGTCCGTCCGTCTGTCACAGGGCTGTATCTTTTGAACCATAATAGGTAGACACTCAAAATTTTCACAGTGTTTGTACTATTATGGCCGCTATACGAGTAACAACAAATAATAATATAAATAAAATAAAGTTTTAAATTAAAGAGTATTTCTATCTTTTTATTTACATAATTATATTCTTAAATGTTGTACAACAGCAAGTTCAAATTAATAGTGTCAATTCACTCAGTCTAAAAGTAAAAATGGGTGTTCCACAAGGCTCGATATTGGGTCCTTTCCTCTTTTTAGCATATATTAATGATCTACCCCATTTATTAAAAAATCAAACACAAATTGTGTTATTTGCTGAAGATACTTCTCAATTTTTTAAGATAAATAAACGTTCATCAAATCTTGACTACGTAAATAATGCCCTCCTGCAGGTCCAAAATTCGTTCACTACTAATAATTTGCTATTAAATAAGAAAAAGAAATAAATGCAAGTAGTATTTTTGACATAGTATTGAATAGGGAGAAACTAGAATTCGTGGATAAAACTGTTTTCTTGGGAATCACGCTCGACTCAAGGCTGCAATGGGGTCCTCATTTAACACCTCTTGCAGGACGGCTAAGTTCAACAGCATATGCTGTGAGAAAAATCCGTCAATTTACTGATGTAGATGTCGCGAGGCTTGTCTATTTCAGTTACTTTCATAGTATCATGTCTTACGGTATTTTACAATGGGGACAGGCTGCATCTGCAGCCTGTCCCGAGTCTATTTTTATTCTGCAGAAAAATGCGATCAGAGCCAAATACAAACATCAAAAGTGTCTAGGGATCAAGTACATTTTTAACTCTAAAAAAATACCCAATTAACATTTAGCAAATCTTGTCTTCCAGACTGGCAATTAGCTTCGTCTTTCTGACTGACCGATCTCTTGACAATTCAAAAGTACTGTAATTGGTTTATTTGAAATAAATGCTTTGAGTTTGAGTTTTGTTCGGTGGTCCGAAACCCTTCGTGTGCGAGCTCGACTCAGTCGCTTTTTACAATGCAAACTTCTCGCGTTTGACCACTATCACACCCAATCTCACCTGATGGTAAGCGATGATCAGGTCGATGATGGGGTGGACACTTGTTTCAATGAACAGATAACCCGAACAACGCTGCACGGCAGCAATGCTGCAAGACATTGCTGAGTCACATTGCTGCCGTGGTCGGAATGTAATTTCATATAAACCTATAGAAAATGTATGGGAACCAGTAGTGACGCGGCATTACCGCTACGCACTGCCACGTGCAGCGTTGTTCGGAGTCATACCTTTCAGTTGCTTTTTGCGACACCACTCTGCCTGAAGTAAATGTTCTATTTTCTGCCTGAAAATACATTTTCTTTGAATCGAGTTATTTTCACACACATTGCCGCTATTCATTTTCACAACTTCTTTGGAAACTATTTTTTGTTGTAAGAAGTTTTCCGTGGACACCAGTTATTTCTGTCCACCCAAAAACTACCTGACTACCTATAACTACCATCTTTGACTACCTTTTAGGACAGTTTGGCCTAGTTAAGTTTATCTGGCTATTGAAGTTCTTTGGACACGTAATCTATAATATTCGTTCTAATAATAAATTGTAAAGATAGTCGGTACTACCTCTGACTGTAAAACTATAAATAGGCGATCTCTAAGCAAAACATTGGTTGTACAACTTGTCAAAAATGCAGATAAATTACTGGTATTTTTTAAAAATAGAGACTGTGATTAAAATACGACTGTTGAAACTACGGGAATTGTCCCTCTAAAAGCCTGAAAACTAATATAATCATAGAATAATTGGTAGAAATATAGCAATATCTGTAAAATATTGAGAGCCAGCCACGTCTTGTGAGAGACTAAGAGCCAATAGTCGATACAAACCTTGTTAGGAAAAGGCTAATGAATGATTGATGATAAAACAATTATTATGATTTCAAAACTTTTTACAAAATTAAAACAACCGACTTCCAAGAAAGACACACTACAAAGTGAAAAATAACTTTAATTTCGGAAGTCAGTTGCAAATAAAGAAAAATCAAATCCAAAGACACCGTTCCACCGATCAAAAGTTTTTATTTTTCACTTTTTAGTTGTGATACCTACCCCACACAAATTCGAATACCACTACCTGCTATGTAAATAACAGTGGCAGGAACTTATCATCATATCATCCACATAGACTAAGTGGGAAAAATACGTATTATTGAAGCTAACTCAAAAACTATCAAAGCAAAATTAATAAAATTGATATGGGACCATCTCGAGAGCATGTCACCATTCAAACAAAAAAAGAATATTCAAAATCGGCCTCACAATTCTCGGAGAAACAGGCATGAAAAAAAATATACATACGCTACGCTATATACGCTACGGTAAACCGTAAAACAAACTGCCATCTTTTATGACAAAAATAAAAGGATTAAAAATTTTTACGTCTTTAAGAATCTAGCCAAGTTAAGGTATTCTTGCAATCTAGAATAATATAGTGAAACAGCACATTAAGCAGAAAATTAAAATGGTTTATTCAGGAGAATTCCAGACGTCTTAAGTACGCTAAGGCATTATTTTAACTGTTATTGGTATATGCTGCGCCTTGTTTATCGTACCTGAATTTGTAATGATAAGACAAGGCTTACTGAAAAATATTAATATTAGACTTATGTCTTGGCTTAGTCTGCAAAGTTATAATACTAGTTACTATTTATTTAATAAGGCACTCCAAACGGCTAGATAACAAAAACATTTACAGAGAGCATAATATCATATTATAACTTATAAACTACAGTGAACTTGTCACTTAAAGGTATGCACAGCACTTACATAGTTTGCCTATTTATAATTAAAGTGATACAAATAATAATAAAATCAATACGTCAGTAATAATAAATTCAAATAAATTAATAAGATCACATAAATCAATAAAAATACAATCAATTAATTAAATTAAGTTAAATAATTATAGTAGTAAATTTAAAATGTTTAAATGCAGAACAATAATATTATGAATAATAGAATTAAACAAGAATCAGGAATCATCAGGAATTCAGGAATCAGAAATTAGCATGCTTTGATGATAGTCAAAACGCAGTAAACAAAATAAATGACTGTGCTGATCAATAGTCAATCCTGCCGATCTGTTCTATAAAAATCCTCTACTGAGCTTGAAGTCATCTGTCAATACTGTCAATCCCTAGCATTGGGTAGTTCACGTCACCAAGTTTTCACGGTGAGATTTTACAGAGAGGATCGGCTGAACTTTCTTGCAAATGGATTTGATTAAGTTAACTCAAAAAAAAATTGGGAACATAAAATGAACCCATAAATTGCACCCACGGGGTTGTACATAATTATTTCTCGTTTTACTCTCAGAAACAACAACTCATTATTTCCTTGGACCGATTTTGTCACAATCGATGAACAGTTAGACTAGATGCTGCACAGCCTAAATGGAGCCTCTCGTCGGGTTGGCCTCGACATGAATTTGGAGAAGACGAAAGTCATGTACAATTCACATGTCCTGCCGAGTCCAATCCACATCGACGGGTCGCTTCTCAAAGTTGAGAAGGAGTATTTCTACCTTGGGCAAGTCATCCAGCTCGGGGGACACAACTTTGAAAAAGAAGCCGACGGAAGGATGCAGTAGGGTTGGGCAGCGTTTGGGAAACTTCAAAATTCAAAAGTCATTTATTCAAACTAGGCTGAGAATCAGCACTTTTTGAACGTCAAAATTACATAAGACAGTCCCCCAAAACGCCCACCCTTCACCACTTCCTAGTGCTTTAGCTGGGAAGAAGAAGTGGCGCAACAAACTCCCCAGCAACACAGCTGTCTGTTCAGTTAGAAAAAAATGAATCTATATAATAGTTCAAGTCGTTCGTCAAGTCTTCTCGTCACCTATCCCGCAATGTCTGAAGACTAAGGTGTACAACCAGTGCGTCCTGCGCGTTATGACATATGGTGCCGAAACGTGGACACTGACAGTCGGGCTGGTCCACAAATTCAAGGTCGCTCAGCGCACTATGGTGCGAGCTATGCTCGGAGTTTCTTTGAAGGATAAGATCAGAAATGGAGTTATCCGGAAAAGAACTGGAGTTACCGACATAGCTTGCAGAGTAAGTGGCAGTGGGCTGGCCATGTTTGTCGAAGGACTGATGGCCAGTGGAGCAGACGAGTTCTAGAATGTAGACGCCTATCGGCAAGCATAGAGTGGGATGCTCCCCAGCTAGATGGACTGACGACCTAAAGAAAATAGCTGGGACAGAATGGATGCGGAAGGCGGAGGACAGGGTGTTGTGGCGCAGCCTGGGAGAAGCCTATGTCCAGCAGTGGACTGCGATAGGCTGAGTTGATAATTGATTGAGTGAAACGGCAATACTTATTAATTATGAAATGCAATGACAATGCGAGTCTTGTTAGGTCATCGACCTGTGAATCAAAATCGGTGAGTACGAATTTAAATTATAACTGTAGTGAAAAACATTAATTTTATATAAGCTTTTGTAATGTTGTTCCGTAGTTTTTGCATCAGTCTGCAAGCGCATTATTCAGTAGGCTTATAAAGATACTACAATAACATTAAATTAACCATGTACATTTTATGAAATATGAGTTATTATTATTTTATTCAATAGTTACCGTCTGATTGCCATATTTTTAATTCGGTCTGACATGTAAAAAAGATGGCTGAATGTCATTCTGTGATAAGGTATCAATACTTTTCGGGATTCGAAACTCGCTGACTTTAAAGAACCGCTGTGTGAAAAGTATTTCATTTAGAATAAAACTTTTTGAATAGCTAAATAGGAAAATTATCCGTTATTCTAAGTAACTATTTCATTTCTATAAGTTTTAGTTATAATAAATACTTATTAAAGCAAATGTAAAAAAGGATGGTTTGTACCAGTATTCGTCAGATTTGTACTATTACTCATCAAAAGGACCCAGTAGTCTTCTTTTGTTTATACTAATATGAACACTCAGGTCTTGTACATAAAGTTCAAGATAAGTTCACATTAAAACAAATTGTGATTGTCTTTGATAATTATTATGAGTGACAAGTTTAAGAAACAAAAGGTAGTACAAGACCAAATCCAAGAAATTACTAAACGTTGTCAGCTGTTAGCAGAACAAGTAGGCAATAAAAACAGCTAGATAAATTAAATTCCAAGATAGTTTTGATTAAAAAAATAAGAGATAAGAATCACAAAATTATTTTTTATTAGAATCTATTTCGACGTAAAAACATGTTTTCGGTAAGTGAATATTTCTGACCGACAAAAACATGTCAGATTTCAACCGCTAATAAATACGAGAATTTTAATGCTAGAGTTAAATTTGAGCATTCGAAATATAGGTTATATTTGTACCAATTTTGAAGCAGAATATAGTTAGCCTATGACGTCACATCGTGAGTGAAGGCGCATGCACGCGACCCACTATTCTTCAATATGTGTCGAAATTCCAATTCATACAGCGCAATAACATGTTCTGGTAGAACCGTGATTCTGGTACCATTATCAAGAATTGACAAAGCACTATCCAGAACTTAACGAGAAACAACAGAAATATTGGCCAAAAAAGGGTTAAAAATGCATTTGAAGTTGACTGCAAAATCATTTCAGATGTCGTATCGTATCAGTCGTAAATCTGAATGTATATAACTTCCCTGACATCAATCGTTGGGCAGTTTCCCACCAGACACAACACCCGTCTGGTCGGAGGATCCTTTCTTTTCTATAGCGGATGAGTGACTAATACCTGTATACACATACAGTGAAAGGTTACTTTATAAGGAATGCAATGTGCCTACTTAGTCCAGTGTCGAGTAAATAATATACAATAGATACGGCAGTATCGGAAACCATAAGATGATTTAACAAAAGCCTATATTATAAAAAAGATTTTGTCTCATATCGCATATTATTACAGCTCGGTTATACTTTCCTCGGTAAGGCAGGTTAGGTTAAAATGGAGAATACTTTTTAAGAGCCAAGCGAGCGAAGCGAGCCCATTCTTGACACGAATGAGCAGAGTGCGCTTAATCACATGATGAACAAGCCTATCTTCGACACGAGTGAACCCAGCGCGTTTACACATGACAAGAGCAAGCAAAGTGAGCTCAGTTTCGTGCTGAGCGAGCAAAGTGAGCCCAATGACGCAACGGCTGAGCAAAGCAAGCTTATTCAATGAGCGAAGCGAACACAGCTTAAGAGAATCCCAGTTTTATCGTCAAATGTAGTCCAAACCATATAATTGTTTGTACAAGAGAGTTACCAACTATGAAACGAGCCCGATAATAGTTATTATTCGTATTCTGTGGCATAACATAAAAATATCTACAATATGACGAGTTTAAAGGTAACTATTAAGCGTGTCCCAATAGTACTTAAAATGACGAGTTCTGGGTCAAGTAGGAATTTTTAGGTACCAAAAGATGTCACATTAAAAAAAAAATACTTTTATGATAAAAGGGTTCTAAATTTCAAGTTATATCGTTAGCTAATTAACTTAACTAATTCATCAAACAATCAGAAAATTCAAAATTCAAGTCATTTATTGAAACTAGGCTGAGAATCAGCACTTTTTGAACGTCAAAATTACATAAGACAGTCCCCCAAAACGCCCACCCTTCACCACTTCCTAGTGCTTTAGCTGGGAAGAAGAAGTGGCGCAACAAACTCCCCAGCAGCACAGCTGTTTGTTCAGTTAGAAAAAAAATAATCTATATAATAGTATGCAAAATGATATTTACATTACGCAACACAAAAGATAATTTAAATTATAAAATTAATAGCCATATGACAGCTAGCACACGCCAATATACCAACCAAAAACATCGAGAACTATACTCAAGCAGAAATAAAAATTACTTAGTGAAATCAATATCTAAATAAAAGCCTCCAGGCATAAAGGGCATGCCCGCTTACAAATAGCTGTAACTAGAAGTTATAATTGATAAACTAGGACCATCGAGGTAAATTAAAAAATTATCGAGGTCGCAGAGTTACCGTAGAACCCACTGAAGTTCCATGTGATCTGACATCAGAAAACTACGTGTTGAATTTCACATTTAGCAGCTAAACAAAAAAAATGTGGGACACACTTTA
Organism: Xanthia icteritia; assembly: GCA_949128155.2. Taxonomy (NCBI): domain Eukaryota; kingdom Metazoa; phylum Arthropoda; class Insecta; order Lepidoptera; family Noctuidae; genus Xanthia; species Xanthia icteritia. The sequence goes on from OX421945.2 coordinate 20,719,284, forward strand.
TAAGATAAATTTTTCAGACGCATTTACAGTTAAAACTCTGTGTTTTTATTTAATTATGCGTTATGTTAAGTATAAAAAGATAATTATTGATGTTTTTAGATAATCTGACGACTTCTGGGTCACTGACTTCACTCGTATTTACTTTAAGTAAAGTAAAGTAAAGTAAAGTTTATTGACCATAAGTTTAGGTTACAGTACACCGGTAACATATTTACATAGTACTCGTACATAGTATAGGGCACACTCACTTACGTTCAACTACACAAGTAAGAACTTATCTATAACAAGTAGCAAGGGGAGCAGAAGAACAGTTAAATTATAATAATGCTAGCACAAGTAAAACAATGGTTCACATACTTGATAAAATAATAAATGCCCAATGACGGTATACAGAGAAAAGTTCTTTACCTCCCGTGCTAGTCAAGGACTGTGTTACGGCAAGGTAAGATTCTCGCTCATGCAATAGTAGTCATAATGTAAACACGTTAAGACACTTTTTATCAAATACATTTGTTTTGCTGTGAATCATAGATGACGATAACGAGTTACAAGCTTAGCGTGATCAAGTATACGCAAAGAAATCAGACAATGCAACTACTAACGTTATTTCAATGTAAACAAAGTGTTTCACAAAACAATAGTTGTTTAGAATTTGTAATAAGACAAGCGTGTTAAAAATAAATAATAAAAAAGGTGTTTCTAAAACTAAAATAATAAAATTAAAATTAAGTTTTTTTTTTTTTTTTTTTTTTTTTTTTTTTTTAGTATTTGCAGCATAGAAATACTTAACAAGCAAAAAGTCCTAATGTAGTGTATTTACTGAACGTGTGTATATGTATATATTTATAATACAAATACTGTTTGTGTACTAATCTTCAATATATAATGATTACTTTATAGTGTATATATTTATAAATATTACTTACATAAATATCCATATAATGTTTTATTGCTATATAAACTTATTTAGTACTTATCGGTATTCAATAAAGTATATATTTATAAATAAATAATTACTGAGATATTTGTATAAGCTTTTCAGTCTGCTCATAATCCAGGTTACTCAGAAACTCATCCAGAGCCCTTCTACACACAAATCTCGTCGTATCTTTAAGAGGTTTAATTTTACTTATGCGATTGTACAATAGAGGAGCCAAGAAATAAGAGAAACACTGTGCAAAAGCGGTGTTGCATGCTGGAACGTCATATACCTCATTCACTCTTCTGAGAGATTTGGAAACAGGTTTTTCGTAGAAATGTTGTCTCAGGACTATTTTTTTGATAAAGAGTTGGCGAATATTTAAGACTTCAAACTCTTTGTACAACGCAGTTGTAGGATATCTAAATTTTTTAAAATTAATCACTTTTAGAATACATCTATGGGCCCTTTCTATTTTTATAAGAGTACTTTTTCTAGCACCACCCCAGGCAGAGATACCATAAGTTACTATCGATTGGCACAGTGCAAAATACACAGTTTTGTTCGTAGCTTTGTCTTTTAAGTTTCTTATTTTTTTTAAAATCGGTATAAGTTTACGAATGCGAGATTTTAAATTATTAATATGTTGTTTCCAATTTAAATTTTCATCGATCTCAACTCCAAGGTATTTTATACTTTTACTAGGAGATAAGACAGGGCACCCGCAAATACTTGCAGCAGAACAATTAGAAGAATGAGCTTTTAAATTAAAGTCGGTAGGTTGCAAATTATTTTTTATACTAAATGTTATAAATTTTGTTTTTTTAAGATTTAATGTAAGCAGATTGCAATCAAGCCATTCAATTATATTTTTAAGACCAATCTCGGCTGACGATTTGACATCACTCCATGTTTTTTGTTGAAATAAGATAACAGTATCGTCAGCAAAAGTGATCACTTTTGAACCGGGTAATTCAATGTTACAAAGATTATTAACATAAATCAAGAATAATGTTGGTCCAAGTACTGATCCTTGCGGCACACCGAAACCAACACTAAGCTTAGTGCTAAGGTTATTAACAATTTTTACAGCCTGTGTCCTATTACTAAGATAGTTTTTAAAAAGATCAAGTGGTACACCTCGAATACCTATAGCCTCCAACTTGCAAATTAGCAGAGGGATTGAGACAGTATCAAAGGCTTTGGCTAAATCCAGAAAAACACCAACACATTTATTCTTGTGGTCGAGATTACTAGCTACATTGGTAACTAAATGTTCAACCGCATCTATTGTTGATTTGTTCCTTCTAAAACCAAATTGATTATTAGAAAGAACATTATTTTTCTCCATATAATTTACAAGCCTAATGTTTATTAGCTTCTCCATCCACTTTATTAACATTACGATGCAAAAAATTCGGATCGATTGATACGACAGGCGTACGTATAGTTAATCATTACAACCTCTTTCCCCGGTGGCTGGTGCTAACTATAATCGTATTCCACCTGAAACTGATGCACGCAAGGTTGATTTAAAAACGTCATCGAGAGAATGCAAAAAATGATAAAATAAGTCTAAAAAGCGCTTACAAAGCAATCAAGCTGTTCTCAAAAGGTCCCACATTGTATTTCATAAAAACTAAATGCAACAATAAATCGAAAACTAATATTCCTTATACCCCACCATAATTTAATTTATCATAGACCCACAGGCTAAACAAAAAATCAACTCCACACATGAAAAATTCATAACCGTTCAGCTCCATTTATCCGGAGATAACTAAATATGATCAAAAAAGCGTGGAGCAGACACGAAAACAAATTAGGGTTCACTCCATCACTCGTTTTAACATGGTTAGTACCAACACAATATATCAGCCATGCAGCCCTTGAGGCTCTTCGGGGAGAGCACTGTGGGTAGCGAAGGAAAAGGGAAACAAGGCTCTATTAAGGATATGTTCCGTAAAACGTTCAATTCTATCAAATAAGATATATTGCGCGCGGTGTCGATATCCTCTATCTACTTAAAAATGGTTTCAACCAATCAAACGGATTTTAGTTTAGTTTTAAGTAAGTTGAGTTTTGAGATAGGTTCTGTTATACCGGCCTTAGAAGTCCACTAGGTATATTCAAATTGCGTGGTAGATAACGTTAACGTGGCTCGAGGCTAAATGATAACAGCCACATGGGTCGATCGAAGAACCGACTGCAGCAAGCGTAGTAAGCTCATTCGTGGATGGTGAGTGGCAAGTTACCATCATCACATATCGTGACCCATCCGTGCCTCGGAAAGCACGTTAAGTCGTTGGTCCCGGCTGTCATTCGTAGATCTTTGACAGTCGTTACGGGTAGTCAGAAGCCCAAAAGTCTGACCACCAGTCTTACCAAGGGGTATCGTATTACCCAGTTGTAGAGGTCAGATAGGCAGTCGCTCCATGTAAAATACTGGTATTCAGATGCATCTGGGTAAACTGGAAGCCGACCCGATATTTATTAGGTTAAGATTGAAAATAATAATAAAAAATACGCTTAATATAATTAGTAACTTAGCGAGATATCCACAGGTGTCTTCTTAATTGGTAAGGAAGTTTTTAACTACATTTTCCCGTTCTAATTTTCATTAATCGCTTCCTTGTTTAGTTTATTTTGAGCCCTACCAAATAGAGCTCAATGTTGATTGAACAGGTTGGAAGAAGTTTCATGCTGCTTGGTCGACAACATGATATCAACATCGCCTGTCGCTGAAAACCAGCGCTGTGGGTGTTTCGTGCTGTGCATGTATTCTGCCACTAGCTTACAGCATTATGCTGAGCGATAGCCGTTTTGCGCGAATAAGACGCATAGGTAATAAACTATTTCATTTGATTTAATTTTCACCCCATCTGTTTTTACGGTTTTATCTGCATCACTTCTGGCGTCTATAACCGCTTTTTATGAACTATTTCGTTGGAAAAAATAACAAGTCTCTAAGATCACAAATTGCACTATTTCTAAATGGAAATTTATATTTCTCGGTTAGTTATAATGGGTCTCTCAAAAACCACACTACACCCAAGTCTGGGTGAAGAATTCGAAAAAAAATAATCTGTTAAAAAATAAAGATGGCCGGCTCACAACCTTTGTAAGCAATATTGGGCAATTTTCTGAACCATTAAGTATATCTCCCTTCTTAAGGCTATCTTACGAATTGCTCAATAAGATAAACTGGCGATAATATTCTATATCTCTTTTTGCATTCACTGTCTTTTATTTGGAAATCGAATAAAGACGGCTACGACCGATTGATATTCTAAAATTAAACATATTTCAGCCATCCCTCAAACAGAAAACAGATTTTTGTCCCAACAGTGGGGACATAGAATTTTCGGCTAGTTATTTTCAGAAATCAAGGAGTTACATTGTACATACATATGCATACATAAACTGATTCATCTTTCCCAATGGGGAGTAGGCGGAACGGCTATTTAGTTATTTTCAGAACGCCACCTGCTACGATCCTTAAATACTCCTTTTGCTTTTGCGAGTTACTGACTCATTCATACTATAATATGCACTATTAAAGTTTGGACTATGTTCAGATAATTACTTTGCAACTAATAACTAAAAGCAAGTGCAGCATTTTTTTGTGTTATCGACAAACGAGAGTTAAATCCCCGTTAGCCATAGAATAGTAATCAGTTCTCGCAGCCAGAACAAAAGATCATGAGAATGCAATTTAGTTGAATCGTTAATACGGACTGAGTCTACTTTTAATTTCTTAGGGAATTGTAGAAATTACTCATTTTATAAGAAAATTATCTTACTTTATTTTTACTTATGTTGTAGGATCGCAAATAAGTCGACTTCGATTCATCTTCTGTTAAAGGGGATGCGCTAAGGTACCTAGCCCGCGAAATTCATTATATTTTAGGTTATTTGCAATTTTCAGGTCGGTGTCAGGTTGTGTGTTGATCAATATATGATTCGCGACCGGAACAAATATGTATTTACAGAGTCATAATCATTAGAATCATCAATAAAACTCTAAGTTAGAAAAGTGGCCTCAAATGTCATGATTTCATGAAATAGTCATTCAATAAGGTAATTTGAAGTTAAACAGTTCTATTGTTGTTTTTAATGATTACTAATCTGTAAATAAATATTTGTTACGATCTGATAAAGCATATTTTAATCAACATACAACCTGACAGCGCAATTTCGCAGGCTACCTCAGCGCATCCCTCATAAGTCACCGCAGCCTATCTGTAATACCAGAAGCATCCCAAATGCATTTTATCCCAAAGACAAAGCTCAAATGCCTCATGTAAGTACCTGCACCGTGACTTTTAAATATTTATCCTAAAGCCTAAAGGCACATTGCTCGCAGAACAGATAGCAGATGGGGCCGAAAGGTTCTGGAGTGGCGACCGCATACCAGAAGACGTAGCGTTGTAAGGCCTCCCACAAGGTGGACCGATGACCTTGTGAAAGCCGCAGGAATCTGCTGAATGCGGGAAGCACAGGATTGTCGAAGTGGCGGTGCTTGGGGAGACTTATGTCCAGCAGAGAACATCTTTTAGGCATTGATGATGATGAAGCCTAAAAGAGGAGGCTGGCACAGGAGATTGACACAAGAAAATCGAGGCCTATGCCCAGCAGTGGGTGAAGTCAAGCTGTGGATGATGATGATGAAAGCCTAAACATTGGGAATATTTTGGCCTTTTCAGAATCAGACGAAGAACGTCGGTCTATAGTGATAGTTCTTATAACAATAAACCTTATTGCGATTGAGATAAAGAAGTTGGGTATTCATATCAAACCTTATTGCTAAGCAACCAGAGTACCCGCGAAATTTCGCGTTGTTCCATAACTTTTTAATTAGTCGACATTTTTTATTCATATTCTTTATGGCACCTCTTTAGGTCATGAGTAGCCGAATATAAAAAAAAAAACATAAAAACTGGAACTAATAAACTGTGACCCGACTACGGGAAAATAAAAGTGATCTAAAAAGTACGAAACAAGAAAATAATGTAACTTGTCGATTTGCAGGTTCGAGCCCAGACAGGCGCTCTATTTTATGTTAATTATTTTGGTCTTTACCTATGAAATTGCCGTTTTGTATGAAAAAATTTAAACGTTTTTTTTCATGTATTTTTTATTTGTATTAATCGAAGTAATCACCCATGCAATCAATGCATCTTTGCCAACGCAGTGGCAGTTTATTGATGCCCTTCTTAAAGAAATCAGCAGGACGGGAGGCAACAAATTCTTCAAAGGCATTTTGTACTACCTCTCGGGTATTGAATTTTTTTCCCGCCAAGAAGTTATCCAAATTCTGGAAAAAGTAGTAGTCTGTAGGCGCAAGGTCTGGTGAGTAGGGCGGATGACGGAGAGCTTCCAACCCCAGTTCTTGCAACTTGGAGACCGTCTGCTGTGCAGTATGAGGTCGCGCGTTGTCGTGCAGGAGCAGCGGTGACGAGCGATTGACCAATGCTGGTTGGAGATGTGCCAGCTTCTCCATCATTGTGTTCAGTTCTTCATAGTACACATCTGCAGTGATGCTCACCCCGTTTGGTAAGAAGCTGTGATGAATCACACCGGCGCTAGACCACCAAACAGTGACCATCACTTTTCTAGGTGTAAGTTTTCATTTAGGGCATTGTTTAGGTGCTGAACCAGGATCCAACCAACTTGCTGAGCGCTTGCGGTTATCAAACAGAATCCATTTTTCATCGCAGGTAACAATGCGGTTCAAAATTCCTTCATTTGTGTGTCTGTTGAGCAGTACAAGGCACGTCTCGATGCGTACTTCACGCTGGCGATCATTGAGTTCGTGGGGCACCCATTTGTCAAGCTTTTTTATCTTGCCAATTTGACGCAAATGGACCAATATGGTTTTGACGCTAACGTCGAAAGCTGGTGCTAATTCAGCCGTAGATTGTGTATCATCAGCTTCCACAATCGCCTTTAATTTGTCATTGTCGACCAAAGTCTTCGGACGACCGCGAGGTTCATTTTTCAGGTCGAAATTTCCAGAACGGAAGCGAGCAAACCAATAACAGGTGGTGCGTTGATTTGTAGTGTTAGCTCCGTAAACGTCGTTGATGTTGCGTGCCGCTTGTGCCGCGTTGCTGCCACGACGGTACTCATATTCCATAATTACTCGATTTTTTAACATATCCATGATGACGAAAAAAATTGAAATGCGATGAAAATGTAACACTAATCAATAAACAAATGACTACTTTTGGAAAAAAAAAACATGTTTTTAAAATAAATTTAATTTAAAATTAGAATTCTTAGCCAAACAAAAATTATTTTGATTTGAAATGGCCAGTACTGCAGAACGGCAATTTCATAGGTAAAGACCTAATATTTCAGACAAATCAAGACATAAGTACAACAATGGTCAGGTTGAAGTCTTCGTCGCATGCTATTATAATTTTGTAAGAGTTCCTGGCACCCACATGGTAAAATAATTGCAATTCTAGTACGCTAATTAGCCACATTTCTTATTTCCATACAGTAATATTGCGTAATTAATCAAAACAGGTAAACTTTTGACAGCTATTTGCGACGCTGCCAACTTTTAGGATAAACGTTCTTAAGCTGATAAATAATTCAAAGTGAACTAAAAACCATTGCAAGTAGGTCAAATATCAAAGCATCAAACAACAACATTAAATACTTACGAAGATCCAATTTTGATAGACTAGTAGTCATTACAGGTAGGTAGCTTTTACTGCTCACCCATTAAAATACAAGAACTAATATTAAACTTTAATGTACCAACTGAACGTAACTCCACTGTAACGGTTATGTCCCCGCGCTTACAGACGTAAATTAACGGTAATTATGAAACGTTAACTTGCTTCTACAAGGGTGGTGACTACATCGATCAAAAACTTTAACTTAATTTTATTTCCAGGCAAGGTGGCAGGCGTATCGACGGACGTGTATTTTTTTTTTTAAATAACCGACGAAACATTTCAACGCAGGGGCGTCCGGAACTAAATCCATGGTAATAGATTGCGCATCGATGTATATATATGATACATATAATATGATATTCCAGTATAAAAATAATTAAAAATATTAAAAAAACTAGATGTGACCCTAGGTTTCACCCGCATAAGTCTCGATCCCTTGAAAATATCGGAATTAAAAGTAGCCTATGTCTTAAGACAGGTTATGGTCTACCAATCTGCTAAATTCAATCCAAATCTGTTAAGCCGTTTTAATGTGAAAGCGTAACAAATAAACAAACTCAATTTCGCATTTATATTAAGTTAGGATAAATAAAAGTTAGGATTAGAATTATGTATAAAATCCAGACCAATATAAAGAGGTGTAATTTGTTTGTTTGGTTGTTTATTTGTAAGTTTGTATGTAGGACCCCCTAAAATCTCTGGAACTAGCCGTCGGATTTAAACAATTATTTTTGCATTGGATAGCCCAATTCTTGAGGAAGGTCAAACGAAGTCGCGGGCAGAAGATAGTACTATATAAACAACAAGTCAGTAGGTACGTTTTGTTTATTCTGACACCTACCAAAATACAGCTAGAAGACATCGTAAAGTCAAAGTCAAATAATTTATTTCAATTAGGCACAAAAAAGGCACTTTTGAACGTCAACATTTACAGAAAAATAATAATTGATTCTATTCGCCCCTTCCAAAAGGTAGTTTTCGTATGGAGAAGAATGGGCAAGAAACTCCACCGTTACTCTTTTCAAATGTTTTCACAATATCTTGTATACATCAATTATATAATTATATGTGAAGACGATGCACCTAGTATAAGATTACTATACCACGTTAGGTAAAAATAATGAAAGATTAAGGAATGACAGATAAATTAATCATGTGATAGATGCATGGTGCTCACATATTTACGAACATTGTAAAATTATACGATATTCCTAACATTTTTACAAGTAATAGGTACAAATAAGTCAGTGTGTGAGTTCAAGTAATCACAGAATGTAAAACCAATATTTAAAAAAAATAAAAATATTATACAATTAAATTAGCAACCAGTTAGATTTTGTCTAGATTCTAAATTGTCCTATGGAGCAGGACCAGCATGTTTCCAAGCATTTTTATCTTGGATATAATCCTCTAACTTGTAATATGCTTGTTTGCAAAGTGTATTTTTTATATGAGTTTTAAATTTTCTTTCATTTAATTCTAATATATCACAAGGTATTCTGTTGTAATATTTAACACATTACCCCATAAAAGATGTATGTACTTTAGATAGTCTGAAAAATGGTTGATTTATTTTATCTTTATTTCTATTATAGTATTAAAATTATGTCTATCACTTATTTTGTTAAAAAGATAGGTTAATGGTTTCTTAACTTAAATCGATATATGTGAGCGCATGGTAAACATGGAAACACAACGGGAAGTTCTGGTACAGTACCATGTAGATACAAAAAAGTATCCTATGAATACATAAATATCACGGAAAGAGGAAAACTGTAAGACATTTTCATTCAGCAACAAGAAAACCCTATTTGTAGCTTATATATATCACGACGGGGTATCTAACCTGTGCCGTGTCTGACCAGTCTCCAGTGTAATTCTTCGTTGATGGTAGATATAGGTAGTTGGTTTTCAATCATATACAACTGTTAACTCAAACTCAAAACATTTATTTCAATTATAAAATTTACAGTCACTTTTGAGTTATCACTTATCAAGGAGTCATTCAGTTTGAGTTATTTAAGCTAATCGCCCATTCCAAACGAAGTAGGTTCCTGATGGAGAAGAACGGGCAAGAAACTCCATCGACACTCTTTTAAATCAAAACATTATGTTACACAGGCTATTTTTTCAACAATTACAATTTCAGTCCTTTCTAACACAACTTTTCTTTTCATTTTTATTACCGTGTGCGGGACTATTTTCTCAAATTCGGCGGACATGCCGCGTATTCCAATAAAAAATTTTATTACTTAGTTAGTTCAATAAAACTTACAAATAATGCTAAATTGCTTATCAGGTAATTATTTTATAATTAAACAATGCTAATATTCACAAATACAAAGGTTATTCAGAATTAAAGTTAATAAATTAAATAATTAGAACCTTCATTACTTTTTACACCTTCGTTATTACTATTTTGACAACACTTGCTGTGATTCAAGGAATTTAACCAAACAACAGGTATTCATTAGTAAATTGCATTGTAAAATAATCTTATTACTTTATAGTTGGTTTTCTATTATTTAAACTTATTTAGTTCTCGTATTAAATTATTACATTCAAATATTGATCATCATATTCGCAAATCGCGCCATCGAAATTAGTTTAAGTTTCTCTTCCAGTCGAACCCACAGTATATTGACTGAGTTCACAAGCTGGGCAATAGATGGCGTTTGATCTCAAAGGAATCGATAGCATTCACAGATTCATGCAAATTGTTGTAACAGTATTCCACAGTAACCCGTAGAGGGCAGGATCAACGACTTTATGGTGAATAACAATTATAATAAATAGTTACGCATAAGATTATGTTATAATATTTACAGGTAGATGCTTTCGCGGCGAAATACACATACATATTTATGAATATTGCTCGTAATTTACCCAATTAATTCTCTCTGTCATAACAAGGGTTCCCGAAGAATGTTGTAAAGTCAGGGCAATTAATTGATAATCAAATTGACTACCAACTTAAATTGTCCGTATACCCAAATCACAACTGTCATTCTTTGAAAGTTGTATGAAATTACTATATACACGCCAGATTAAACGGAGTATATCAATTTGATAAGCAATTCATTTCCCTGACCGTAAAAACTTACTTAGTGGTGTTAATTTTATGACACTTCTCCGAAGCGACCCTCAGTCGCATACACGAGACAAAATGATTGGGCTGTAATAAGAGAATTGTTCGGGGCTATATTTTTGCGGTGTGAAAGGTCAGCAGTAAAATGAATCGATAAAGTACCACGGACAGATTCGGATGCTGAACTTACGAAGAGTAAGGATTCAATTTGGGAAAGGTCTGAGCTATTTTTCGGCGTCTTATATTGTTATAAGATGATTTATTTAAGTGTTACGGTTTATTCCCAAATATCGGGGCACTATTTCATTTTGAAGAAAGTACATTGGTATGTATGATTATTAACGAATTTAATCACTTGTTGGTCTGGTCATGTCTTGAAATTGACCGTTTGAGCTATCCACGTTCATTCCATGATTATAACTTCATTGTGACGGAAACTAGATGTATAATATGGGTATAACAAACCAAATACAGTCATACGCATGAGTGTGTCTTTGTAATAAACGATCGTTGCACACAAATTGTTTTGATTTCATTAAAGTATTCAGGTTTAATAAAAATCTTCCTGGATGTAAAAGTGTTTTATTGCATTTTTGGTCAACTTTTACAATTTTTCACGAGATTGCCACCTAAAACATGGAACAGTTTCCATTTACCAGCATAGAGGAACAGAAATAATTATTTTACATGGAAAACTTTTTCCGGAAAAATGGTTTTAAAAGTTGAATTGTTGGCTAAATTTGTTTAGGTTAGTCCCAGGATTTTGCGCAGGTCGCAGGTGGCCATGGATAGTGCGAATTTCGCCGTCATATTCGTTGCAGCCTACCAAAGTATGGAGTGAATAATATCGGGTAGAAACATTTTCAGTATTATACCTGCGCTTGTTAGGCTCTTCGTACACAAGGCTAGGCAAATCTTCGATACCCGACAATTTTGTTCATTCGTCGCCGACACCAGTCGGCTGAGATCGTCGCTGTGATTTTCAAGATGACGGAGCATTTTGTAAGCATACTGTAAATTAAATTCGTGTGAGCCGTGTAGCCGCTACTTCTACAGTGTTAAATAGACAACTCGGCATCTTGCGATCCAATGTCGTGTGTAATTACGAACCGTGCGATTCGCGACATATGTTTACAACATTAGTATCGAAGATTTGCATAGCCTTTTTTTTTTTTTGGATTTGAAATTATCAAATAACTTCTCCCGCTCTGGGCAGAGCGGGAGGGCGTGTCAGACTCTTACTGACTAAAACCCACCCGTGTTCCTTCCGTTGCTCTTTGAGGCGCGCGAGGAAGATTTGCATAGCCTTGTGTACGAAGGGCCTTAAATGGTTCACAGTTATTTTTTTGGAGAATATTTATTGCTATTCTATAATTGCCCAGCCTACAGTTTGTTGTACATTGAATCCTATATTTTTTTTCGATTACTATTGATACATAATAAATTAAGGACCGCTTTCAAGTGCTGTCGTCATTGTTGTGGAATATTGTCACTGTCAGCGGTGTAGATATGCTGATCGCGTTCAGTTTCATTCGTGTTTGCCCAGTGATTTAATTTCCGTACTTCACGCATATTTCACAAAAATAATCTTTTAAATTCTTTTTATGTATACCATTTCAGGTTTTATTAACATCTCAGCGTACAGTTTAAGTATTAACCTGCCTACCTATAGCAAAGCAACTTTATGCCCTCTTTAAGGGGTTTCTTGTGTTTCCATGAACAACTTTAATATTACGAACGTCCGCCAAAAGTAGACGCTCCGTCAACAGTATCTGTTACAACGAAATGACTGTCGAAAACGCTTGTCCATATTTAACATACATTGCGGGTTTTGTATAAGAAATTTCGAAGGTAGTTCGGTGAAAAGTCGTAATGGATTTTAAAGTTAGACGGATTAACGTGATCGGCTGCATAGTAAAAGTGAAGACCCAAGCTAACTTTTAATCATTGTTGAAATATCTATTCCCGAATTCGTTCCGAGTGTACAACTTCACTGGCCGCTCCAGTTTGTTGTAAAAGTTAAAGATATTTGAATTTGTAACAGTAGCCGTTCTACAAGTTGTAATGGTAATCATTGAATCATAACAAAGAGATGTAGGTTTCATGCTAATTTTTAAACGAGGTAAGAATCTAAGGACTTGGAGGAATAATTGTGACGACATATTTATTTTTTAGGGTTCCGTACCTCAAAAGAAAAAAAACGGAACCCATATAGGATCACTTGTGTGTCTGTCTGTCTGTCCGTCTGTCACAGCCAATTTGCTCCAAATCTAATGATCGATTAAGTTGAAATTTGGTACACATATCAATTTCTGTGACCCAAACAGGGACGTGTAACGAAAATAAATGAATTTAGAATATGGAAATACTTTTCGGTGGAAAATTGAAAAATAAGTTTTGCAAACTGTAGTGTGTGACACATCAAATGAAAGGGCTTGTTGTGAGGATCACAATTTTTTTAGTATTAAAATAAATGTTTTTAAAGATATTTAAGAAAATTTATGAAAATGTCCATTACTTCTTATCTCCGAAACTACAGAGCCAAAAATTTTGAAAAAAAATCAGGAAATAGTTCTTAGTTATTGCTTAAAGATTACAAAAAAATCTATAAGTCTATTGTCTTAAAATAACATGGTTAATCATGATAATATTGTGCGTACAAACTTACATTTGCACTTGGAATGTATGGGAGAACATGTTTTTCAACTGCAATGTTAAGTTTGTCCTTGGGATAAATTCAGCCCAACTACGGAACCCTTCATTGTGCGTGGTTTGACATGCGCTTGACCGGTTTTTTGGTATATTAGAATGCAGATGATTTAATAGGCGCTTGTTCCGGACGTCACATCGGGCCACACACCACACCACAATTGCGGAGTTCCTCCCGCCTCCCACTCGCTAGTCGACACTTTGAGCGTACACACACATCAGTCGTCTCGTTAAAAATTGTAATCAGTACGTATAACATACAGTCATATCATCGAAATCAAGTAGTTTTATTGGGTCAAGACCACCAGCAGCACACCTGGACCTTGATACTCAACAACGCTTTATTTGATTCTTGCTTTATTAGACACTTTAGTTAGTTAATATATGTTCAAATCTTATGATTAATGTAACTCAGTTCTGTGTTATTTGCAACCTATTCAAAACTTTTCTTTTATAACGCAACATAGCCACTTTAATCTGCTGTTTATACTAAAACGGGTTGCGTTTTAGTATAAACAGCAGATAAAAGTTCAAAATTATAAAAAAGCCATCTTACCCTTACATTTTAACCAGTTCTTACAAACGCGTAATATTGTTACTTACACTTAAAATCTCAGTCCCCCACAGAACCGAGGGGAACAAAACATCGGCATCTCTTTTGCAAATAACAAACGTTTAAGACAGGCATCCACTTTGAATCTCGACTATGTCAATCATTTTTTGAATGGGAATGTGCAAGTATATGAGATACTTTATTCAGTATATCAGATACTTTGTTCAGTATACTGAGTATATCAGGTACTTGTATACCAAGTACCTGATATCTATATGTAGAATAGGTCAGTGAACTCTTGACACATTTCATTATGGTCCTACTGTCCTAAGTGTTTAGTTTCTCTATTATTGTCAGCGTATTGTGAAGCTGCGCTTAGCTTTGAGTTCTGCTTTCAACGGTGCATTTTCTCAGCGTTACAGCTGATGAAATGATGTTTTTTTTATGTAAGTAATCTACATTTTTTCAAAGATAATTTTACTTGCCATTGGTATGGTGGATTTGTTTTAAATTTTGACATTTCCTAACTCACGATCTCTAATAGAAAAAGGGTAAATAAATAATGCAGAGCTCATGATTTTTGCTCCCCATCTCAAAATTCAACCTGTATTTAACAGTCATGTATACAGGTTGTGCAAAAAAACGAACCGACTTAGACAATAATAATGTAAGAAAGAACATTATACAATATTACATGAGTCTATGAATGTAAGTCAACGTCTGGAATGGCTTTAAAAAAAAGCCATTGCAGCTTTGAGTTGATCCGTCCCGTCAGACAGGCATGCAGCAGTCATCGTGTAGCTTAACCTTGTTTGAGGAAGCTCAACGTAAGAGAAGGTAGGTGAACTTTAAACAATTTTTTGTTTTTCTATTTTGTTTTAGCATTTTGTATATAAGAATAATATATTTTAATTGGCAGAAGAAGTGGCTCAATTAGAGTGTGGCAAATAAAATCGTTATTATTACCTTAGAATTATGGTATGTATACTATATTTGATGAATAGTGATAGGTATGTGGAAACATAAATTAGCCAGGCTTCCAGATACTAAACTAATCTAATGTTATCAGTTTTTATTGTTTTGTAAAAAACGGGACATCCGTTGATTTGGTTATATAAAATAGAATAGGATTTTAGAAGATATTTCAGGCAGAAATAAGTCTTCAAGAGCCGAATAATAATTTTCTACCTACGCAAGTAAGTATTCCAATATTTCGGCGTATAAATCAGACCAAAAATAGGCCTTGCTTTCAAAGAAAGAAATACCCTTGAAACATCGTGCAATAAAACAACATTTTAACTTGTATTCCCAACTCCATTCTCAGTTACTTTACTTGAAAGACTCCCAAAACTCGTTCCTTCACGTGATTATAATAAAATAAAAATAAAAAGTACATACGCGGTCTGAGGAGAGTGCGTATTACCGGCGTCTCGCGTAATACCGGCAGGCGTCAAGGTCCCTTGTATTATGATAATGACACGCATGTGGTGTTATTGCTGCGTAGGAAGACAGACGGGCTATTTCGCGTACTGCCTAACGTATGACGGTATAAGTCGGTAAGATTGAACGTTTATGTAGATAGATCGTAGGGATATATCGCACGGTGTATTTGTCAAGGGAAATTTCCATACGGACGTGGTAAGAAAAACTTGGGGTATATCTGTTAGAGTCTCAAAGTAGGGAACTGTTACAGTTGAACTGGAACAGTTGTCAGATTACCGAATTAGAAAGTTTACAGTTTTCTTTGTTTGTAAGATCTGAGGTAAAACATGTATGTGATTGTTTTACAAATTTTACTTTTTATCAAAAATGTGGTTGGTTTGATAAGATTTATCATGCTGTGGTATTATGTGTTGTTTCAAATGACTGTTGGACCACAATATTTTTAGAGCTGTTTCAACAATATTTTTAAGACACGCAATGGTACACTAAATGTCCTAAAAAACCACTAAAAGGTATGAAACGATATAGAAAAGTCTTTCTCTATCTTAGTCCATTACAGTGGCAATGAACTAGTTACCACTGTAATGGGCTAATTAAAGAGGAAACTCAAATTCTGCTTTTACTTGCCTACATGCATTTACTTGCCTTAGTAGGCATAAGTATGTATTTGGTATTAACCCTTCCAATTGTTCCTGGAACTAGTCCTATTCATTATAATCTGATTACGAATAATGTGTGTTACAAAAAGAAGTATATCAACAATTATCTGTCAACATTTTTTGTTCTATAATATTGTATCAACGTCTAGCCACAAACATATTGTAATAGTCATATTATATAGTAACATAAAGTACTTACTGTAGACACATAGATACTGTTCCAGGACATGCCGGTTTCTACGATGTATTCGTTCACCGTTTAAAATTCGAAGACATATATGTGACATCCACCGATCCGCATTGAGCCGCGTGGTGGATTATGGCCCGCACTCTCTTACATAGAGGAGGCATAATATCCCAACAGTGGGAACATAATATGTTTTATTGATACAGTTTTATGGAACACGAAGTAGACAAGCGAATGAATTCTTGTTAATGAAGGTATACCATGTTTTTGAGGCTTACTGTACGTAGTATAATTACGAAATGGAACATTTCACCGATCAGTCCGTCATTTTCAATGAATGTAGTTCGATGAGAACGCGACTGATGCAAAGATAACATTACGTGCCGAGCGATCACTACTTCAGTTGATTGCTTCTGTGCTCTTGAACATAGTGTTCTTATTGGGTTTATTTTATTTTTGCTTTTGACTTACACTTTGGGTTTGGGTAAAGTGACCAGTGGTCCCTACTTTTCATTAGAGTCGTCGTAAGGCTCATCGTCCATGAAACTAACTCATCTGTCGTCATCGCTACATCTCGTCGTCGACGTGATACAAATTTAAATCACCAATGAGTAGCCTGAATGTCCCAGCACTAATATTTAAATGGAGGCCCGTACACGACGCGACTTAACGCTAATTAGCGTTATTAACTAGTTTCCGATTGAAGGCCTAAATTCTTAAAATTTACTTTTTAAATATACCTTTTCCTGAAAGTTTCCTGAGATAGACTTTCAAATTGTGCATTCAAAACCTAATGGGGTCTATTACTGAAACGCTTCAAAGGTATAAATACTTCCACTAATTTCAAAGAAACACAAAAATAATAATATATAAAAAAATCATAGCCATATATGTTTTCGTATGAAAAGCCGCAGAATATGATAAGCTAGCTCTATGACAACGTTAACTAAATGTAGAATACGTTTCTACCTCTGAGTGATCACATAGTCATTAAATAAAATTAAATACTAGCTACTCCCGGCTGTTTCTTCCGCATAAGTCTCGATCCCGTGGAAATATTGGTATGAAAAGTCCTATCTTCTAACCCAGGTCATGGTCTTCCCATGTACCAAATATCATCCAAATCTGTTCAGCCGTTTTAGCGTGAAAGCGTAACAAACAAACATACAAAAATTCCAATCTTTTCTCTATATAATTATAATATTAATTTAGATAGAAATCTATTAGAATAGAATAGAATAAATAGATTAGAAAATATATTACATTTATTTAATAATACACAAATTTTGAAATTACACTAACTCACATCTGCCTTGTAAGTTGTAAAGCCCCTTTAGTTTACAACTTACAAACACAACAAGATCTGAGTGAAACGCTGGGAGGTCGATGCCCGAGGAGGACATATTGACCTTATTGGTGATGTTCTTCAGAAATTTCAGGTGCATAGTACTCGCAACCGGCGCGCGGCGTGCGATAAACGTAAACGAAGCAAAAGTAGTATGTAATGCTGACGCAGATGCGGCCGCAACATAAGGATTGTTGTGTTCTTTAGTTATTGCCTACCCCCTAGGAAGAAGGCGTGAGTTCATGTATATCTAAATCTTAAAGTTATGTTATACATCTACATAACCAAAACGTCTTCTATACATCGTCACTACGCTATAGTGTATCTACCTGTAGATAAACAGTTTTACATAGTAACCATACCTCGTTAGTCTGCTTGCATAATATTCATTATAATTTATATGCATACATGACAGGCACTCGCAGAAGTGTCTAGAGCTCGACACTATTTCTACTGTCATAGAGTTTCTACACTCATAGAACGTAAAGGCATTTTTTGTATAAATTCCTTTCTAAAGTCATCATTTTCGTAAAGATTTCATTTTTGTTAAATTAGTGGTGGTGTTTATATGGTTTTTGGGTGACGTCTCTGAGTGTGGAAATTGTGACCACATTGTTGCATTGGGTTCCAACTTGTAAAAGTGAAATCTAAGTGATATTAGTAAATAAATAAATACATTTTCTAATTGTGACACGTTCATTTAAATTATAATATTTTTTGACAGAATGGTCCGCGAGGGCCGCGAGTTGAGGAGCAGGTGGTTGTAATGATCACCGCCGCGGCTGAGGCTGCAAGACGAAGCTGCGGTGGCGAGCGTTAAACCACCTGCTACGATGAGCTCGCGTGGGACCGCCGGAGCCTCGCAGCGCCGGAGCCGTGACAGAAACCATGCCTGCTGCATGTTGCATGCTCGCTTGCATGCTGCATGCTTACTTACATGCTACATAACAAGTGAACTATCTATAACCTAACCTAACTCGTATCACGTAATGTCTGAGAGAAGATCATAGTAAAAGCTTTGTAAAACAAATTTGTTTTAAAAACATTATTAAGATAAATAAACATTAAATAATTTGAATTTAGAACGTATAACTTTTATTGAAAACGGTTTTAACTCTTTTGTATATGTAATATTTATCTCTATTAATATTTATTTAATAGTAATATTTGTCTCTTTTGGTTGTAATATTTATAACAAACAGATTTAGGGCATATTTTATTTAGGAAGTTAAATTTTATGGTATGTTATATTATGGGCATGTTATCATTTGGACAAATGATGATTAGGACAAAAAGAATATTCAAATTAGTGCCCATGTTTATGTGAAATAAAAAATATTTTGAATTTTGAGAATAATATTCCGAAGACCTTATATACTACTTATATTTTAAATTTAATAAATAAATTATTTTTTTATTAAATTTAAAATATACAGATACTAAAAATTACTTATGTAGGACCAAAACCTGGCTGAAGCTTATATACGCTTCACCTCTATTAAGCATACAATTTCGAATAAACTCTCATGCCCCAGGAAATCAGCCCCTTGTTAGCGGGACTGCACACAACAAACTAACTCACTCCGCTCATCCAAAAATGTTTTCCTGCAAAGTAACGCTGCATTATATATTTAACTACGATTTGACGGCGACTCTGATCTGCCTGGAACAGGTCCTGCTTTGAGTACAGGAGGAGAGCTGTGATTTGTGCTATTTTGAACTGGATAAATGCTGTTTGTTTAAGTTGATTTGATTGTAATTTGATTGAATTTCTTATTTTAAGAGTTGATTATTTTTTTCTGAACTGGAGAATTCTGACAGTACGTTGCATTCACTGTGGTTTGACTAGAATCCTGCATAGGTTAACACCCAGTTTTTCACAGCTCATCATTGCTGACAGATTGTCAAACTCGTGGTACTAATTTTTGTGATAAAAGAAGAAACGCCGATAAAATCTTAACATTAGTTCGACAATCTGTCAGTTAATTGCTAATTTTATTAACCTCTCAGAAACTGGGTGTAACAGACACAGACCTCTCGTGGAAACTGCCAAACTAAGAACAACTATCTGTAAATACAAATATTAAGTTTGCAGTCGGTATCCAAACCGCAAGCCTTTCCAGAGTAGATACTTACTTGTTCCAACACTACGCATTTAGACGGCAAGTTTACTATCCCTAAGTTTTCTATTGGCAGCCATAACCACATCCCGAACGAAAGAAACTGTTTACCTGCAAAGAAACTAAGTCTCAGTTAGCAGCAAACCATAAAACATAATAATAAGTGACTTACAAACTTCATAAATAAGTGGCACGCGGCTTCTCGCAATGAATCTTACAAACCTCGGGCAGTTAATTTAATCAAGGGAGAATTACGGCCCCGGCTACACACTGGGGCCCTGGGGCCCGGGGCCACTAACACTCACGTGATGGAAAAATGTGGCTTCTTAAGACAATGGCGTGATAGATGGGACAATGGTGGTGGGTTGTCGATGTGTTTGGCAATAATAAGGCTGTGTTGGATGGCCAGTGTCAGGGTTGAATGCTCTTTTGTTTTTGTTCGGTATTTTGTTGCTCGTTATAAGTTATTTAAAGGGTAAAGAAAGTTAAGATAAGTTCCAGGAAAAGAGCCTTTGAATGACTCCGATTGTGTTGCTGAAGAAAACGTCTCAGCCTGTTTGTTTCCAATGTTTAGAATAATCTCGAATAGGATTGGGTAACTGTGTAGGGATATTATAATGTAACTTTTAACTTTCTAGAGGAACTATGGAAGGTATATTACAAGTAGGTGTCAAATATAATAGTGTATCCTATTAAATAGCCAAAGGAAAAAAGGGCAAAAGACCACAGTTTTTTTTTGTTTTTCTAAATTATTTCTCCAAAAAAAATTTTAATACGTTGCGACTTTAAATTATTTACGGTTTAAAAAAAAAGCTTAAATAAAATACACACAGATTGAATGTGGACGCTGTGGATATAAGGTGTCCTATATCAATGAAACGAATGGTTCGGAAGCCCGGCAGAAGGCTGCGTGGGCAAATTGGGCCAAACACATTCTTGTATTGAATATTCAATTCTTTTGCCCTCTTCAATTTGCCATAGGAGACGGCTATTTGAATTTGGGCAGTATAAGTTGGCAAGTACCACGTGGATATTATTGTAACAAATAGTCACATGTAAGATTAATTGTATAGGTATAAGTAGGATGAATTGGTTGGTTATTTAAGGGATTTGTTTCGTGTATTTTCTGTTAAAAATACTCTGACACCGTCCAGGAAATGAGCAACAACAACGATCGTATATTTATCTTGAAACCTAGTAGATTTATTTCAAATACAACCACGTATTAAGTGAAAGGGCGTTCCATTCCCAAAACACAGCTAAAGTACAAAGTAAATATCTTATATCCTTTCGACCTTTGCAATCTTCGAAAAAGTAACAAGAAACTCCATTTTACCCCTACAAGCAAGATAACTTAGTAGCTCATCGGGAGCTTCGCACCTTCCCTTGACCCTTACAACTTACACATAATAAGCAACTCCATTTTTACCCCAAACCTACTTGACAGTTCATTTCAGCGGAAGAGGAACAAAAGGCCCTGTTTTGTTTACGGCAGATAAATTAAAAAATGGAACAAACTTTGTAAGAAATTATCTGCCTGATTAGTTACCAGAACTTTTTCGGAGGCGGAATTACATCATCATCATCAGAGGATTATTAGAAGCTCAGCAGACTAAAAGTCTGAGCCTGAAGCTTATTAGCAAATTAAAGTGGTTTAGTTAGAAGTGTTGGTTTAGTTTGAAGTGTTAGCCATAGTTCTGTTATGAGTCTACTCTAGTATACTCTTGCTAATAGCTACATAGCTTGTTCCTGACTCACATCATCAGCTACTAATTTGATTTGACGTCTGTGTATGACCAATTTTGTACGGCCTCTTTACATGGTCTTTTTAGGGTTCCGTACCTCAAAAGGGAAAAATAGACACACACAGCTAATTTGCTCCGAATTTACTGAACCAATTTTTTTTTTTTTTTTTTTGATAAAAATTTAATTGAAAGGTACACATAAAAATGTCTGTGACCCAAACACGGATCTGTAACGTAATTAAATGAATTGTGAATATGGGGTTTGAATTTTGTATATCACTTTACGGGGGCAAATTGGAAAACTAAAAAAAAAGATAATTTGCTAACTGTACCGTGTGGCACATCAAATGGAAGGGCTTGTTGTGAAGATCTATTTTTTTTTAAATTATTTAAAATCAATGCGTTTAAAGATATTTAAGAAAATAGATGAAAATTGTCCATTCCCCACCCTTTCTCGCCGAAGCTACGGAGGCTAAAATTAAAAAAAAAATACAGAAAATGGTTCTTTAATCATAGATTACAGGAAAACCTATAAGAAGTCTATGGTCTTATAATAACATGGTAAATCTCTCAATATTGTGCGTACAGACTTACATTTGCAGTTGGAATGTATAAGAGAATATGTTTTTTTAACTACAATGTTAAGTTTGTTCTTGGGATAAATTCATTCCAACTACGAAACCCTTCATTTTGCGTGGTCTGACATGAACTTGGCCGGTTTCTGTGTAAGAATGACCTGACCGCAGCAAAAAGCAAATGAAATAGGGTAAGATACATAATTATTGGCACCCTAAGCGACTTCTCTAATAATAATATAAAGTTGTCCAATTGATTACAAAATGGATTGATTGGTTGGTAATTATGCTACAAAATGTACATAGATATGTAATTTGAAATCAAAGCCTTTATTAACAACACAATTCTGTCTAATGTATCTGAATAACAAAGACAATAACCTTCAAAAAATCCTTTCACCGGTATAATGACCTGAAGGCAATGAACTTACTTACTTTATCCTCATTGTAGGAGATGTACACAGTATCTACGGGCGATTTAGCAAAGTACATAGAGTACTGAGAGCGGTAGAGTGGTACTCATCATCGTTTGAACCCGATGACGATAGAGATGTCCCCATCCGGTTCAAGACGACTATGCAAATGAATTCTAGTACAGACGTGTACAGAAGTGTGTTTTGACTTTTAGACTTACTCTGGCGTGCGGTTTTACTCGCGTTTTAGAGAAACTACTTTATGTAACCAGAAAATATATATTTTATCTTTTAGTTTAGGATTTCTATGACCCCTTCTATCTTCGTCTATCAGCCGTTTATGCGTGATCGAGTATCAGGCAGCTCGACTAACTTTCACTCAATTATAATATGGATTTAGAGCCAAAAAATGTTAAAAGTATTGTGTAATGAAGGTGGGTTATCTAAAAGGATTGGCACGCATGAGTGCTTTTCTAAGTGGCGTTAAGACGAACAAAGATTAGTCGTTAAAAAACAATATACTTACGCTGACCATATTTACTTTATTAAAATATTTCTTAAATTAAAAATAATAAGTGAGAATGAGCCTTTTGGGTGACGAATTTGATACCAGCTGTTATTATTGAGTTAACCCGAGCTACAGTTACAGATATATATAATTTTACACATTAAGTTAAACATGTCGCGTGACAGTGTCCACAATTAATCAGTAAACATTGTCAGAGCGATCGCTTTCCGAGAACAATGAATAATTTAAGAGGATACTTGTTTTGTTTATATTATTATTTATGAACTTCTGAACGCATGATATGAAGTTTCATGACAGTATTCAGTTTAATATTCTGACATACAATAAATATTATGAGTGTACTAGTATATGTGTATGTATGGGTAAGAATAACTACCTCACTGCCTGGTACAGTGATCGCATGCAGGGCTGCTAAACATAAACATAATCAATTTTTTTTATTAAAAGAGTGTCCGTGCAGTTTCTTGCCCGTTCTTCTCCATAGGTACCTATTACGCTTTGGAATGGGCAACTAGCTTCATATTTCTGACTGACCGACTTCTTGACAATTCAAAATTGCCTGTAAATGATTTAATTGAAATAAATGCTTTGAGTTTGAGTTTAAGTTGCCAGATTGGTTTCCCAAATCTGGAAAAAAGGTTTTAAGTTTTTGTATTACGGCATTGATGCGTTGTCAATTGTATACTAACCATTTGTATAAAGCAAGTCAGTTTTTCAAAATAAGTTTTTTTTTATCATTATTAATTTCTTCTTCAGTTGTTCATACACATAGATAGTTGTCGTTATATATCCTAGGCAGGAAAATAAACAAGAAAAATAGCAATCGCTTATAATTCCGCGCGAGTATAGTGGGCCCAAGCCTTCCCTCAGTTAACGAGCGGCACAGAACGCGTTTAACAAACGAGAGGCGATCTTCGTACGCCGTATTTGTATAACACGACTATATTGATGCTTAAGGGTGGGCAGCATTGTTAAAATTGGCTGCCTATAACATGGTCGTAAGTTATTGGTTAGGTTGAGATCGTTGTGGAAATCCGGACTACGCTGAGAGTTCAAAAGCAACAAGTAGTTATGTTAACATTTTCATTATCAAATGCACTAATCAACTTAGAAAGTAAAAAAATTCATATAACTAATAATTAAAAAAAAAAAAAAAAACTGTATTTTAAGTGAAGACAAATTGTGAAGAATTCTAGAAGGAAACGAAGGCCTAAAATTGCCAACCCGCAGTGAGCAATAAGCTATAACAACGCTCGTTCCTCTACTGTTTAACAAAAAGCTTTTGCCAAACATTGGGACAGTCACAGACTGATATTATATTGTTAATTGATGGCAGCATCGCCCTGGGCACAATTCCAAAATAACTTCCGCTTCTCCGAGTTTTCTTTTACCCAATTGGGGACTTGAAGGGGGGTTCCTTAAAGGCCCCGTTTTACAATCTTTACAAACTCGTAAACCCTACACTTGATGGCCTTTTCGAGTTCTATCAGTGCGACTGTATTTATGTTCAATATTTGCATAATGTTCATCTGCATATTTTATAGTCATTTTGCTATAAAACAGAGACAAAGCAAAGATTATGTCCCTGTCTCGTCTCAGAAAGCAGTTTAGTTAGTTTAATGATAGTAAAGCTAGTCAATGTTTTTATTAGCAAGGCGATGTTGCTTTGTTTTATATGTTCTTGTAATAATACTGTTGGTATAAACAACTGATTAGTTGTTTATTTTAAGGGAGTAGGAGAAAAAACATTCGTGTGTTTTCCCCGCTTATTAATTTAGCAAAGACGATTATTTTCAATGTCTGGAAACTTCAATAAGCACAAATTCTTGAAAGTTAGGAGCCACACTCAATTGTCCTTTTGGGGAATGAAGAGAAGCGATGGAATTCGGCTGAGATACCAACAAAATTATTCTAGCGTAAGTTGGTTAGCGATGTGATGAAAATTAAAATTTCTAGGAACATCGATTACATTCCTCAACTACCTATAAAAGGTACTCACTTTCCTCGAAATGAAATTCAATTCAATGATCAAACGTTAAATGTAAAATGTCCAAGATCGAATAACTAGACCCTACTCAGGGTCAGAAGAAATAGGACCTATAGTTTACGTGCCCATTCCCCCATATTCTTTGTGCCAAATTTTAAGCGGTTTCCCATCGGCCGGAGCATATTCCGTTACATTTTATACCGTTCCGGTCGACCGGGCCGGCCCGGAGGTCATTACCCATCGGCTTTTCCGCTTTACTGTTTTGGTTGTTGTTTTGCCGAAATTTTTCGGCTATCATCAGGCTGAAGTTGCCATACTTAGCGACTTCCGACTCCTAACCATTTTTATGACATACAAGACGACGGAACCCGAGGCGTCAGCCGCAATTTGGGGTTTGTTGTCCTATACTTATTCTGATTTAATTCCTTTTTGAACTTCGTTTTTGTCCCGAATCTTTTTTGTTACTGCTCATAAAGTCTTAAGGAGTTTGATCCTCGTCCTTTTTAAAGATTTAAGCACCAACGTATATAAGTCGCTTGATCTTCCCTATTGAATTTCTTGCTCTCATTCGTGATTACAATACCCTTAATCTGTGAAACCGATAAATTTCGGAGTCGATGTCTATCGTTTGCTCTCGGTATTAAATGTTCTCATTTTATTTTCAAACATATTATTAAAATGTAATCCTTCAAAGAAGTATTTTTTCTGCTTATGTTTCTATTTTAATGTGCAGATTAAGTAATATTATAAATCTAATTTGTTTTTTGATTTGCAGATCATTAAAATTTCATTACATATAATATGTTATCATATCAGCGTTAAGAGTTCCACTCACGTTTCGACGTGCTGCCAACTGGCTGACTCATTTTGACAATTGCTAGGACAGACGACTCAGCAATCAACATATTGATAGTGGGTTCAACAAGGCTACACACGACGCAATCAAACGCTGACTCATGACAAATTTATGGAATAGACTGAGTGTTATATTGCAGCAAACGGCGACTCTAAATCTCTGGTGCCATTAAATCTCACCTCTGCCAAAGAGGGTGAAAAGTTAATAGTCGCCTACTTTATTCAAGAACACCCTTTATTCAAGGTAATAATATGAATACATGGCCAGCACTTGCGCGCTCGATCTCACCGCGAGCAAGTGCCCGTCGCGCACATTATAATAATCGATGGCATCACTTACCAGCTTATGAATATTTTACATCCCTCATAAGACTCATATGTCCCCCTTCAGCCCCTTTTACCCCCTACCGGGTAATGTCCGCCCGTAAATTGTGTTTTGTGGGTAATACGGCGGCACTAACGCCCTTTTTGCGCTAAATGATCAAGTTGCAGTTAATCAAATTACGTGTGCTTATTAAGATGTAATGAGTAACATTTCTCTCTCCCCGTTACGTGTCTATAGGTTGAAAGGATTTGGGAAACCACCGGTGTGAATGAAAGGAATCTGATGGAAATTAATTAATTGTTTGTATGACGGCTTTAATGGCGCCGTGAAAGCGCATAGAATATCATGCTAGATTGAATTTATTAATTTTGTATTATATGTAATGGAAAGTAATTATAATATTATGATGCATATAAATATAACTTGAATTTTGAACGTTACTTGGTTGAAATTGTTGTTTGGTTGACATCTTATACTTCTATACGTTTGTATTTCACTAAACTTCTCCTAAACAACTACACCAATTTTGATGATTTTTTATTTATTTATTTTTTTTATTCAAAAGGAGTAACAAACAGCTGCAATATACAGTATACACAGAAAACAGTATATACAGAACAATATTGTAGCCCACAAAGCTGTTCTCAGATTAACAGTGGAATATGATATACAATTAATTAAACGCTAGGCAGTCAGCGTCAAATAGTTAGTGACACTCAGGGTATTCAAATAAATAGACGCAACCAAAAAGTCAATAATATCGGTACAAACAAAGTTTCCTTATTGTT
Source organism: Xanthia icteritia (assembly GCA_949128155.2). Lineage (NCBI taxonomy): Eukaryota > Metazoa > Arthropoda > Insecta > Lepidoptera > Noctuidae > Xanthia > Xanthia icteritia. The sequence continues at coordinate 20,746,216 of OX421945.2, forward strand.
GTCAACAATATATTCGCTCAAAAGGTCGAGACGTTTAAAATGTCATATAGATCGGTTCAGTCAAACCGCCATAAATATGGTTACAGTCATCCCGCCAATGGTATCCAAGCATTATAAGTGTTCAAAAATATGGAACACATTAGAAAAATAAACTTTACTGCTTTATATTTTAAATATTATTTCTCACGTCAACATTTCACAAAATGAAAGGGATAGAAACTTCTGCTGTCCTTTTCATTTTAAGCATGACGTCATAGACATGTCTTTTGTTTTGTAAATAATTTCGTGCATAGCCGTTTACGATAAGTACTTATATTTTATGCAATAAATAGCTGACTGGAAATAGATGTAAACCTCATTGATAATGAGTATGAGTATATATATCTCATAGAGAAAGAGTGCTTATCTATGATTCAATAACATGTTCATGTCACAAATGTATATTACTTAATACGAAATTATTTCGTATTTAATTTAACTTTTGTACTTAATTAAAATGACCACATTCCGTATTAACGACAAAATGAGCACTTTTTATCAAGTCACTTTGGAACGTATAGAATACAGAAAACTCATCGGGTGTAAAAATAAACAAAAACATTTTTGCTTTAATTATCTTTTTTTTTTTTTTACTAAAATCGTGTATAGCCACCGTCTGCTAGAATTACGTCAGAAAGACGTCTTCGCATGGATTGTACCGCATTATAGCAAAAATTGTCTCCTCTCATGGACTCCCAAACTTATTCGACGTGAGTCCTTAAATTTGCGGTGGTTCGTGCTCGAGTACTGTCCCATACCTGAACCATTTTGCCCCACAAATTTTCGATCGGGTTTAGGTCGGGACTATGAGGCGGCATCGAAATTAATTCCAGGTCCATGTTACCATCCAAGTAATTTTGAACAACTCTGGAGTTGTGCACGGAACTGTTATCTTGGACAAACCTAATCCTTTCATGGGGAAAAAAAATCCTGGCTGTTGGAAGCAAAACGTTTTCGAGGATGTCTTTGTATCGGGGGCCATTTATTCTTCCTCCCACTTCGACTAGCTCTCCTGGTCCGCTTTGGGTCATCCATCCCCAAAATCCTAAGGTGGGACATACTAGATTGCCTAAAGAGGTTTTCATGTTTGGGAAACCGTTTACTTCTAAAAGGGCGGCCGCACACGTCAGATTTTTGCGTCGGGTTCCCGATGCGGTTATCAAATCAAGGTACCCGAAGGCGTCAATTCCATAGAAAATATTCTTACGCCGCACACGCACGATTCTGCCCGAATGATTAAAAAATCTAACGTCCGACCAGGATGCACGGGCAGTGCGTCGGATCGACTCGACGACCGTTCAAATAACCGAATCGGGTACCTGAAGGCGCACTCGCAGTACAATTTCTATGTAGCGGTGCACACATTCGGTTCGCTCGTACGGGTTTGTCTCCTGCAGTGCTATTCTGTAACCATCTCACCGTGAATTTCATACCATTCCACCTGCTACTAGGGACTGACAGCTCACTCCGTGCTCACTTCACCTAAGTTCTCACGGTGAGATGGTTTCAGAATAGCACTGCAGATGTCCAGGTCGCCTTGGCCATCGTGCGGTGCGGACGTACGTGGTGCTAATTAACTGTCGAAAAGTATCCCGTATGTTTATGGAACATACGTCATGACGACTTAAACGATAGAATTGACTTCGTACAATCTCTGTGTATACCCAATAGCATCGCTTTCTTTTCTTTCATTCTTACATTGTTTTGACAAAAGAGTTGCTAATAGAAATTCGTCATCTCCATTATTTTAAAATTATTTTTTATTTTATAAGCGTTCTTTGATACAATCGCCACAAGCTCTGGCATACGACTGGAGAGCGTAGAAACCGAATACAATCAATCGCCTGTATGTGGGACTCCTCCGATCGGGTTTCCAATTGGAGAATCGAATCAGGTACCTGACATGTGCGGCCGTCCTTACATGCTAGTTTATTTTTCTAATGTGTTCCATATTTTTGAACACCTAAAATGCTTGGATACCATTGGCGGGATGACTGTAACCATATTTATGGCGGTTTGACTGAACCGATCTATATGACATTTTAAACGTCTCGACCTTTTGAGCGAATATATTGTTGACAATAATAAGGAAACTTGTTTTGTACCGATATTATTGACTTTTTGGTTGCGTCTATTTATTTGAATACCCTGAGTGTCACTAACTATTTGACGCTGACTGTACCTAATAATAAAACATAATAATATTAAAAACTAAACTTACTTAACTATCAAGTTTATATTTTCCACATAAATCAAGAGAGCTCCTGAAAGTATAAGACCTTTGAACTTACTTACTTTTGTGTGTGTTTACGTCGGTCCTTAAATGTTTAGTTTCACAATTGGACCCGGTAGGTGGCGTTGCGTTCGGGCAGGGCAACGTCTGTCGATACTGTAAACAACAGACTAGCAACCCACAAAATGTGGTGACAATCTGCCTAACTCACTAACATAGGACTGTTATGAGAGGCAAAATAAAAACGAAAGCAGACAGTTGAAAGAATATAAAATGAAGATGACATTTACTTCTAAACATCTTCCAAATAGACTGAGCAGAAGAATTTCTTTTAGGAAATACAATAAATTCTTTGGGAGCACTTTATAAATTTTAGATGAGTCACGAGACTGGCGAGTTATTACGGAATATTTTTCCACAGTAAACATAAGAAAATATATTTGTAATACGTTATATCAGAGAGCGTATTTTTTATGTCAATAATATTATATTGAAGTTCAAATATACGTGTAACTCTGGAGTAAGCGGCCCAGAGAATTTTATCTCAGGATGGATGGTTCTCGAATACTAATCTCGTGTACGGTAAGTTTGCTACAAGTTACTTTGCCGTGTTTTAGAGGTATGTTTATTGCCAACAGGAGATATGTTGTGTTGTCGTGCGTGGTTAATCTCGCCTGTAGCCTTCCTGATCACAATTTTTTTTTTTTTTTTGATAAGTTTTTGGTTCGACATATTAATGTTAATGGAAATATTGTTTTACAAATAAACGAGTGGTGTGAAACACCCGGTTGTTGGTACGAAGTTCATTTTACTTTTGCACGCTTGTTACGTAACAAAAGTGTCGTGACGATCGATATTAAATTAGATTTAGCTGTAGTGGCAATCATGTCATTTGGTTTAAGTCTTTATTTTTATTATTTTATTAATTTTTATATAGATTCTTTTCTTTTAGATTTTGTGAATGTGAGAACGTTGTAGGCTTAACAGACTGTAGATCTGTCGACCATTTTCTATCTTGCTAAGTACCTGCTACTTGTTAATACGCCTACACTGTTCTCTCATACCTGTACACTGTAATTTGAAAACATTAAAAAAAACATTTACTTTTAAAAGAGTAACCGTGGAGTTTCTCGCCGGCTGTTCTCGATAGGAAACAACCAATTGGAACTGTGCACCTAGCTTCTGACGTTTCATAAGTGCCCATGTAGGTTTACGTGAAATAAAATATTCTGAATTTATTTTTTTTGGTCTAAATGTTACACTTTTTTCGGTCTAGTTCTCATTCGCTAAACGTGCAGAGTATAACTTCGTTCCAAAAAATCTTTTTTTTTTTAATTCGTTCGTTTTCATACTCTGGTGTCACTTCGTGGACAATAATGTGGGTTATACGTTTTTTCAGCTGTAATATAACAACTTTTTGTAAATTCAGTAATATAGAACTGTTTTTGTCCCAAATAAATAAAATAAAATAATAAGTAAAAAGAAAGACCTGCTAATACCAGATGGAAATAGTGAATGGACATAAACGCCCACTTCCTTGAAACCCACGCTTGGAAAATTCTAAAATGATCGCCTTGACTCGCCTTTTATAGTTTTCCAAGAAAGAACGAAGGAGTCAGTCCATTCAAATCTTGCAGGCTTACTCGGAAATCTGTTGAAGATATTTCTCCTAGTAACGACTCGTGACTAGTGAATATATATGTCGTCAAAGGTGGCTCTCGTAAAGCCGCCACCTTAACCTCATCTCGGAAACTTCAAGGTTGAAGTAGCTAAATATCTGAGATTTTGAGCCCGGCTTGATTTGTCAATACCGTTTGATAGTAAAACCATATTTTCCGTTAATTAACTCGACCTTGGTCTCCAAGATTTTAGAATAGTCACTAAATAAAAACTTATATTGGTGCCGATTCTCTTGTCACAAACGCCTTTAAACTAGACTAAAAATCACCGAACTTTTGTTTATTCCTATCAGACGATGATTTCTCATTCTGAAATAGACTAAAGTGACACAATTTAACTATATTTTAGTTTGAGAGAACTTAGATGGCACTGATATTTTAATTTAGTGAAAATGTCAATTTTGCTATTTTGAATTTAACGTTTTTCACCTAAAATTTTAATTGTCTAACTAAATCTGACCATTTTTAATCGCGATTAAATTAATGGTGTATTAAATGTGTATTAAATACTATTAGTTGTCATGAACTAAAATTCACACGAACACCTCGACTTCAGGTGCAAAAACAGTACCTACTGTATATATATTTTTTCTTTTCTTTTGCTTATATCTCGAAAATGGTGTGGCCTATCGCAAAAATAATGAAAATTTCGACCCCCCTTTATGAAACCGTTATACCCCTAAAAATCAACACGTAAGTAATATTTTTTCTTATTTTTCATACAAAACGTGAAAAATTCCATATAAAACACGTCGAGGCTGACCTCCCTGCGGAGGGACGGGGTAGGGCAAACAAATATGTACCACGTGGAGTCGCGATTGTCAAATTCGATTTAGTTGTCACAATAATTTTTAAATTTAGAGACTTCTTATTGCAGAATAGCGTTAAGATTCTCATAGCCAAAAGTAAGGAATTTTAGTGATAATTTAGTTAGTTTAGTTCGGTGTACAAGAGAATCGGCACCATTGCTAAGTTCTTTGAAAACTGTCTAGAATCCGTAGTAATCGATACTTCTATACTCAATACATAAACACGAAAGTTACTCTGTCAGTCTATCTATCTGTTACTGTTGCACGCCTTAACATCTGAACGGATTTTGATGAAATTTGTTATACAGGCATACTTTTTATCCCGGTAGTTTGTTCCTGTGGCATAATTTCCACGACCTCCACGCGAGGAAGTCGCAGGCAAAAACTAGTCATATACAAGGTGGAAACCACAATGCTCCTATAGATTAAACTTTGTATATCCAATGACGTTCCCAGTCTGCATACAACAATCAAATATATCCAAAAAGTCACTATAGCTAGTCAAAGATTGGCAAAACCTTATAGTTAAACTTAATTTTAAGTAAGATAATTTTATCACCTTTTGCTGAGTGTACTTACTTAATTGTTACCTAAATGGAAGAAATCACTGGCTCCTGAAATACACCTACTCTAACCTAGCTCTGGAGACAGCGTCTCAATTTTTTCTGTAACCTGTTTAAGGTAATAAATAATTTATTAATTAATTAATTATTTATTTAATTGGACCATCACTGCTATTTAGTTTGTTTAAAAAAAACCCTTTTTAATATCGATGTTAGGATTTATTTGATAGTTCCAAAATGCTCCTAAGTATTAATATTGCCAGTGTTTTCATTTATTTTCGTATTGTAGTCTACACATTGTATAATTTCGTGAAATTTATTTGAATCAACGCAATTTCAGGACAATAAACAGTTACCTATCTTAGTTTCAGACTAACATTACCGGCACATGCTGTTTTGAAACTAGCTAAATATTCATTACATTGCAAACTCATACAGGATGAGTTATTTAATAAAATTCGGTTCTTTGTTGTGATTGTTAGTTTGTTGTTAGTGCATTCAAAATGTATGTGTTACATTAAAGTTCATGATTGTAAAATAAGAAAAAACGGCCCTGTGCGAGTCGCACACGAGTGGCTCCGTACCGCCGTACAATATTCAACACTCCATATTTTATGAACACCGAAAACAACACGTTTCTTGTTTTTTTTTAACATTATTTTATTTTTATTATTTGTTGAAATAGTGTCTAAATTAGTACACACTCTCCGAACATTTCAAGTGCACAAGACTATAAATAAGCCAAAGATTTCAATTGAAATAAGCGACCTTTTAAGGATTACCTACGTTACGTAAAGTTATTCAATTTAATATTCTCTCCGCCTCATACGTAGACGAACTGTCAAAAATCCATCAGTAATTCATAATAAAGCAAAGTTTGTTTTAACAGAGTATATTATAACATATTAAATAAATACCTCTACTTGGAAATACTTCGAGTGTAACGTGGAGGAAAGTTGGGCCTTTTAATTTATGTAACGAATGATTTTACAGCAGATATTATGATTCCGTATGAGTCGTTCGAATTTTGTGTGGGTTAAGTTTTTGATAACTTGACCTAAATTATAATTATACATCATTTATAAAATTATTAAGTAGTGCTATTATTGTAAAATTGTATTGATATGAACTGTAAATATTGTCTGAAATAAAACCAGCCCTTAGCGGCCCTTTGCCCGAACATGTAAAATAACTAAAATCTTGAATTGTAAATATACAATAAGATTTTATATGTTAAAAAAAAACTGTTATTTTAGTTATTTTTCGTGTTCGGGCAAAAATAATGGCCGGTCTTACGGTATTGTTATTATAAATTATCCGGTATGTAAAATTGGGATTGTTTGATTGTCCTAGTTTTTAATTAATACATAATTTACAGCTCCCATTTTGTTAGTCATATCTATCAGGGCATGTGTATTTAGGTATAGAAGATACATCATAGTTTCAGCAATAGCATAAAATCACTAAAAAAAATACCAAAAGACGAACAACATTCAACAGGAGTCACAAACATTCTCCCACCGCCGTAACTCACAAAACGTAAACAAGTTTTCCGAGAACAGTAGATAAAGCACTTCCTTTGTTTTTGTTTGTCGATCATAATGCGGTGCTGATAGGCCTGCGCCTGCTATCATCAGGGGTCGTAAACTGCTGCGTTAGAGTAAGGACGTCGGTAATGTAGGTCGTTTACTGCGGGAACATGGACATCTGACTCTTTATTTGTAAATGATTTATTTAATTTTGATTTGTGAAGGTTTTATTCTCCCTTTGAAATTCGTACTTCAACTGTCTTAGGATTTTTTAAGGAAGCAATCTTGTGTCAGCATACATTATTATAAGATAAAGTTGATTTTCGTCTGTCTGTGTGACCGCGTTGTTCTTCTAAACTACGCAACGAATTTTGAGTCTAATTTATTCCGGAAGGTTTGTGTGTTTATTGCATTAATATTAAACTTTTGTCAAATTGTAAAAACCATGCTAAGCAGGACGAGTCACTAGTTCATTGAATAAACATATTCCGAATTTCATTTTGACTTTAAAATATCAGAAAATGCACTAGAAAGATGTAAAACCAACCCAGCAGTTGCAAGCACTATAACATAAATAACCAGATTATAAAAACCACATTGTTTTGAACCTCCATAATACTTTACAGTCTAATAAAATCGTTTTAACCCCTCCTCCATTATTCATCCATTTTTGTATTTATTTGAGCACGTATTTACAATTTTACGAGCCTAATACACGTCAGATGCACGTGGGCGATGTTTTCCACAGGTTCTTTGTATTATTATGACAATATAAAACGTTCCTATTACAATAAGTATCTTTCAAAAAACATAACAGCACACTTTGCGATTTTACTTCTTCGTTTTCACGAGTACGTATTTATGTCCAGCAGTCTATCTTATTACAATTCTGGATGTAGGTGTTTGATATAACAGACCTAAATAAATATTTCTTATATCTTTTTATTTCAGTTGTCAGCAGAAGGTATTACTGTATTCCAGTGAAATGACAGGTACCGTCGCGGACGCTGGCAGTGAACCACTTTTCAACCTTATTACTAAGGGCATAAGGGTGAAAAGTGGTTCATCGCAAATGTCCGCTGTTGTTAATGAAATGTCTTTTATTTTATCTCTAAGGTCAGCTGTGACAAACAGGAGAGAATTCGTCGGCTTATTTTAAAACATCAGAAACTGAATCATCATAATTAATTTAATCGATCTCCTTCCACGTAAAAAAGTCGAGTATTTTTATTTACATACTCGTACATCTTTGTGCCTTTTACAATTTCCATTTCTTTGGCTCTCTTTCAAAGAAGCATCTTATATCCTTTGACAAATTATCAGATACATAATTATATTTAAAATTGAATTACTAAACTTGTATGGGGCGTAAACACGTGGGTACGATCGTATTCCCGTCACGTAACCGTTCCGGCTCCTAATAAACTGATAAACGGCGCTGTGATTGCGAAATTTTTATCGGAAATACGATTTTAAATTAATATTGTTTTATCTAATATTAGCATCAATGAAACGCCGTGCGGAATAAAAAGGCTTTGATTTGTGAAAGATTGTTTATTTTTGTAATTTTAATATTAAATGGTGGTCGTGGTGCCGCAGATGTTTACCGGATCGGCCTGAGCATTTAAATTCCAATTTAATTTTTTTTTTTCTGTTACTTTCACTTTTAGGTACTATAGGTACGTACCAAATATTTTTCACACTAAGCGACGTAGCATATCTTTTTTTTGCTAGTTATATGTACAAGCAAGCGTGATTAATCTGTTATTATTATCTGTTTGAGAAGGGCCAATAACGCCTTTTATTTACATTTGAAGTAAACGCGAACAATTTCCTATGTGTTTTGCCCTCCACCATACACAATAGTTATGCATACCATTAGGCATTAGTTCCCATAGTAGTGATTCACTCGACACCCTAAGCTGTTTCTAACCTCTTGTATTAACTATTTAGTTAATAGCCATGTCACCGATTGCAGTTATTTATTATACATCTCTTTCGACACAATACCTTTTTCTAACACTTAAGTTAACATTTACCTGAAAGGTCCGGGTGGTCCATTCCAGAAATATAGTTTTTTTAGACTACCATTTTTTTATAAAATATTTACCAATAGTTCGTAAGCACACCTCCTAATTACTGTAAATATCGTAATTAAAGTTTAAGTTTTTAAACTAAATCACTGCCGTTCATGTTTCACTCAATACCAAGAAAACTACCCAACTACAGTACCCAGTACAAATTAACACAACACACGTAGCTCCCCTCCAAAATCAACACAGAATCACCAATCTATTTATTAATCTCAGCATAAGCCCAAACACAATCACAATGCGGAATAGTGCAAACCACCTCTCGCATGTTGTGCCGTCAAGCTCGTCAAACTAAGTTAGAAGCGAATGGGCCAACTTGTGTGACGAACGTGAGAATGGTACATAAATAATACACAATCGGGAACAAGTTATGACACCCGTAAGTGATCCCAATTAAGTTGAACTGTGTGCACAAGTGTGATGGTTTTAAGTGGTGACGTGAGGTGCTTGTGCACTAGAGCGGTGTCGGTAGACGCGCGATCGAGCGGTTAAGTTGAGATAAGTTTGTTGTGTGTTGTGTGTGACAGTGATAGTGGATAACATTCATTTTATTATTTTTATTCATTCAAGAAATAGGAAGTCTATTTTGCAAATTGTGTTTACAACTTTACAATATTCTCAAGCTTGATTAGAATAGTATTAAGTTCGATAAAGTATTTTATGTCAAAGGCTCCATAAACGTATACAAAGTTGCCAATAAAGACAACATATTATATGATGCAGTTGAGTAACGTAGATAATCATTTGGTTAAAGTGAGTTAGTACTTGAGAATAAACAAGTCCAACCTACTACACTACACTTGTATGCAATAATGAAAACAAACCTAAACTTGTATGCAATAATGTTATCATTATTGCATACGAGTGTAAAATAATAATACAATTTACATAACAAAAACCGTACCTATCAACTCGACTTTACATACCACTACAAAACTCTTTCAAGCCTCCAATTAAGGCACGAGTGTACTGACTCAACGCACGCACGCGCGATTAAGCGATTAACGTAACAATTTCATGTTTATAGGCTTGTTGGAACGGCACCTCTGTGTATTTTCCTCAATAAACAAATAAAACTGAAAGTGGAGTAAAACGAAGTGCAGTGGAGCTATTTGAAAATCGTAAAGAATTATGTGCTAGCTTTAAGGTTCTGCCACATGGATACGATTTGCATAAACACGGCCAAAGCCCGTTGAATGCGCGATCATATCGCATTACCATCACATTGTGCAGCGTTTGAAAAATTTCGTGTATAGCTAAATTTAGTGAACACTTAATTCTGTGTTAGTAGGTAAATCAAAAGGTTATTTACTACAATGGTTACACTCGTAAATGTGCTTATAATAAATTACCCACACACTTGTACATACATTTACTGTTAATACAATCCTCTATGAGCAAAATAAATATCAAACATAAATAGCTGTTTACATTACTAAACCCAAATGTCACATAAACCATTGCTCATTCAAAACGACAAACCACTGTTTTCGCGTAAACGTCACATTTATAACCAACGGAATCGGCTTGTAAAATATTGTGGACTATTAAAGTTGTAGTTATGTAATAGGTATGTTCGGTGTTGCCTCACGATCTCTGCGGCAAAATTGTGTTCCGTGTTCTCTATTGCTTGTTCGCGGACGATAACACGATAAACGACAAGCGGCCAATGTGTCCCATCATGCGGTCGCGTGTCGCGGGGCGCTGTAGTGGTTACATGGCTTTATTTTCGAGAATTTTATGTAAGCCTAAGTAAATTCCATTAAAGGTTTTTGAGGAATTTCCAATCGAGTATCGGAATGAAAGGGAATGGTTGGGTTGAATGCAGAAAGTATTTGGCCTTGAAACATGGAGTGGTGATTCGTGTTCAAGATGGCATTTAATTAAAACATTTTTAATACCATCAAGCTACATTGGGTTACATCGGTACTTGCCCAACATACCAATTTGTTCAATACTCTAATGACAGGCGATAATCATAATGCTTAGCAAACGGATTAGTGATAGATAATAAAAATGACACTGATGAATCTTAGACTGCTTTAGTAGATCCATGGGAAAACTCGAATAATCTCTAATTTCCATACCCAATAAATCGATGGAATTTTATTAAAATAAACATAAAAAAACTCAACACTCACAAAAAAAAATTGAAGCTACAACTCTTCGCTTAAACATTCTAAACACCAAACTAGAATTCGCGCGCAAAGTGTCGGTCGGCCACTTAACAGCGCAAACACTAGACAGCGCTGTCTAGCACAGCCGATAGACTGCGCTGCGCTAAATACTGCGCAAACATTTGCTGAGCACACCTCGCTTTCTTTGCTATTGTTCTAATAGTTAGGATGCAAACGTAGGGGGAATAACCTTTGTTTTATAAATAATGTTTTCTGGTAGAGGGCTTATCGGATTGTAGGTTTTTGATGCTGAAAAGGCAAACCCTTATTATGGTGTTGTCAAGTTTGTCTTTACACTAGTAAGAACTTTCTGCAAAAATAAATCTGTTTAAAATGATAAATGGCAACGTCGCAAATAGCTGTCAAACACTTCGCTGTTTTGGTTAATTTTGCAATATTCCTGTATGGAAATAAGAAATATGGCTAACTAGTGAACTAAAATATTAATTATTGCATTTCATTTAGTTATAAATAAAAAAAAGTACCTATTTGGAAACTTTCCAAATGCCTCTTTTACACCTAAAACGGTTATAACGTCAAATTGAGTGTTATAATTGCAATTCGTGATTAATATTCTAGTTCAATAGTTAACCATATTTCTTATTTCGATACAGTAATATTGGCAAATTAATCAAAACAGGTAAATATTTGACAGCTATTTGCGACGTTGCCAACTTTTTGGATGAACGCTCTTAAGAGCGTTTTAGCAGCGCCTCCGTTTCGTCATAGGTTAGTGGTTGTATCCTATTAGTTACAATAATATATTGTTTAATTCAGTAATTATAAGATCTCATGCATTAGTACCTACCTACCTATGCATAGAAGATTCCTATAATATAACCGATCGTATTGTAAATTCATATTATTATTGATAGCTGACAGAGTGGACTGTCCATTTATAATTCACTGCTATCAGTTGCATGTATCACAGTATCGTGTTTTTAACTAAAACTCCGTTTTAAGGAAAATGTGAGTAACCTTAAATGAGTCTGCTCAAAATAAAGAATTTGATTTAATTTCATACTCAATATCATTTTATATTTACATTATGTAATGACAATTTTAATAGGCATCTTTTATTTTTCACTTTAATGAATTGCACCCAAAAATAGATTCCCCTTTTTATTTGACTCGCTTGAATCTAAAATACTAAAACGTTTCAATCAATATATCTGATGTAATATCATTACTTAGGACAATTTCAACAAATGGACATCCCTCCAAAACAGGTATAAAAATACCCGCTTTTTATTAGAATCTTAAATGATAGTGCGCTAAATCAGTATGCCTCGCCAACTTAATAGTTTATTCATCTCAATAGAAACTTTTATCGAAGTTATTAAGTACATAAATCTTTTTCTTATATTTTTCTTATTAACAATAGAATGCTAAAATAGAATAATTTTACGTACCTATAGGTTAGCTGTGCGCTGCGGCACTGCTCGCAATTTATTTCTATTTTCTGTTGAAATGTACCTACATACCTATTATTGCGCATTTTACCGATGTCTAACTGAAAATTAAGATTTCCTCATCAAAATCAGCTTCTTGCGTAGCCCCAAGAACTTAGCCAAACAGGCGAATTGACTAATCCTCTTCATAATAATATTTATAATCTTTATTTTTCCAGAACAAATTTTGAGTTTTAGTTAAAATCTTTCACGTAAAAAGAATAAAGGGCAATAATTCCTGGTGCCGACCCTAGCATAACATCGAGCCTGTATTCCTAAGAGAGGTAGGCAGATGCAGTAAGACCATTTTATCAGTTATGTAATAGATACTACTAACCTTCTTGCCTGGCTAACCTCGTCACCACCACACGAGCCACTCATAAAACTCGTGCCGACATAAGATACGAAGGTTAACGTAAATATGTTCGCTAAGTGTTACTCCAGAGTGGCTCTGAACAAGCGAGGTGCTCCAAGTTGTGGCCTCATTAGACGTGCAGTTTACTGTCTCGACTCGGAAGCACAACTTGAAATTGTATGCAGTTAATTAGTTCATTTTATAGATACTGTTTTGACCTTGTTATTCCATTACGTCGTGTATTCCCGAATTTGTAGTTTTTGGCGAATAAAAGGTTTAAGGGCGTTTGCCCACTTATCCGTATCCGGTTCGTATTTGATTCGTGTTTGTTACTGATCTGGTTTGGCCATCTAAGTAATTTTTTTTTTTAAAAGACGTTGCCCCACACTAGGAATTTCTCCTGTATCGTGGGTGCGTTTACAAACATTTAAAGTCACATACACAAACAGCCAGACCCGGAACAACTACTTGTAGGCCATACAAATATTTGTTCCGTGTGGGAATCGAACCCGCGACACGCAGTGCAGCAGTCAATCGCTTAACCACTGCGCCAACCGTGCCGTCGTTAATTGTACGAACCGTATACGCATGAGTGCATAATCGTCCATACAATTAGGATGGCCAAACCAGATCGAACACTAATCGAATACGAACCAGAAAAAACCCTTGGGCGTTTGCCCACTTATCCATAATAAGTGGACAAACGCCCAAGGGCTTTTTTCCATCGTTGGTCTAGTGGTCGCAAGCACTACTGAGAATACGACGAGCTAACGCTTAATTTTGCTTTAGATCACAATATTATCACTATTAGTTTACACTAGCACACTACAGAACCAAATAAAATTGCTCAACTATAAAGCAATGTCAGCCCATCAACATCACCATACATTGTAACAATTTATCACCGCAGCACTTAAATTGGTAAATGAAACCAGTACGAGCACTGAGTACGCCATAGCTATGCGGCGTACTATACGTATCCTTGTAGTACGCCGTTGAAACAATACGCCCGGTGCGCGGTAATGTGCCTGGCGCCTCGTTAGGGCTCGGTCACTGTGAGGGCGGGTAGCGGGCGCGGATACAATCCAAGTATTACTGCGACGTTGAATAAATCAATCATTTAATCCATATACTCGTAGATAGCAATGATACACTTTGCAGTACCTACGCTAAAATGAACAGAACGCCAACTTCATTTTGCCAGGATGAATGTGAAATATGTTTAAATAGAAAGCAAAAAAAAAAGAGCATTATGAGTAAAACACCATAAATAAAAGTAAGTTATCCAGTTATTCTAAAGAATAGCCAGTCAGTATAAATATTAGCAAGTCACTAACGTTGATAGTAAAACTTTCAGACTGATAAATTGAGTTTGTTAAGTTGTGGTAAAACCACTTATAATTGCAACAAAAGATTAGCAGTATAAGAAAGTAATACACCATAATTATTGACAGAATCCACGGCTCGTTACTCTCCCATCCTTATGCGGGTCAGCCTCAGTACCTACGGCGAACATCTTCGTAGGTTGCCATAGTACAGCCGTCTCAGCTCATTACGGCCCGGCCACTGTGTGTGCGACGAGCGACCGTCGCAGCCCGGCTGGACTCTTTGAATTAAACATTTAATACTTTTGAGCTAGAGACGACTAGAAAAATGTAGAAACTCTTTTATATTTTAAAACGACGTTATTTTGTTCGATTTGGAATGATCTTGTTGGTTTAGAGTTGTATTGTTTGGTTCAAGTTTAGATTAAAGTAGTGGAGTTATGAGTTGAGCAAGTCTTGGTAAGTAAATTAAATAGAGTAAGATAGGTAGATAGAAAAAGCTTTATCAAAATTAATCAATCAAAACAAGTCATTTATTTAAACTAGACTGATAATCAGCACTTTTCAAACGTCATAATTACATAAGACATTCCCCCAAAACGCCCACCCGTCACCACTTCCTAGTACTTTAGCTTTGAAGAAGAAGTGGCGCAACAAACTCCCCAGCATATTATAATGTAAGGTATTTTCAAAGTACTTCTTATCTATTATTACTTCGAACCTTATTGTCCCAAAGGCTGTGTTTGTTGTGTAAGAAAAAACAGTGAGGTTACAAAAAATATTTGGGCATGTTAAAAAAATATTTGGTATTTTAAAACATACTCAAACCTCTAATCAAAGGAGCTCGCGGCTAAGTAATACCAGCCGCACGGGTCGATCCATCAAGTTCAGCTACGCTTGCAGGGGTTCCATCCTTACATACCGAGACTCCTCCGTGCCTCGGAAAGCACGTTAAGCCGTTGGTCCCGGCTGTCATTCGTAGATCTTTGACAGTCGTTATGGGTCGTCAGAAGTCTGAAAGTCTGACAACCAGTCTTACCAAGGAGTATAGTGTTACCCAGTAACTGGGTTGTGGAGGTCAGATAGGCAGTAGCTCCAGGTAAAATAATGGTATTCAGCTGCATCCGATTAGACTGGAAGCCGACCCCAACATAGTTAGCTAGGCATAACATAGTCAGTTGGCTAGGCAGATTGATTGACTCAAATCTCTAATCAGTATTCTCAGGGTCTCAAATCTCACATTTAAAGAAATCACTTTAACAGGGATCTGGAAACTTAAGTATGAAATGTCAAAAGTTACACGAAAGCAAACAATTCTTGTGAATTACTTAAAATTATATCTAATTAATTTTGACCTTTAACTTTATAATTGTTCAATTGTTACTTGACAATTTCTTAATATTTATGTACTACAACTTTCTCTAATCTCATTATATATTCAATTCCGCTTCCCGCCCACACTGTGACCTCGGGTCTATGCTAAAAATAATTAAGTTGAATGAGATTGCAATACATAAAACAATAATTATATTTCATCCGCGATAATAATGGGCACTTAATTAATAAATTCTTGAAGATTCCATTACTGTTGAGTGCTTCGTGTAAAGTTAGAGGTAGAGATATAGTGAGTGCTGCTCCCATTGTTCGTAATTGCTTCAAAATATTGTATCTTCATCTCGATGCCTTTTAAATGTAAGGTGGAATGTTGTTGTGTTGGGCATGAATATATGTTTGAATGTTACATTGTCAGTTCCTCTCACAATAGCTGTATTTTTAAAACACGTAATTTTGGATCGTTATTAGCTTTGTTTAAGTATTAAAATTTAAACAGGATTATTTTTAACTATATATTATACTTCTTTGGTAAACATTTTTTTGATTGACAGAGACGACTCGAACATAAATACCAATTTGTTTTCTTGTTCTGTATATTACACAGAACAAAAAAAGAAATCGGATTGGCTACTAATTTTGTAATAATTATTAAATTAGAACCCGCAATAAAATAAGAGGGAGAGAAGGTAATATCTTACTGTTCGCAAAGAAATAATTTACATTTCAAAGATACAGTCTTGTGACAGACGGACGGATGGACAGCGGAGCCTTAGTAAACCCGTTGACACTCTTTGGATACGGATCATAAAAATGAAACAGCATACCTAAATGTTTGAACCTACATATTCCCCACTATTCACCGCTATTCACCTACACGGTCACAATCAATCACCTACACATTCACCTTCATTCACATACACATTTACCACCATTCACCTACATATTCACCATCATTCACCACACACCATTTGCACACCATTTGACAGCTTTTGTTGTGTTATTTTGTTTTTTACTTTTTTTTTTTATTTGTTTGTAGAAATACATGTTTCCTGCCTGATTATTTGTATGATGCCAGTAAGTGGGGCCTGGTGACCTGTTTTTCTAAAACCTACTTCAAAAATATAGTGAGAGAAAATAAATAAATAAACTTATGTTATTTATTTATTTATTTAGACAATTTCGCACCAATGTAGTTTTCTCTAGTAAGTACTTATGCTATATGAAATGATCATAAAACAAGTGAGATAGAGTCGGTATCATAGTATACGTGGTTGTCGCGGTTTCTGGCTTCTAACGGTCCCCGAGGGCGTAATAAATGACGACTATGAGAATGTTCTGTGCTATATGTGAGGAATAAGAAGTACCCCGTAGTAGTAGATGCGGTTGGTCAACTGAACACTAATGCTGTCGTTATTAATGTATAGATGAAATTGAGGAATAATAGTGTTTTGAAGAACTAATACGGTGGAGTTTCTTGCCCATTCTTCTCCATACGATACCTGCTGGAAGAGGCGACTAGCATCAATTATATTTTGCTAAAATGTTGAAAAGTGCCTTTTATGTGCCGTTGCCAATACGTGATAACATGCCAATATAAGGTACCTACATCGAATACTGAACAAAGCTTAACATTCAGAAGTGTTTGCTATCGCTATACCTAATGCCTGAGACTTATGTAAAAGCGACTTAAAATATAGTTACGTTTCAGTATCTGCCCTTAATTAAGTAGAGAGTTGGTTATTCAATACTATCGATTCTCTTTTAGAACTAATTAGGTATTGAATAGAAATTCCACGTTGTTATAGGAGACACGTAAGAATTCAAAGGGACAACTGAATGAACCTAAGCTCGGCGAGGGACAAGCTATAAATTAAATCTAAATCCGGATCAAAACCAATTTGATACGTGACTATATTTGAAACAGATAGATGTATAGCTATCGCCGTACAGTAAAGGTCTACTGCTTTACCCAGGACAGTGAACGGTCAAAGAAGATATTAATATAATCACGCTGTGCCAATGTGTGGTGATTTAAAATCCCTGAGGGTTTGTGATTTTAAGCAGACAGGAAGATGCATCAGCCTATCAGTCGCATGTTACTTTACACCCATAGACAATGTCTTGTTAAAAACATGTATCACACATGTGTATTTCTGTTGTTTCAGTCATGTTTAGTTTACCTTTTTGACAAGTTTTCTACAAGTTTTGGATACAACTAGTCTTTACCATATGCTTTAGGTGTGGACAACAAACGAAATAAGTTTTTTTTTTTTTTAACGTCGCCCCACACTAGGAATTTCTCCTGTGTCGTGGGTGCGTTTACAAACATTTAAACTCACATACACGAACAGCCAGACCAGGAACAACTAATTGTAGGTCATACAAATATTTGTTCCGTGCGGGAATCGAACCCGCGACACGCAGCGCAGCAGTCAATCGCTTAACCACTGCGCCAACCGACAGTATACTATTTGTTTTATGCGTAAGTGTAAACACGGGGTTAGGTAGGCGGGTTGATTCTTAAAGTGTGTGTAGATGTAATTGCATTTTGTGACTGTGCGTGTGAAGGCAGGTCAGCCAATACTGACCGCTACTGAGCTTACGCAACACAGAAACAATGTACACGTGCATCTTCACACACAAACCCGTCTTAGCGAATTGAAATAGAACCTTTAGAGTGATAATTTCTACTCGTTAAAATTCCTAATCACAAGAGACCGTTTCCTAATACCAAGGTTTAAAAGGCCCAGAACCTGAAGCAAGTACGTAATTAAACAAGAATATAATTACTCCATTAGACATAATTACGATGTCGTTATCAAGTTTAAGGACTCTTATAATTAACTTTAATTATAGATTAGCACCGGCCCCTTCAAACAGTCAAGTCATTTACCTTAATCAAGTTAGAAAAATTGTAAGCCGCGTTCGTATACGTACTTATTTGATACAAGAAATTGTTATCAAAAAATTATAATTGACCTGTAAATATCTACAGCGGTCATCATATGTTTAACGGCGCAAGATAGCCTTTACGAGAAGTGGTCATCGTCAGCAGCTTGAATATCATCAAGATTGTGCTGGAATATAGCAGTTCGTCGTGGACGTGGTACGACACTGGCTCCTCTGACCTCATCTGTCATCAGAAGACAGCCGCCATGCAACCATAATTTTTTATTGAACGGTGGTACGGAACCCTCCATGTGCGAGTCCTACTCGCACTTGGCCGGTTGTTTCCTTATACGCAGTTTGCAAAATAGCAATAAAAAAACAAATTTCCACTCTAGCGAAGAAAAAGCTCATACTTACAAACTTCATCAATATAAACCATCCGAGTACATCGTACGCTATGATATTAAACAGCCGAAGCAATAAGCCCGGCTGTTAGAAGGGAGAGGTAATCGGCTATAAACCATACCAACAGCTATGCAGAACCTGAACGTATGTAAGGGCGAAGTATGATATTTTAATGTAAAATACGTCATACATCGCACTGCCAACTCACTTTCGAGGCTTTGAAACCAGCGAGAATTGTTTAAATAAGTTTCAAAATGTTTCGAAAACTTATACCGTTGTCATGTTTTACTTTGATATTCTAAAAAGCAATAAACTTTA
This sequence comes from Xanthia icteritia, assembly GCA_949128155.2. Taxonomy (NCBI): domain Eukaryota; kingdom Metazoa; phylum Arthropoda; class Insecta; order Lepidoptera; family Noctuidae; genus Xanthia; species Xanthia icteritia. The sequence goes on from OX421945.2 coordinate 20,765,416, forward strand.
AAAGATGTGTATTCGTTATGTCACAATATAAGGGAAAAATGTAACATAACATCTCCATAGAAGAAAATAATAAACAAAAAACTATGAAGACGCAAAGAAAGTTACATGCGACAAAACACCTCGAGTTTATAAGATATCATTATTTCGTCTATACTAGCTACCCGCCCCTGCTTCGCATGGTTTTTAGAGTCCGTACCCGACGGATGCTAACGCCTCAGCTATCCGCTGTCTGTCAGCGGACTGTATCTCATGAACCGTAATAGGTAGACCATTGAAATTTTCATAGATTGTGTATTTCTATATAAAAATAAAATCAAGTTACAAATTGAACCATACAATAAAGAAATAAAGTAACTTTTAAGCCCTATCGGTTCTCTATTGATTCACTCTATCGTGAAACGAGAGTTCTCAGAGTCCGCCAGCTTTTCATTCTTTCTGCCTGCACCAAAACTCATAAAACTATTCAAAACAGACCAGAACAGACTACGCATCAATCATAATTATGTAAAAGAAACTATAGAATCCCAACACCTGACAACACCTCTTTGCTAGCTTACTCTCTCATTAATATATAAAATAAAGTCTCCAAACTCTGTGAAATCAAAAATATTAACTCACTCAGTTGTAAAAAAATATAAAGGAAATGTTGCAAAACTCTGGTTATGATGACTCAGAATAATTAATCTAGATACCTTGACCTGACACTAAATCAAACGATACACAATGGGAACAAATACGCACCGATACACACCCACTCACACCACACACCACACACGCACACACACACACACAAACACAGATATACCATAAAATACCTGAAATCACCTCTCAAGTTTCCACTCTGGAATTCGAACCCCGAGCCCTAAGATAACTCAAAACTCAAAGCATTTATTTCAATTAAACCATTTACAGGCACTTTTGAATTGTCAGTTAGTCAGAAAGTTGAAGCTAGTTGCCCATTCCAAAATGTAGATCTCTATGGAGAAGAACGGGCAAGAAACTCCAAGGACACTCTTTTAAATATAGAAATTACAAAATCCTGGGTACATTACTTTTGTTGCTTCTATATGTGAGAACAATGTAAAATAAAATAATAATCAAAAACGATTAAAAATATAAGATTAAAAATAAGCAATGGCAGATAAGAGATGACCAGTCTCAACCGACCGCGAAGGCGCCCGTTCACGAACATGACGCGTGGTGGATCAGCACCATCCAGCTCAACCATTTTGTAGGGAACCGAATGATCCAACACACTCGCCACCATCAGCGAGACATTTAAGTGAGCATGACATACTCTCAACTGCCATGCTCTTTCAAGTCAACATAACAACATAGTAAACGGCTCCATGGTACTCAAATTTACAAAAATTGAAAAAAAATGCTTCTAAATTATACAAAACTATAGTTTGCAATGTATTTGTGAGATTAAAAGAATTTTACTACCAAAAAGAAAAAAAGACATTATTATCTATTGGAGTATTCAACAATTAAAACTTGGTTAAATAAAAATAAAAAGTAATTAAGTAAACATCAAGTTCGTAAAGTCAGAAAAAATAAAAAAGGGGAAGCAACTTCCAAAAATAAACATGTTAACTAGTGAGCCCAAGTGGCTGTGGAGCAGGACCAGCATTAAGCCAAGCAGTTTTATCTATGATATAATCATCCAACTTATAATATGCTTGTCTACATAGTGTGCGTTTAATGCAAGTTTTAAATTTCTTCTCATTTAGTTGAAGAATATCGAGTGGTATTTTATTATAACATTTTACACAGTACCCCGTAAAAGAAATGTGTACTTTAGAAAATTTGAAACGTGGTTGATCTAATTTGTTCCTATTTCTTGTGTTAAAATTATGCCTGTCACTTATCTTACTACGGACTAACTGCCTAGTTTGGGGTTCACTAGCAAATAATATTTTATAACACAGCTATAGGTAAAATTTTAAGCTACTCATATCGTCTCAACTTGGTGTTAATTAACCTGTAATCCTGCAATAAACAACACAATAAACTATTTTAATTTTTTTTCTATTTTCTATTTCTAAGAAACGTTTTTGTTTTTTTACCAACGTATTTAAACAAAATATGTATTATTGAAGATTATACGGCGGGATGGAACGCTGTTGGCCGATTTTGACAACTTGAGAAGACATCGATTTTTTTTGTATTAAACTTATATTTTATATTATTTTATACACAAATAAATCCTCCAGAATAAAATTCTTTAAATGATGTAGAAAATCGCATGAAAATCCGTTGTCAAGTTTAAAAGATCAATGCGGTCACACAGACAGACTCCAAAAGAGACTTTGTTTATAGTATTCATAGATATAGAAGACATACCTAGATATTGCAGTCCCGAAACCAATACTAGTTATTGAGAGACAGACATGTGTAACGACAGCTCTCGTCACGCATGTGTCTAGGTTCGCAATAGTAATTTAATCCTCGAGATATTCCCAAGACGGGCAGGGTTTAGCCATTGTGTAACATCTACTTATAAACAGCCTTAAGCGGATTCTCCTGTCAGGCCGGTTAGCGCAATCCCTGAGATGACATTCACGAAAGTGACATAAATATCTTCGACAAAAGAGAACTTCGTCGAACAACGTCGTAAGTACACATAGGACGTTCATCTTCATAAATAACGTAATTTATTGCTAAACTGTTTCTCCTAGATAGACATGAATAACTTAGCCGAAAGCATGAACAAGCCGTATTCAATATCATAATGTTATTGTTGGTTCTCCATTCTTCCCCATATTTTATGGGATTTTGCCAAGCGTGATACAATATCCGATTTAAAAGTGATATATGGTTCTAATCTGAACATAATCTTTTTAGTAACATTGTTGGTGAAGAAGTTGGTTTGTGAGTTTTTTTTTTAGTTTTTCATGTCCATCTGGTTGGATTGGGTAGGAAATCTACAAAAAAAACGGATTTCTACCAACCAAATTAGTCCTAAATGAGAAAAAATTAAGGTACTTTATTTATGTTTGATTTCTCTTTACATAAAACATTCACGTACTGTCTATCGATCAAAGCAAAACAGGCAATAAGGATAACTTTTTTATTTAACTTGTACAACAAATAAATAAAAAATGTTTTACAAAGCCAATATAATTTAATTTGTCAGTTACATCGTCATCTCAAAACGGTGAAGGAAAACATCGTGAGGAAACTGGCATGTCTCCGGACCAAAACAATTTGAAGTGTGACATCGACCAACCCGCACTGGATTCTCGTGGTGGATTATGGCCCACTCCTTCTCACCGAGATTAGGCCTGTGTCCGAAAAGTTGGAACTTCATAGGCTGATTAGGCATCGTCATTTCATGAGAACTTATGTTTAAATTAAAGTTACAGTACGAATTCACATTTACACTTTGAACCAATAACTAAATTAGCATACCACACTGAACCCGGTGGTTTTGTGGCCCTACTCCATTTACTCAGTAAAATATAGCACCTGCAATGCCATTCCGCGTCCCTCTGTTGAATATTGATGTATCTCGCATCGCCTTGCCGGGAATCGACGCCGTACAGGATTTATCATATAGGCCTTAAGATTGTGCCTGTGTCTTAGTGTCTGTATTAATCATAGGTGACTGTTCCCTAACATAATATTAAAGCAAACACTCTAGATAACGTTCATAATCATCATGACAGCTGCTCTTGTCGCGTATCGTCTCGAACAATATATAAATAGCTCATGCCGGTTAATATTTTAAGGACTGATTCAGATATGTGCATACACAAGTAACTGATGTTACGTCGGGTGCAGACACGCGGACTACATAATGTTTTTTTTTTTTATTTCATACTTCTATTTAATTTATTTTTATTTAGTATTTATTTATGTATCTTTCTATCCGTGACATCACTGCAGGCCCTATCAGAATACCAGCGCTGCGACATTGATTATTAAATATCGCAGCATCATGCTGAGATAGGAGCCTTTTGGCCTCGCACAGGACTTTCCGCTTTATTTTACTTTGTTAGTATTTTCTATTTTTATTTTTAGTGAGTGTGTGTTTAGTTTAATTAAAATCTCCTGTGCTTGTCCCAATAAATACTTTAATTCTAAATAGAATTTTTTACGTCTGAAATTAAAAATTATTCCTTGTTCAATTCCGACTGGCGGGTTCGAATTGCAGCCGGAAGATTGATTATGAACATCGGTGGCAAATGAAAATAACTGATGAGTTCACTTGAGTTTATTGGTCTAGTACATTTGACATACACCATTGACAATGGGTTTGATGAATAACTCCACTAAAACTTGAGTAAAATGAATTAAATGATAATGAACTATGTTACAACTTCTTGATGATCCGCCATGATTCTTGAGAGTCTTACCCAACCATAGATTCTCATTCAAAATCTCTATGGCTAGTGTTACAAGCAATGAATTATAATGTATATAAAATTACAGATAAAATATGATTAAATTATTAAACTCAAAACTTACAGCTAACAATTATTTAAAATAGACAAACATGTTAATTTGAGTTAACATTCTTGGCCCTCGGAAGGAGAAGAAGGAACAATGTTACTACTGTAAACATTGAAGGATTATTATAATAACTAAATTAAACAATGACATACTATGACCATGAATGTAACTATCCTAAACCTTAACTAGTATTACAATCTATTGGTAGTTTACATAGTTTTACTACTGGTTTTATGAGTTCACCGTACTGAGTCTTGACCTTGACTGATCTTACAATTGAATCTCTACCTTTATACAATTCAATGACTCTACCTCGTTTCCATTGAAGTGGAGGTGAATTCTCATCTATGATTAAGACCAAATCATCAATTTTTACACCTTCAGATTGATTATACCGTTTATTACGAGCCTGTAAGGTACTTAAATACTCTAAGTGCCAGCGAATCCATATATTTTGATACATTTTTTGAATTACCTGAAACCGTGATAAGCGTGACATCTTAGTATCCTTCCAATGTACCTCTGGTAATGCCACAAGTGGTTGGCCTATCAAGAAATGACCTGGAGTTAATACTTCAAAATCACAAGGATCATCTGACATCGGCACAAGTGGACGTGAATTTAGACTGGCCTCTATTTTTGATAATATGGTGGTGAGTTCCTCAAAGGTTAAAATAATATCTCTTACCTCCCTTTTCAATAGATTTTTCGCACTTTTGACAGCAGCTTCAAATAACCCCCCCATATGAGGTGAAGCTGGCGGATTGAATTCCCATCAAATATTCTGATTCCTAAATTCCTCCTGAAGTAAGAATTCGTTATTAATTAAAAACTGATTTACTTCCTTGAGATAATTATTAGCTCCAATATAGTTTGTACCCCTATCTGATCTGATGAGTGAAGGTAGCCCCCTGCGGCTAACAAACCTGGTGAATGTAGCGATAAAAGCTTCCACTGATAATGATGAGACCACTTCTAGATGAACAGCCTTTGTAGCCAAACATACAAAGACACATAAATAAGCCTTTACTGACCTTGCATTCCTGAGCAGACTGCCTTTTACCAAAAAGGGTCCTGCAAAATCTGTAGCCACTCCTGAGAATGGACGAGCTGCTGTGACTCTATCAGCAGGTAAGTCTGCCATGAAAGGTGGCTGAATTGACGGATTGAACCTGAAACATACTAAACACTTCCTTATGACCCTAGAAACCTGACGCTTGACTGATGTGATCCAATATTCTCTTCTAAGGATAGCAATTAAAGCAGTAGTTGCTGCATGACAGTATGACCGATGATAATATTCTATTAATAGTTGACCAAACCTATGGTCTTTAGGTAGTAAGTAGGGATGACGTGTCCCATATGGCAATTCTGATCTTCTTAATCGTCCACCTACTCTGATTAATCCATCTTGATCCGTAAATATACTTAATTTTTGCAATGATTTGCATACTGATTTTCCCTTCTTCAGCAATGCAATTTCTTCACTGAATGACTGTGACTGTATTTCCTCAATCCAATATTTTGTGGCTTCTCTTATTTCTTCAATAGATAATATATTTCTGAGGTTTCTTTGTGACTTACGTAGCCTGAGATTGCGAGTAAACCTAAGTACAAATGCTGTGATATTGATAAGCTTACTGAACTTACTGACTCTTGACAATAATGATTGACTCCATGACTCTGTTGGTGTTAAATTAGGAATGAGTTTCTTAAATCCTGGTAAATTGTCTGGTATGATAATAGCTGACTTAGGCCAGTCCTTTTCTTGATGAAGAAGCCACTTGGGAGACCACCAATTGTCATAATCGAGTAAATCCTGGGCTGACATGCCCCGGGATGCACAATCGGCTGGGTTGAATTCTGATTTGATATGCCTCCATACCATAGTTCTTTTTGAACCTTGAATTTCCTGGACTCTATTGCATTCAAAAGTCTGAAGCATATGAGGTTTCGTATTTAGCCATGCTAATACAATTGAGCTGTCTGACCATGCATTTATACTGTCAATATGAATTGCATTTTCATATGCCTCAGCTACATGATTTAATAGTTTATAAACTAAATGAGCTGCACTTAATTCAAGTTTGGGTATAGTTTGAGTAGTTTTCTTAGGTGCAACCCTTGATTTAGCCATGACCAGTTGCACCATAACTCTTCCTGATGAATCCAAACTTCGAAGGTATACACACCCTGCATATCCTAGCTCGGAAGCGTCTCCAAATCCATGAAGTGAGTATGACACCGCTTCTGGTAATGAAATACATCTAGGTAAGTGTAAATATGAGAGATACTTGAGATCATTGATAAGATTGTTCCAATGCTCAAGAAGTGAATCACTGATTGGTTGATCCCAGTTAAGTCCGTCCGTGAATAATGATTGAAGAAGTAATTTAAATCTCAATATGATGGGAGTACAGTATCCGCATGGATCATATAGTCTAGCTATGGTACTCAATATACTTCTCTTAGTAGTAGCATGTCCCGTAGGTATATTAAGCTGATAAGAAAACGAATCTGACACCGGATCCCATTGAATTCCTAATACTTTGATGAAGCTCCTATCCTGGGAATCAAATTGACGTGGTTGTTCACAATGATCGCCTGGCAAGTCCTCCAATACCTTGTCATTGTTTGATGACCATTTTCGAAGCTCATAGCCTGCACTCTTCATTAATTGCTTGAGCTCTTCCTTTAATTTATTTGCCTCTGATACTGTATCTGCTCCAGTTAATATATCATCAACAAAAATTTGACTTCTGATAGTCTCTGCTGCATGGGAGTTTGGATGATCTGATTCCCAATCATCAGCCAATTGCAACAGTGTTCTAATTGAAATGTATGGGCTTGACCTTAGTCCATAAGTATTTGTATTTAGTTCATATACCTTAACTGACTCTGATGGGGTTCTCCTCCATAGTATGAGTTGGTACTTCCTGTCCTCAGGATGGATCCATGTCATCCTAAACATCATCTTTATGTCAGCCGTAAAGACGATCTGATGTCTTCTGAAATTCAACAATATTTTTGTAATATCATTCTGAAGTGGCTTACCACTGTGAAGGCATTGATTTAATGAAATTCCTGTGGAAGTCTTCCCGCTCCCATCAAATACAACTCTTAGCTTATCAGTACCTTTCTTGAATATACCATGATGAGGTATAATGAAATGCTCTAAATCAAATTGAAATTCTGATCGTGACATATGACCTAGTCTTTCATACTCATCCATGAATTCTCTGTATTTAGAAGCAAATATAGGATTCTTATCCAGTTTTTTCTCTAATGATTTGAGCCTTTGCATAGCTAATGCCCTTGATTCACCTAACACAGGCCTCTCAGATAACAATGGCAACCTTACCATGTATTTGCCATCAGGCATTCTACTGACAAAAGAATTATACAACCGTTCACATTCCATGTGTTCCGGATGCACAGCTGGCTGAGTTGGTGGCTCCTCCACCTCTCGAGAACTTCTTCAAGCCTGGACACCATGACCCCATAATCTTGAACTGATGTACATCCTCTCGGTGAGCTGTCACTCATGGAATAGAGTAGTGATCCCATGACTACATGACCAAAGTAGGTTTTATATGCAAAAAGCCCTGGAATATTTAATGAAATCTTAGAACCTTCAAATACATAATTTAGGACATCCGTTCCAAGTATAAGATCCACTTCCTGTGGTTTGTCAAAGTCCGGATCTGCCAATATGATCTTATTATCATCTATTAAATGACTACAGTTCATAGGATATGAAGGAATCTCTGCTGAAATAGAATACATGACTACAGCTACTGTGCTGATGATAGGCACTAATTTGCCAATTGGTTTGATAATTAATTTTGATAAGGTACCCGGTAAATCAACCTTATTATGTCCTACCCCATATATAATATATCTGTAGTATTAGACTGTTGGTGCAATTTCAATTTATTAACCAATGATAGTGTGATGATTGAGACACTTGCCCCTGTGTCTAATAAGGCTCTAGCCTTATAATAGTGTCCATCGCCCCCCTTTATTCCTACCACTGCAGTTGGACATATGGTTATAGGCAATGGAAGCTTATTGTCACCAACAGTAGACTCATTTCATTCAAACTGATCAGGACTGAGCCTGGATCCAAAACGCAACTCTTGAAACTTAAGCTGAGCTCGAGCCGCACGTTCTCCTACCTTAGGAGGCCCTTGGTTTAAATGAAATGGTCTCTCTGATACCTGATTGCTTGGTGATTGTTGTCCAACCTGTTGATGGCTCGACTGAGCCTGAGATACAACTCCAGACTCACTGCGGTGGTCACTTGATGATGTTGACTGCACCTGTGACCTTGTGCTGGTCTCCTGAGACCCAGTATTTGATGAAGAGCGCTGCTCGTTAACACATAAGAGTGAATTATGATCCTTGGATCCACAATGTTTGCACCAATTCTTATGGGTACATTCGTTTGCATAGTGCTTCCTCAAGCACCTAAAACAGTGACCTGATTTGAATGCCCATGATTTCCTAGCCTTAGGATGAAGTGCATTGAATTTTTGACACCTATATAAATTATGTAATGGCCTTTGACAATAAGAACATTCAGTTGAATTTGAAGTCACCTGATGTGAATGTCTCTGAGATGAGGGTCCTGCAGTTGCATCAGACTGCTGGTGAGGTGCTCTCCTTCTTGACGGGAGTGATCTGTGCTCAGTTTCAGTGATGGTCAAGTGCAGCCTGCACTGCTCATCCAGCAGCTCCATTAATTGATCTAGGGTTGGCAGTTTTGCCTGATCCTTGCCATGTCGTTCCTCAAACAATGATCTGATCCTGACAGATAACTTCTTTGATTTTTGGTGTCTGAATACTTTCCGATTGGGCCTGCTCCACCCTTAGCAGGTACTCGTTAATTTGGGAGAAATCCGCCTTAAACTTGACAGACTCCTCTTCTTGAACCTCTTCCATTTGGAGTAATTTTTCATAAGCTGAAATGAACTCACCATAATATTTGTCAAACTGGCGTTTAGCTACACTGGCCGAAATCGATGATCTATTTTGATCGATAGTATTGTAGAAATCTGTTAACATACGGTGTTTGGATATGAACTGTGCTTTGCACTTAGTATATTCAATTGAAGGCATTGTTTTGATTTACTTTAAACCACTATTCTTTAGAAATGAGACAACTTGAAAATGACTAGGTTCTAGCAACCAGGCTTAAAGTTTGACGACACTGACACTTAACGTAATTCAAAGGTTTGATGACACTGACACTTGACGTAACTTGAAAGTTTGATGACACTGACAGTTGACGTTTGACGTGACTCGATAATTTGCGATGTACTTGTGCCGTTGGCGCCAAAATTACCACCAAATTATGCTCGAGCCGATGAAATGTTTCTATCACCAATGATGAATGATGACTTCCGATCCGATGAACAGGATTAGTACCGCCGATTAACCGATGATTGACGAATTGACTTGAATACTCTGATACGACGACGCCCCGCAGCAATGGCGTCCCTTGGTTCGTTCGTGTTGAATCACGTTGAAATGAAACTTGATGAGATAACTATCGCTGACAACGCGAGAGCAGTTTTCCACTTATAATACCAATGACTTCTTGCTGGTTCCCCTCATGGGCCACCAAATAATGTTCAATTCCGACTGGCGGGTTTGAATTGCAGCCGGAAGATTGATTATGAACATCGGTGGCAAATGAAAATAACTGATGAGTTCACTTGAGTTTATTGGTCTAGTACATTTGACATACACCATTGACAATGGGTTTGATGAATAGCTCCACTAAAACTTGAGTAAAATGAATTAAATGATAATGAACTATGTTACAACTTCTTGATGATCCGCCATGATTCTTGAGAGTCTTACCCAACCATAGATTCTCATTCAAAATCTCTATGGCTAGTGCTACAAGCAATGAATTATAATGTATATAAAATTACAGATAAAATATGATTAAATTATTAAACTCAAAACTTACAGCTAAGAATTATTTAAAATAGACAAACATGTTAATTTGAGTTAACAGATATAGATATGTGGCGTTCGAAACGTCAGTTCTAAGTCAGACCCGCTACCGTACTACATCGTAGCGCGTAGCACGTCGTAGCGCGTAGCATGCCGAAGTGCGTAGCACGCCTAACGCAGTGCGTTGAACATTACAGGGGCCGTATTATGACGTTTTAATGCCACCATTATTCCAGTGTGAGTGAGAGACGGAGCTATACAAGGCCGCTAGCACTATTCTTTTTTCGCAATGGAATAATGGCATTAATACTTCATAACAAGGCCCCTGGTAGGCAAGCAATTTCGACCCTGTGCATTTATACCTACAATAAGTAAAGTTTTTACAGAACACTAGAGCCCATTCTCAAGTCGACTTGTACGACTAATACTGTGTTAGAGAGGTTTGCCTTTGGTGCTCGTTCTACTAGAGATACTGAAACCTGACTGTTAGAAATCCGACCTAACCTGCCCCCAACAGAGAAACTCTCTCTAAAACATATAATATAATTTTCACACAAAAAAAGTTTAATCATGTGGAACAGCTTAACTGCAGAAAAATATTCAATAATACTTTCCTAGAAGTGATAACCTCAAACCAACCTCGAACCTTGGACTCAAAACCTCAAACAGTGCTTCTTCCTCAATGAAACAGTGATCGTGTTAACTTTTTATTAAATAAATGATTTGTGTCTCGAAACAGCTCATATTAATGTTGCAGGTAACAGTCAATTGAACAAAACTGTTTACCGGAAACCTGAGGGACAATTTGATGCTCGTGATATATATTTCCATTCATTGTTAATTTGTTTAATTTTTTTTAATCATATGCATATCTATGTGTGTGTGTCTGTACTGCCTCGTTGATCTAGTGATCGCAAGTGCTACTGCTGAGCATAAGGTCCTGGATTCGATTCCTGGGTCGAGCAAAATGTTATTAGGTTCGTCCATCTGGCCTTTGGCAGTATCAGCCCAGAATCTGGATTTGTGCCCGGTTGATGGCAATAGGCTCGCCAATAGGTTACATGACATAACTGGCTAAATGTGGGTGTACTATAGATACACCTCTGCCTATACCTGAGTGTGTGGTGCAAACAAATGTAGGTACAGTCGACAGCACGTCGGTGGTAATACTTTCACCTTGCACTAGCTTAGTACGGAGATTCAATGGAATAGGAGGCCAGGTTACACTGGTTTTGTTACCAGGTCGGACATGTGGCCTGCTGTACTTGGTAAAGGAAAATACGCAAGTGAATAGGTTTGGCTAAGTAATAACAGACTCACGGGTCGATCGATCAGGTTAAGCTACGCTTGTCGCGGTTGGTCCGTAGATGTGTAACCATCTTTACATACCGAGACCCCTACGTGCCTTGAAAAGCACGTTAAGCTGTTTGTTGGTCCCTGCTGTCGTTCTTGGATCTTTGACAGTCGTACCGGTTCGTCAGGAACCCAAAAGTCTGACAACCAGTCTGACAACCAGTCTCACCAAGGGGTATCGTATTGCCCAGTAACTGGATTGTAGAGGTCATATAGGCAGTCGCTCCGTGTTAAATACTGGTATTCAGCTGCATCCGGTTAGACTGGAAGTCGACCCCGACGTAGTTGGGAAAAGGCTAGGCAGATGATGATGCTTTTTTTTACATTTAATAGTTAGAGTAGGTTTTATCTTCTAAGATAACATAAGATAAGATATATTTATTTGTCAAAAACATGTGTAGGTTTACAATCAGCTGGAAAGATTACAAAAAAAAAGTTTCAACATGTTTCTCCACAAGCACCACTCATATCACCATATTTTTTTTCATGCAAGATGTAGACTTGTTCCTCCACTATTTAATTAACAGAATCCAAGGTATAAGCTAAGCAACTGCACAAACCTGTTCGTCCTACTTTTTCCTAACAATCTGCGCGAAATGTTCCCGTAGTACTTCACAGTAATGCAATTTATCAACTTTAAACCGGCGCCATGTTTATGCAGAACGTAGTTTAAATTTTCCAGTAGTTTTGAGGGTAATTATAACTTTACTTAACCTTAACTTAACCAGTCAGCCATCATGAAAGTGTTTCTAGGAATATCGAATCTAAAAAATTAAGTTGAATTTATTTAAATGGCTGAATTCTGGGAACATTATTTCATTCTCGATTGGAACAAGTACTCATATAGAACCAATTTTATTTATTGAAGTAATTTTTGGACGTTCTAAAGAGAATTATAGGGAGGTTAGAGTGTCGTATTTATTTTTAGATTTAATTGGCAATTCTTCTTTTGACGTTCAAAAGTGCATTTTTTGTGCCTAATTGAAATAAAAAATTTGACTTTGACTTTGACTTTACATTAAAGAACCCATTCATATTGAACACAATTTGTATCCCAAACTGTAGGTACCTCTCCAGACGGTTTGATGTCGAAGGGATTTAGATCAGAGAAATTAGGATTTGAGAAAAAATAGCTTATTTGGATCAGAGATTAAATCAGCAGTAAAAACTTATGTGACTAAAATAACAACAGCAAAAAGTTACATATCCTTAACAAAGTCAATTTTCGTATGCTCAAACAGACAAACACGAAAAGAGACTGCGTTGGTCTTCGTAACCGGACGAAACTGGACGGAACTACGCAACGGATTTTGATGCGGATTTCAACATCTAGAATTAGTTCCGGAAGGTTTAATGTGTAAAATACGAGTACATTAATATTAAGCTTACATGTAATAAAGAAATTTTGAAAACTTGTCAAGTCGTAAAAGACGTGTGAAGCAGGCAGACTTAAATTAAAATTAAAAATAAATAGAAAGTAGCCAGTCACAGTCACACAAAAAATACCTTCTACCTCTTCAGATCTGAATCTTCGTCAATTTACGATCCTACCTTTCTTCAGTAATGGCACCCAATTCACCAAATTTCCTCACAATCATAAGGGCATAACATTTACTACCCCCTAAGATTATTCAGTGCCCACCTTCCTTGTACACATAAGCCCTATATTATTCACTGCACATGATGTACGGCCATCGATTGCATTGCGTTCACATTTTACAACACAGTAGTATGTAGAAGGTTTACTTTTGATGAGGGGAAATTGACTACTCTCGACGTTAGGATATTTTGTGGTAGAATGAATAAGAATGGTTGGTTGGGTGACTTTAAGTACGTTGAAAGTATCGAATCATCACGGATTTTATTACATATATCTAGGTTTAAGGGCCATACAAACAGCGTGTCATTAACTTCTTGTCTCATCGATTACATAAATACGTATTTATCACTTATACATAGTTACAGTATCTTCATACGGGTTTAAAATACATATTTGTGGGCTAAGTACATTATTCTTTATAAAGTACCTAAGAGAATTTCACCAATAAAACTAAATGCGATCAAGAGTTCCTAAACCGCGTTCAATAGGTGTTAGTGTCAATAATCCACAACAATAATGACACTGAAAGCTCCTGAATGCGGTGTGAATATGCTGATCGTGTCCAGTTTCATTGGCAAAATGTTTTTTACGCTCTGTATCATCCACTTTATTTCGTTTGCCACTTAAGAGTGTTTAACTTTATAATCATGGAGTATGTAGTGGGGTTTCTGCACACATATCTCTGTTACGTAAGCACATGTAAGATACATAGTTACGAACATAAGTACACAGCAGTCGGTACCGGAGCTGGCTGCGTCCAATCGGAATCGTATAATTGACGTCACGTGTCCGACGCTTGTGATTCGGTAGTGAGCCGCTTATACCAGATGGAGTTGTGCGTACTGCTGTGATTTGACTCCAGAATATGACATTTCAGTGCTAATATTCTGGCAAAATACTGGTAAAGAGCAGCTAAGAGGCTTTATGAAAACTACCCTACAAGTATTCAACTTTTAGTTTGATATTATTCAATCGATAATGGTAAATTTTCATCAATTTTCTTAAATATCTTTAAAATTATATTTTTTTTAATTGAGATCTTCACAACAAGCCCCTTAATTCGATGTCAAATGGTACAGTTTGCAAAACTTTTTTTTTTAATTTTCTAATTTGCCCCCGAAAAGTGACCCCCGTATTCAAAATTCACTTTTTTACAATACACGTCCATGTTTTTGGGTCACAGAAATTCATGTGTACCAAATTTCAACTAAATTGGTTGGAAGTAGATTCGGAGCAAATTGTCTGTGACAGACGGACAGCCGGCCAGACAAACACATCAGTGATCCTAAGTATAATGGTTCCGTTTTTTCCTCTTGAGGTACGGAACCCTAAAAAGAAGATTTGAAATTATATTATACTACTTACGTAGGTACTGGAGACCAAAAGCTCACCACTGCGCAAATACAGATGTCTTTATACCTTTTAAAACATTTACCTATATCTATTACTAGCAGATATTTTTTTAATTCACATAGGTATTGAATTGCATGACGTACACCATCCCAATAAAGCCAATGAAAAAATTGCTTCCTTCTTTTTTTCGGCGGCCAGCAAAACTTTATACTTTTTGTAGAAAATAATTAAACGAACAAAATTTTGTATTGCGGCAAGTTTAAAAATAAGTCCAAGCTGAATTAAATCAGTTAATACAGGGTGACTTTGAGATTGGACTTCGAAATTGCAATCCGAAAATATGTTTAGTATTTTTGAGCACTTGGTCGAAGGAATCACCTGAAAACAAAAATACATTATAAGTTTTTCGAAATAGCTTTTTCCTGAGCCAGGCATCGAACCCGAACCCTTTTGAAAAATAATTCTGTATAAATGATTTTTCGTAGTAGGTGCAATCTATCGTTATAAGTCACCTAATTTATAAAGTTTATTTAATAAACACAAAAATTACATCACAGCATCATGCCATCGACACGCTAAGAAGAATCACGCTTGTAATCCCCAAAGGGCTAGGCAGACGAATGTGTGATGTTAAATGGCCGCCTAGAAAAAAAGGTACTCCATTCATTATTTTCATAAACAACAGCACTTTATTTTGCCATAGCCAGTTGAAAAATCAGCCTCCAACAAGGATTGTTTTCCCCAAAGAGACACCATTGTATCTTGTAGTGAAGACTTGAGGTCTCTCCAGAGACATTAGGTTGTCCTTTTTCCAATTGATCTCGAATGAAAGTACCAGCTGCACGGGATACTGATTGAAATGAACGAAAGAATAGCCGATGAAGTAGACCGTGATAATCATTGAGGAGTGACAGATTCTTTTTATTTTTTGACATTTGTATTTGGATTTGAATGCCCGACCAATCTATTCGTCTCTGGACTATCTGATAGACGGAGTACAGCCTAAATAAAATCGGCCAAGTGCGTGTCGGGCCACGCACAGTGAAAGGTTCCGTAGTTGAGATGATTTATTCCATGAACAAACTTAACATTACAGTTGAAAAACATGGTCTCCGATACATTCCAACAAGTTCTAAATTTGTACGCACAATACTGAGTGATTTACCATGTTTTTTTTTTTAAGCCCATAGA
The DNA here is from genome assembly GCA_949128155.2 of Xanthia icteritia. Lineage (NCBI taxonomy): Eukaryota > Metazoa > Arthropoda > Insecta > Lepidoptera > Noctuidae > Xanthia > Xanthia icteritia. The sequence goes on from OX421945.2 coordinate 20,781,338, forward strand.
CTTCTAATAGGTTTTTTGTAATCTATGAGTAAAAAAACCATTCTCACAACAAGCCCCTTTCATTTCATATGTCACACGGTAAAGATTGCAAAACTTTTTTTAAAATTTTTCTGTTTGTCCCCGAAAAGTGACCCCGTATTCAAAATTCATTTCTTTACGTTACACATCCGTATTGGGGTCATTTCAACTAAATTAGTCCAGTAGATTCGGAGCAAATTGACTATGACACACGTACAGACACCCAGCCTGACAGACACACGAATAGGACGGTGAGCAATGGGTAGCTCGCCGTCCGATAAGGACCACGGCCGGGTCAACGGCGCGTAGTGGTCCACGCGCGCCTCCAAGAGATGTCAGCACAACTGACGGGGTCCGCTAGAGCCGATGCCTGCCGGGGTCGCGGGAGAGTCAAACTCAAACTCAAAGTCAAACCATTTATTTCAATTAAACCATTTACAGGCACTTTTGAACTGTCAAGAACTCGGTCAGTCAGAAATATGAAGCATAGTTGCCCATTCCAAAGCGTAGTAGGTACCTATGGAGAAAAACGGGCAAGAAACTCCACGGCCACTCTTTTAAATAAAAAAATTGATACAAAATATTAGTTACATCATTCATGTTGAAATTATGCATGTGAGAACAATGTAGAAAGACGTGCACGTTTATAAAAGCGTCCGTAATAAAAATAAAATAAAACAAAGAACCATTCAAAAATTTAAAATAAATTAAAATAAGCCATGGCAGCTAAGAGATGACCAGTCCCTACTGACGGCGCCCGTTCACGAACATGACGCATGGATCAGCACCATTCAGCTTATATTCTAATATTATAAATTAATGTCTAAGTCTGTCCAGTGTGCACGCCTTAACGGCTGAACGGATTTCGATGAAATTTGGCACTCAGGTAGACCATAACCTGGGTTTTGGGGATCTTTTTCTTTTGATTTTTATCCCGGTAGTACATAATTATGTTTCCGTGCAAAAATTTCCCACGACCACATGGGCAAAGCCATGGAAATAAACCTGTAGGTACGTTGTATGTAGACGTAACAAGAGAGAATTTTATTTTCTTAGGTGAGTCAAACAGGGCATTCAAGTTTGTGCGCGAGCAAAGTCGTGGGAAATTATAGTGCACTGGACGTACTTGCAGCCACTCCTTCATTTCACACGTGCAAATTAATTTCTCACTTCTCATTAATTAATACTTTTGGTGAACAAAGCGGACATTTAGTATCATTTAACACTAAACAAGGCCTCTCTAAACCAACGCACTTAAATCCGATCGCTTTAATTATTAACACTAGTAAATTTCACTATTACGGTACTTTACGAGCATTAGTACAGGATATTGGTAGCTTGCATTTGCCGTAATTGCTCGATTTAATTGACAGAGTAGTTAGGAAATAGAGTGCTAATCCAAGACTCTTATATCTAAACCTAATTACACTGCAATTTTTTTTTTATGCTTAATGACCTCTTCCATTTCAGCTGCATCCGGTTAGACTGGAAGCCGACCCCGACATAATTAGCAAAAGGATAGGCGGATGATGACAGGTACCATCGTTAATGAAGATCAAATTAACACCGTTCTCATTATGTTAAGTAATTTGGCCAATTACGCAGTCGGGCCTGCGGCTCAATGCATATTATGTATATAATAACAATACGCGTTTGTGCTGCATATGATACATGATGCAATTTAATTTGAGAACAATAAATGCAAAAATGTATTTAATTTTCATTGGAACTGTGAGTACTTAATTTATTCTCTGTTATTTTCGAGAATTCAGTAAAGCTTCTACATACATTTCAGCCCCGAGTAGTGCAGCGCCGATATCTACGATTATTTTGCTTGTTATGCCCGTGTATTCTGAATTGAAGTTCAAAAACCGGCCAAGTGCGTGTTGGACCACGCACAATGAAGTGTTCCGTAGTTAGGATGAATTTATCGCAAGAACAATATTAACTTTATTGTTGAAAACCATCTTGAACATCTTTTTGCAGCCGCAAATGTAAGTTGGTCGATTATTACTCGTTAACTTGTAAAGTCTACTTAGCTGTGATAGTTTTCTTTTTAATTTCGTTATATGTACGAGTACTACTGCCGTGATTTTTTTCCCAGATACAAAACCCACCATTTAGGTGGCAGGGACCTAGACTCTAACAAAAAATTGCACTTCAAAGCTTAATATTTCGCTAACAGATCCCGGAATCCTGAAATGGTTTTTCCACAAACTCACTATATTTTTGACCGACCTTTCCAACGACACCCCACACCATGGTGTGTGATTGTTTTTTTTTCTCATCTATCCCATGGGATAGATTAGAAAAAAAAACATCCCCACTTTACGTGTAGGGAGCGACACTGAATTTTTTTTTTTTTATTATTTTGTTTTCCACTTTGTCGGCGTGATTAATATGTATACCCATGCTAAATTACAGCTTTCTAGTACAAAGAGTCGCAACTAAACCGCGGACAGACGGACAACAGCCAGACAGACAGACGAACATGGCGAAACTATAAGGGTTCCTTGTTTACTACGGAACCCTAAAAACTAGGTGCCGGTGAGATAACATGCACATGAGATTTCTCTGTTTCTACAACGAAGGTATTAACAATCATAAATCATCCTTTTTTCGACATCGACTTGGGTCTTGTTAATATAATGAATAATATCTTAAGAAAGGTTACGAATAACAGATCATTTAGGTCCCATTCATTTGACGAGTTATTCTTACAAATCAGTCATTCTCAGGGCGTTTTTCTACCTGAATAACATAAAAAAACATCCTCAAAGACCTTGAAAACAAAACTTTTATCTAACCAACCCTCCAAAGTTTCGGTATACCTAAAAATTTCAGGATTAATATTCTTTAATTCGTTATCAAAAGACGGCACGTCCTGATTAGCGCAAACTTTTCCCATTTCACCCACGGCGAACAAACCTACGATAGGAAATCTAATCTATAATTTCTTAATAATAGGCAGGGAGTCCGCTCAGTAGCGTCAGAGCGGAAAATTACGTTGACCAAAAAAGACACATACAGTAGGTCAGGAACAGGCGCACGCACACATATAGACACGTACGTACAGCGATCCCAACTCATGCCAGCCGCTGTACGTGAAGCGTGTCTATGTGTGCGGGCGTTTTCGCTAGTTGTATGAAGCCGAACTTCTGTACCTGGTCTATGTTTTCTGTAACCGTTCGTTCAGCTTGAGTGGTGACGCTCAAACTGAGAGAGAATGATAATCGAAGTTGCAATGCACTGAGTTTTTGTTTTAAAAGAGATTTTCTGAATGGTATATTATAGTTTGAGAAAACTACTGGCATCTACCGAGATAAAAGACTCCCCAGGTTGAATTATTTTCAGTAACTAGCATTGATTATATTTAAAAGGCTGTCTGCGTAGGTTAGTAAAACCAGTATTTTGAGTCAGTTTTCCACCATAGGTTACAAACCCAAAATAAAGGTACCTATAGGGCGTCAATAAGATTTATAACTTCAGGAATCAAACTGAAATGAATGTATGTCCCCTGTAAAGTACACTTAATCGGTAATCGTGATTAAAAAAAACTTTTAGGGTAGTGATAGAAATATTTTATTCTCTCCGAATTTTAGCAAGATATAGTGTAATCATAAACACATTCACAAAGAAATCAGATTTTAGCGTTGAAAGGTCTTTAATAAAACAACTGTGACGTCACAAAATACCCCTTGTGTGTAAAGCATCTACTGCTTTGATAAAAAAATAATGAAAAATAAATGAATGTAAAGAATTACTTAAGAATCTTCGTAAGTTATTGAATAAAATATTAATTTGAACATCAAAGCAATACGTACGCCTGACAATTTATTTATTCGAAGTTCCAGACTTTTGGTCCAAGTAGAAATAAATTATGGTATCATTCATTTGTTCAATTATACACGTGGATCCATTAAATTACTAGTAATAATAAATTAAACTACAAATGACTTATATCGAGTGAGGCATTAGTTATGCACCGATAGATACATTTTTCAATGTCTGGCTAGCCTACAAATGTATTGTATTTCAAGATCAAATGTACAGCTTGGCCAGAAAGAGTAGAAAAAAATTGAGGTCGCCACTATCGTTTATATGGCATCATTTATACTACAACCAAAATGAATTTGATACTTCAAGTATTTTTAAAGATAAATCTGATTGTGGAAAATCGTTAAATCAGAAGCTAAATTTCATTTTTTTAAATTTGGTAAATAAAAAACCATAGGAGAGTAAAGCATCTTTAATATAGTAACAATATTTTTTCTAGTCACTATCTAAATACTCTACACCTGACATGTCCGATCCAAGTTCTTGATCATCTTCAGAATCTGAGCTACTGTCACTGCTGTCCTCACCAACACGAATTACCAGTCTGTCTATATCTTCATAGAGTGTTCTTCCCCTTTCATAGTAATCACGTTCTATTTTCTTTATGTGTTCGACACAATTATTCCAAGTTTCGGGACCAATGCTATTAAAAGCTTCCTCAGTTGCTTTTTTTATGTCAATTGCTCCTCCCACATTACATGCAGCAACTTTTTGCTTTGCTATGCCCCAGATGAGCTCGATAGGATTTAGGTCACAGTGGTAAGGAGGAAGCCGTACCACTTCATGACCATGTTCCCCCAACAACTCATCTATTTGGTATACTGGTTCTGGCTTGTGCTTTTTAACAAGCATTAATAATGCTGGCTTTCTTGTTGATGGCTCGAACGGGATGTTATTTTTTAACAGCCACAGTTTTATTTCATCTACTCGGGAAGCTGATGTTGGAGCCTTGTTCTGCACCACACTGTGATAAGGCGCATTGTCCATGACAATTATAGAGGCCTCATGTAGGTTTGGGATCAGTTTTTCTGTCACCCACTTGGTAAAATTGTGAGAATTCATCTCTGAATGGTAGTCTTCCATTTTGTTAGTACCACTAAATATTAGTAAAGCGTTGGGTACAAATCCATTGGCAGTTCCAGCATGGACAATTATCCATCTTTTTCCTTTTGATATATCATGTTTTATGCCTTTGATTTTAATGGATTGCCAGCACTTTCTCAATTTATAAGAACTATGGATGTAACTTTCATCCAAGTAAACAATTTGTTTTTGTAGCTCAACAGGCAAATCCCGATTTCTTTTTATAATTTCTAAATATTTTTCTCTTTTTGCTGCTATATTAGGTTTTTCTATTAGCGATTCTCTATTTGTCGAACATTTTTTGTATGAAAAGCCTATGGCATGTAATATTTGCCTTAATTTCTCACGGCCTCCTTTGTAATCTAATTCTTCTTTTGCCACAGCCAACAACTTTCGCAAAGTTGGTTCTATTTTCTGTACGGTGTAAGAAAACTGAATTTTCTGACGAATCGCACAGACACTAAAATCGTCCATCTCTATTTTTGAACGTCCTTTTCTATGCTTGGCTGGTGTTATGAATTTGCCTTCGTTTTTATTGCCTTCGTTTATTATGCGTCGAACAGTGCTTTCTGATTTTCCTGTAATCAAAATAAAACATTAATGTAGAATGACGTGCGTGACGATCAAAAAATGCAGTCGCTCTATACAAAGTCATTGTGAACCCGATGTAAACATAACCTCTAAAATTATATTAAATTCGTAAAAAACTTCGATGATGTGGTATTTTTTGAAGACCTAACCGACTTTAACTGTAACTTAGATCATGAACTATATATATTATATACAATGAGAGTGAATAAATACCTGTCATATCAGCAACTCGTTTGTAAAGGTCATCCAATTCTGTTAGAAGTTTTCCGGCATGATATTCCGCCAAACACCTCTTAAAAACATTGTAAATAACTTCTCTGGCACCACTTTTTATCGTCTTGCCCATTTTCAATAATAATTCACCGACTAATACGTTTAATAGCTACGAAAAATTAAATTATTTCACAATACACTTTTTTGTTTTGATAGTTTGACTGATGTTTGACATTTCTTTCGAGTTGCCATGTGTAGAAAAAATTAGTTCATATTTGTTTAATTTCTACTCTTTCTGGCCAAGCTGTAGAACGATACAAAACACATTTTGTTTTACGTATCTTTTAACATAATGAGTGTTCTTCATCTAAAGTCAAAAGTTTTGTTTTTTAGCATATATACATAAATTCACGCGTTCTTCCCATGGACCCTAGGCAGAGACTACAGAACGCCACCTGTCACAATCCTTTCATACTCCTCTTGCTTTTTAGTAGTAATTATAGTAGTAAAATACTTTAAGTAACAAAATTGTTGTTGTTGTTTTGTTAATGTTATTGTAATTTTTGTCGTTGTTACTGTTATTGTAATTGTTGTCGTTGTTGTTGTTCACAACAGATTCAATCCCAGGGGCTACAATATTTTTCCAAATGTTATGATTAGGGAAATATGATCACTTATTTGACTTAAGTCAACCAAAAAATAAAGAACTGCTAAAAGTCACCGCATCTACATGTTAAAGACTGACTAACAAAGAAAGACTGACGAAGTCGTGAAATAGTGGTAATGATAATTTTTTACAAACTTTGCTTTTGAACAGTTTGTTCAACGCGATTCTTAACAAGTTTTAATTAGGTTCTCTTCACTTTCTTCTCGGAAGAAAGAAGAAATCCTTGCTTTAATTTACAGGATTACATTTAAAAAAAAATCTTTAAACGGAGGTTTCAAATAAGCATCGTCATACTTATATTAAATAGACGGTCGCTAAAACGTATTAAAACCGCCCGATAGCAGTAGTTTTTGTTTTTTGTTGTGAATACTTATTTAGCAAATAGGACCGTTATTTTTTATTAATTTCCTATTTAAAATGCTGCTACCTTTGTTAACTAACAAATCTATTTAATCGAAATTCCCCAAACTACCTACAAAAGAAGTCAATCTATAAAATCCAATTCCCGGAAACAGAATAACAATCACCGAGAAGCCCCGATCAGCTACCTCTCACATAGTATACAAACTCTAGCTGGCACATGTCGCCAGATAGCCCATTTGAATTCATAATGCCGCCGCCCGCCAATCCAACAGATTACAGCGCACAATAACACGGGACTTGGGACGGATCCCAAGATACCGTCCGACTGCTTGTACACAGAACAGATAGACACAGAAAGTCAGCTCCATGAAACGAGCAAATACAGGTGCACGCACACATTCGGCAAACTCAAACGATGTATCTCCAGAGGTCCTAGCACCAACACGTGACTTAACAAAAAGTATATCTAAAAACGAAAATACAACCATCCCTCGCGGGAAAGTCCGAAGGGGATACCGTGGCTCCTGGCAAGTACAGGCAGTCTGACACGCCCTCCCGCTCCGCCCAGAGCGGGAGAAGTTATTTGATAATTTCCCACCCAACAAAAAAAAACATTTCATTTTGGTTTATTTTTTTACGAATAGTCTTTTTTATTCAAAATCTGTTTTAATAATAACATAGTTATAGTCTGCTGAACTGTACAGGAAACAGTTTGTCGGCAGTTGTTCTGTTCTAGCAATGGATTACAAATTTTGACATTTTGAAAATTTATGTGATAAAACTTAATTATGGTAACTATAAAATAATATACTTTAATATTAAGTAAATCTTAAGTGGCAAACGAGTATTTTCAGTTTAAAAATCGTTAGAATTTACGTCACGGTTACGCCGCGCGTTCATTCTACGTGCTATCCACAGAATTCTACCTCAAATATACCAAATGAACACAAACCCAGAGCATTTTAAATTTTCTTGATAACTATAAGATGGAATGCTATACCACTATTGTTTCATAAACATCATCATATCATTTCAACCGAAAGACGTCCACTGCTGGACATAGTTTTCCGCCAAGCATTGCCACGTCGACCGTTTCTGTGCTTCTCGCATCCAGCGGATTCCTGCGACCTTCGCCCGCCAGGTCATCGGTCCACCTTGTGGAAGGCCTTCAAACGCTACAATTTCAGGTCCGCGGTTGCCACTCCAGAACCTTTCGGCCCCATCGGCCATCTGTTCTGCGAGCAATGTGCCCACTGCCACTTAAGTTTAGCAATTCTTCTTCTGGTTCTCCTACCGACGGATCTCTTCATTTCTGATTCGATCACTTAGGGAAACTCCAAGCATAGCTTTCTCCATTGCCCTTTGGGTGATTTTCAGCCTTCTCATGAGGTCCATATGTACCCTATATTGTTTACACAAAGAGAATTTAATGGAATAGGGTGAGAGAGTGCTCGTTTAGTCTAACTAAACCCACCTACCAGTCGCGAGTGCGCTTGCACTCGCAGTACGTGACGCGTGTCTATGTGTGCGTGCGTTTTCGGTCGTTATATGGAGCCAACCTTCTGTGCCTATCTCGATCGTGCCGGCCGACTGCTTGTGCGATCACATTGTCGGAACAATTGAGACATTGAGGGAAACTTGGTCCTTTTAATGGTTGAATTCACCGAATCCGTGGCGTTCAAATTAAGATTTTCACAATGATTTTTAGAAAGGCTTTTATATTAAGAAGATTTTACAGAAATGTATTAAGGCAGGCTCTGCGAATTTATACGTCTAATTTATTAAACTTTAGATTGGTTTCTAGCTTTTTACAAAGTATTTTCTAGCTTTTTACATTGACGGCCCCAACAATGGTTGGTCAAAATCTTTAGTACAATTTGGACAGTACAGAATATGGACAGTAAAGGACACAATGTGTCTTAAAGACCAAAAACTGAAAAAAATTAAGCCTGCCGAAACTGAAATTATTTTAGCCATTTTTTTTCTCTTTTTAGTTAAAAAGTCAGTCTCAATTTTTTTTTAATATTTTTTAAATAAATAGCTTTAAAATTGTCTAAGAAAATAGATGAAAATTGACCATTATCCCAGAAAATACTGAACATAAAATGTTGAAGAAAAAAAACAGAAAATAGTTATACTTATAAATTCCAGGAAAACCTATATGAAGTCTTGAAATAACATGGTAAATCTCCCAATATTGTACGTACAAACTTAAATTTGCAGTTGGTATGTATGGAAGAACATGTTTTTCAACTAAAATGTTAAGTTTGTTCTTGGGATAAATTCATCCCGACTACGGAGTTTTTCATTGTTCGTGGTCCGACACGCACTTGGCCGGTTTTTTGAAGTCGGTTAAAAATAGCCATCAAATAAACAATCAGCGATTTTACACAATTATAAAACTTGTCCTGACTGTTGGTATTGGTACGCATCTGTAGGTCATCGTGTGTTGTGTTCCTATAAAACAAACTGAACTACCCAAAGCCCACGTAAGCGATTATCAAAACACAAAAGTATTGAAAAAATAACCTGTAACTTACCAACAGCAACAGAATCCCACATAAACAGCTAGCTAAAATTCTGACCAGCAACCCTCGATACCTGCTTTAAATTTCACCGCACCGATTCCGACAACTTAGAATACCATCGGGATCTCAACTTCGGCGGGACTGAGGCTAACTTTAACAGACTGCCTTCAAATTCATGCGCCATATGGGGTGAACACTTTGCCTTTGTTGATGCTTGCTGTGCTACCCATAATTGGTGGGGAGAATGGTGTTTAGAATTTGGAAAATTATAGCTTGCTGTTGATCTCATTAATTATCACTTATTTATTTATCACTTATAACTTCTTTATTAGGTACATTTGTATACATATTAATTACATTTTTAAATAATTTATAAAGAAACATCAGGAGTCCACGTCCCACATGTCGAGAACCTCGTGTGCTATGTCAAAATCTTCATAGCATCTTAATAAAAGAGCAACACGGGTTCGTTAAAGATAGGTCCTGTGTGAGTAACATCCTGGTTTTTACAAAACATCTATTTGAAGGCATTGACAGTAGACAGCAAATTGATGTGGTCTATACCGACTTCCAAAAAGCCTTTGATAAAGTCGATCACAGACTACTTCTTGACAAAATTGCATTCAAAGGTATTAGAGGTAACTTATTGAGTTGGTTTGTATCATATGTCACCAACAGGACCCAGAAAGTGGTTGTCAATGGTTTTGAATCTCGCATGGTTAAAGTCACTTCCGGAGTGCCTCAAGGCTCAATTTTAGGTCCCCTCTTGTTATTCTATTTATTAACGACGTAAAAGACTGCTTTAAAAATTCTAAGTTCCTCCTGTATGCAGACGATTTGAAGATTTATAAAAATATCAGCCATCTATCCGACTGTTTAGAATTTCAGAATGACCTTGACCGTTTCGTGTGCCTTGATCTGAGTCAAATAAATTTATTTTCTTTCTTTCTTTCTTTCTTTCTTGGACTACTGCTCTGTTAACAAACTCTACCTTAGTATATCTAAATGCCACAGCATTATGTTTACAAAGAAGAAAAACGTGACAAAATTCAATTATTCTTTCGGAGACACTCCACTGAATAAAGTTAATTCTCTTCGTGATCTAGGCGTACAGTTAGACTCAAAGCTTCACCTTGATATCCATATAGACAATATAGTCAATAAGGCATTTAAAATGTTTGGTTTTGTAATGAGAGCATCAAGAGAATTCCACCGTCCCTCTACCTACTTATATCTACATAAGTCAATAATACGACCGCAATTGGAGTACGCAGTACCAATTTGGAACCCCTACTATAAAAAGTATATTGACAATATTGAATTGGTACAACGCAAATTCCTACGTGCAATGCACTATAGATGCTTTAAAAAGAAAATCTCTTATCAATTGTTACTGCAAAAATATGACCTTATTACTTTAAAATCCAGACGCACCCTACTTGACATGATGACCCTATTTAGTATATGTCGTAATAAAGTCGACTGTACTGATCTAGTGAACAGTTTGTGCTACCTGATCCCTCGTACCGTACATGGTCGAGAGGTTCGCTCGAGACACTTGTTCGCAACTACTTTTTGTAGAACCAACTCAGGCGTACGCTCACCGCTGCATCGATTAGTTGACACCTACAATAGGCAGTTTAGCTCAACTGAAATTATGTTTCTCAGCAAAGCTTTATTTAAAAATGAAATTGTTACTACCTTAAGTGATCAAATCACCAGTTTTGGCATACCGGAGATAGAAAAACCTATGAAAAATCTAAAAATCTATGGTTTTAACGTCACAATAATCTGTCAGAGAATAGGAATCCTATGGACACATTGACAGATAGAATTATACTGTTGTAATAAGAAACTACCCTTGCACTAAAATAACTAATTTAATACTGAATATAATTATTTAACCTGTAAATAGTTACTAATCCCCAAATGGATCTTAAAGTCGTTACCCTAATATCATAATATAAAACTGCCTAATAAAACTACATATTTACAATATTTCAGGGATAAGGAAAATTATATGAAACACCAAGATATTTTGTCATTCATTTATATTTCTTTGGCAACATGAAAGTGAATATTCTACACCATACCATCACATCTCCTAATTCCCCACATAATATAACATTATAATATTATTTAATATTGGAATATTAACAATAAAACTAATAGGTTACCTTAATTTACAGTAGATCTCCAACCATTCTATGCCAATCTATATTTTAAACCGACACAGCCCCTACCTAGCACGTCGTACCCTCGTGAGCGCCCGACCCAGAAGGCCGTTGTTCCGCCATTTTGACATATCTAATCTTTCGGTGTTGCCCGTACAATATCCAACAATTATGTATTAATAAATTGAAACCTAACACTGTCTGCCATCGATAGCGATCTGTCTTTTACTGACAATAGGTTATTAGGTTCGGCCGTTAATAGGTAACGTAAACGAAGCAAAAAGAGTATGTAAGAATCGTAGCAGGTATCAGGCGGGAGGAAACGCCCGGGTGTCATCACTACGTGGATCGCCCGGAGGACACGGTTGAGCATACGGTGGAGGTCTGTCCGGCTTGGTCAGAGCATCGCCGTGTCCTCGTGGAGGCGATTGGTGGCGGGGATCTCTCACGTCCGGCCCTAGTCCAGGCCATGGTACGGAGCGAGAGGGCATGGGACGCCGTCACCTCCTTCTGCGAAGCAGTAATGCTCGCGAAGGAGGAGGCAGAACGCGTGAGGGAGAGGCAAATTTCGCGCCCTCACGCCCCTAGCCGCCGCAGGAGACGCCCTGGGCGTCGGGAATCGCAGGCCGATTCCCGGCCACCGTAGGCGCGGGCTTGCGGACGGTGAGCAATGGGTAGCTCGCCGTCCGATAAGGACCAGGCCCGGGTCGACGGCGCGTTGTGTTCCACGCGCGCCTCAAAGAGATGTCAGCAGAAGTGAAGGGGTCCGTTAGGACCGATGCCTGCCGGGGTTGCGGGAAAGTCCGAAAGGGATACCGTGGCCCCTGGCAACGTACAGTACAGGCAACGGAAGGAACACGGGTGGGTTTTAGTCAGTAAGAGTCTGACACGCCCTCCTGCTCCGCCCAGAGCGGGAGAAGTTATTTGATAATTTCCCACCCAAAAAAAAAGAAAAAAAAGGATCGTAGCAGGTGGCGTTCTGTAGTATCTGCCTACCCCCATGGGAAGAAGGCGTGAGTTTATGTAGAAGTGAAGGGTGGGCGTTTTGGGGACTGTCTTATGTAATTTTGACGTTCGAAAAGTGCTGATTCTCAGCCTAGTTTGAATAAATGACTTTTGAATTTGTAGGTATGTATGTATTTATGAAAAATAGGTAACAAAATAAAATAAAATAAACAGTACTTAAAATATAATACAACTATTATACCCCCTATTACATGTAACTTAGACATAACATAACATAATAATTGACCTTGGCCGTTTTATGTTAAAATAAATAAATAAAAGGCGAAATAATACCATTCATAGGTAAACCTCTGTCTAACCGTTCGAGAAAAACAGTTGTGAAGTTATATTTATGTCATTCGGTAAGTAAATCCCGCGCAGATTGCAAATGGCGCTATTTATTTTGTTTTTATTTGCTCTCAAACTTTTTATTCGCTCCAACAACCAAACAAAAATACCTCAACATTATACCATAGTCCCCACACATTCCTGTATTGTTGCTAAAGTGACCGGCCACCGTAATGCCTTTACACAGGGAGTTTCAATAGAATGAATAGGGCAGGTGACAGGGTGTTTCTGTGCCGTTCGCAGGCCATTACGATGCATTGTTAATGGCGCCCGGGTTGCCCTTGACCTTTCAAAATTGAATTGTTACAGTACAAACTGCACAAAGGGGTTAGCAGAGGATGTTAGTGGCTTGTAATGGTGACACTGCAAAATAATAAAGGCATCTTGAAAGGGTGTATTTTTGTAAATGAAGTAGAATTACTTACACAGTAGATGAAATCCATTTGTTTTTGTGTTTTTTATTTTCACTAAGCATTTATGATGTCTGTCTGTTTGTTTGATAGAAGCCCCTATATTAGGAACTTTTCTGTAAATGGTGTCAAACCTGCAACTATTTCGTTTAACACAAGTCATGGATAATTAAATCATGAGTAATTGTACTTACGCTCAAAATATTTATTTATTTATTTTTAAGATATTTCTCGTTTCCATTTCAGCACAGAAACCTGCTTTCAGTTTTCACAGACGATAAATTGAATACCTATCATAACAGATTTTCATAACAGGCGCTACTGAAAGTGTACTGTTTAATCCTTGACGTCTCCCGCACAATACTTGGGACAGTCCGTCCATGGTAATGCAGACACTGACGCTGGGCGAGCGTCCCGAGGCATTGTGTATACTTGTCGTACTGTACCACAGTACCGTCAACCGCATTGTTCTGATGCAACTCCGCATCTTTTGTTGTTCCGTCGCTTACATGGGTGGAGAACACAACAATCGATCTTGGACTTTATTTGTATATTTACAAGGTGGAATTTTGTGTGGGGGTTTCCCAAGTACCATGTTATGGAGAGGCTCTCGATAGAAAAATAATGGCAAATGAAAACAATGATTTCCTCTTTTGTAACCCACGGTTTTAGTTTCCCAATGGATCATGATAGGAAATGGAGGACGTTGAATAGTCAATAGACCGTTTTGTAACAGTTAACCGCGACAAAGTCAGTTAATTGGTGGTTGAGTGGTTTTACGGAACTGTGATTTATTGAATCAATGTTGGAAATCATATTTCTGCGTATTGAGTTACTGTTGTAACTCAGTTTGAATTGGTTGCTACGGCAACCCACAGTTTTATTGAATAAAATGTTATAAGCACTAAAATATAAATAAACTCGTAGTAAGGTGATGAAATCAATAGACATTTGTCCCACTGTTCCAGTGTCTCATTCAAATCCGTCACAAATAGTTTTAAGCATAACCCTGTTTCTGACACAGTCGGGTAAAAAGGTCGTAATAAACAGGCTAAAACGTAGTTTCTTCATAGAGATAATTCGTCCTTTACAACGTAATTAACTAATTGTATTCGGATCTCTTGTGCAGAGATAACCAGGGTCAGGGTACCCAAACTGGGCAAACCGGACAATGAAATCAAATTGAAACGTTTACCGATAAACCGCCCCTTACTATCCATTTAACGTCGGGTTCTACCCAAATTATGGGTCAAAGTGAATCCGTATTGTAGAATTATCTTAAAGATTTGTTCATAAAGATTGTGCTTCAGAGAGCAGAAAATATCATGCTGAATACGTTGATCAGTTCCTTTTGGGTACTTACCTATTATACAGTATGTTAATTAATTAAAGGCGTTCCCGATAACCCGTCTTTCAATGTGGAAAGACAAGTGCGACAAGTGCGCTTATAAATAATGTTTCTTTTACGTATCAATTTCATATTTTTTGTGAATGTTTTATTATTAAATAAATACATTTTATTCTTCAATGGTAATATTTTTTTTAGCATGTACGGACGTTATACTATCGCGGGTTAGTGGGAACGCCTTTCGTTAATTATATTAATTAACATACTGTATGATACTGTAATTTTTTAAAACCATGTATTTTGTTATTACTCAGATTTAATAGTATTCTTTTTTTTGCTTTTTTTTGTCCACACCAAATTCCATCTTGATGGCGCTACTGAACGTTTATGTTACCTTCAGTAGCTCCATCAGTCGCAAATTGTTGGAGGCAAAGAGTTTCTAGTCATCCATGTAAAGGAGGTGAGATATCACCTGACCACCTCTTCTCAACCGGTAGCCTAGACCTGAGTTCTCCAGCAGTGTGCTTAGAGGATTCAAGGCTATATCTAAAGCGGACTCAAACTATCGCCCTGAAATATCGGTTCATCGATCCCCCGAGTATGTCGACATCCAGGATGTATAGAGAAGGACCGTCCTCCATTGCCCCATACATAACATCAGGAAGGAGCGCAGAGTTGCATCTATTTTGTACAACTCCTGCACCCTCATGAGCCATGTAG
Organism: Xanthia icteritia; assembly: GCA_949128155.2. NCBI lineage: Eukaryota > Metazoa > Arthropoda > Insecta > Lepidoptera > Noctuidae > Xanthia > Xanthia icteritia. The sequence goes on from OX421945.2 coordinate 20,796,643, forward strand.
GTATGTGGCACCGAGTCATAAGGCCTGCTACATAATATATTATTACAATCATGGCAAAAAAATTGGTTTTGGAAGTGAAGCTGGATTCGAAGAACAGTGTTCTTCCACGCTATAGTGAGCCTGACAAATTCCACTTCTGTCACTTTCTAAGAAACACTAAATAGATATTTTCTATTAGACGATATACTCCGCCAATTCATCGAAGGGTCCAAGGAAAATAAAGATACGTTCCTCAAAAACAATACAAACAATACACGGCTACACATCAAGCTATACATTTCCAGTTTCTGCTAATCTCCCATTATAAAGGATTTCCGAACAATGCGAGGTCAGCTTAAACTGGAAATGTATGGCTTGATATGTAGCCGTGTATACATATTTATTATAAAACAAAATGTTACCGAAACAATAAATAAGCGCAAAGTCCTGAAAAAAATGTCCCTCGCACGCATAAGTGGGAGCTATCTAGACCCAAACAATTAGTCGCTGCTGCCAGCAACACCTCGCATTTAAATAAACCATACGTCATAAACTTTTGCGGGGTCGAATGGGGCCCCGGTTGGCCAGACTGACCTGGATTATAATCTAGGACGACTGACTAGAACGTTTGGCCCAACAATGAAAAATAATTAAATTAGTAAAGAAGAGTATTTTTAATGTTTTAGCTAGACAACTTTAGATGGAACCCTCACAATTGTTTAGGGCTGATGCATAATATGTGTGCTTTCTGTAATTATTTTAGTAGGACCCATAATAACAACGGCCGAAAATTATTTATAAATGGTTATCTACAAAATCATGATTTTACAGGAGAGCGTTTTGAACGCAAAATTGTGATAATTAATAGAAGAAAAAAGCTATCTTCTTCTATTTTACAACATTTAGTTAACAAGGCATGCTTGAGGAAATTATTAGGGCCAATTACGGTATTTTTGTTTTTTCAAAATATCATAGATGTTTTTATCTACTTTGTCCAAAAAAGGAAACCAAAACTGTCATACACTTCTACGCGGGAGTTCCCAACGCTTATATAATTTTAAATATTAATTATTACTAATCTTTTGTATTTTACATTGTTGATTGCTATAATAAAATAATAAACAAAGGTATGTAATATTTTTACCTTTACGGGGCACCGGTTTGGGCGCGTTCATTAAGGCGGCGGCCAGCCCGCCGGTTGAACGCGTCCCAGAGGGTCATGGCCACCCGGCTGGTCCGGGAATACCGCACGGTCTCCGGTGAGGCGGCGAGCCTCCTTGCCGGATTACCGCCATGGGATCTGGAGGCAAAAGTCCTCGCGCACATTTGGGAGTGGCGCGAGGAGGTGAAACGCCGGGGCGTAACTCCGCTGCCGCGAGAAATCGCGGCACAGCGGACAGAGCTCCGGCGGGATCTCATGGCGTCATGGAGAGTGCGATTGTCGTAACCCAGTGCTGGGCACGCCACTATTGCGGCGATAAGTCCCCTCTTTGAGGAGTGGCTAGAGAGGCGCCACGGCGTCCTCACCTTCCGCCTGACGCAGGTCCTCACCGGACATGGTTGTTTCGGGAGGTTCCTGTTTCGTATCGGGCGGGAGGAAACGCCCGGGTGTCATCACTGCGTGGATCGCAAGGAGGACACGGTTGAGCATACGGTGGAGGTCTGTCCGGCTTGGGCAGAGCATCGCCGTGTCCTCGTGGAGGCGATCGGCGGCGGGGATCTCTCGCGTCCGGCCCTAGTCCAGGCCATGGTACGGAGCGAGAGGGCATGGGAGGCCGTCACCTTCTTCTGCGAAGCAGTAATGCTCGCGAAGGAGGAGGCAGAACGCGTGAGGGAGAGGCAATTTTCGCGCCCTCACGCCCCTAGCCGCCGCAGGTGACGCCCTGGGCGTCGGGAATTGCAGGCCGATTCCCGGCCACCGTAGGCGTGGGCTTGCGGACGGTGAGCAATGGGTAGCTCGCCGTCCGATAAGGACCAGGCCCGGGTCGACGGCGCGTTGTGTTCCACGCGCGCCTCAAAGAGATGTCAGCAAGTGAAGGGGTCCGATAGGACCGATGCCTGCCGGGGTTGCGGGAAAGTCCGAAAGGGATACCGTGGCCCCTGGCAACGTACAGGCAACGGAAGGAGCATGGGTGGGTTTTAGTCAGTAAGAGTCTGACACGCCCTCCCGCTCCACCCAGAGCGGGAGAAGTTATTTGATAATTTCCCACCCAAAAAAAAAAGGTTTGTAATATTTTCCTTATTTAATTTTCTTTTATTTATTTTATATCATTTGTAACGCCGACTTGACTTATTCTTATTGTTGCACCAAAATAACGCAAATAAAAAAAAACTAACATTAAAACGACTGTCCGAGGTTTACACAGACTAATGGTATAATGTCCGTGTCTACTTCGCCGTTTTGTGGAAATGAGGTGCAGTTGTCTTTATATACGTGACTTAATATTAGTAAAAATTTAGAATTAAACAGAAAAACCTAAGATAAAGACAAAGAATTCTGAGACGAATTATTTGAAAAACTGAATTTCGTAAAAAGTGTAATTGACTCTTTGGACTTTGCAACCGTCGCGTCGATAATACAAGAAATGGGAGCGTTAGTTTCTCACTAAAATCTTGTCTTTTTTTCATAGCACGTGCGAACGTGAGAGGACTATATTTGTCATGATATAACGTGTTCCTAAAGCTAAGTGTTTAGAGACTGAGCCTCTTTTAATTGGAAGGAAGATTGATAAGTAATTCTAGTCAAGATATTATTAATTTTAGTGTAGTAAGTACTAAAATATTTTACCTAATAATTTTGCTATAAATCTTAGGATTTCTAAATCAATTATAAATTACGTACAAAAACATTTCTTATTGCCAGTCTATGGAATGACATGGAATGTATATCTGATGTTTATTCTAAATATCGATGGAATATTTCTAACTAAATAAATAAACAGTGACACTACACAACGGCAACGCCAGCAGACAAATAAAATATCTTTATAAAACGAAAACCTGAAAAATCTCTCCGACTAGGTCTGAATTTCCAATGAAATATTAAGGAAAGCAATCAGGTGAACTGACAGCATTATACAGCGACTACTTAATTTAATGTTATTGAAAGAAAGCATCTTCATGAAAGTATTTTTATTTTGTACTAACAGACAGAACTAGAAGGAAACGGAACAAACACAAAAAAAAATCTATGAAAGGTGCAGACTTTTCTTTCTTATTACTAGTGGATTTATTTTTATACGTTTGCAAGAAGTTGATGGAAATATTTCTATTCAAGTATTATTAAAAACTGTCAGTATTAAAATGTCAACAATCTTAATTATTTAAAGACACTAACATTTTACAAAAACCACTCCTATTATATTGTTTACAAAGTCTGAAAGTTATACTGACAAGTATTACAGTTTCTTTGTTCCACAAAATATCGAAAACTACAACGATTTGTATAATTCTTTCGTTTTTCTCACAGAAAGGGAATGGCTATATAATGAGCCAAAACTTTTCGACTCGCTTAGAAACTGTATTCGCTCCGGTTTCTGTGGCTACACGGTGTATTTTAACTTTCTTTAAGAAGCGGTAAGGAAATCATCAAGGGTATTTGCCTACTTTAGTGCCAAATTAGAGCAATATAAAGGATATCGGAACCTTTTTTTTTTTTTTAAGCGATTTTAAACCTTGTATTAAATTTTTTATTAGAAGTATTAAGTAGGTATGCATTATAGTCATATTTATAGAGTAGCGTTTGTCCGCTGCTTCGCCCACATGGATGTCGGAAAATATCCCACGGGAACGTACTAGGTACCGGGATTAAAAGTGCCCTTTGTGTTAAGTGTTATAAACTATCTGTGTGCCAAATGTCATCAAAATCAGTTCAGCCGTTTTTGCGCCAATCCGGTACATACACCCAGACAAGCGGATAAAAAATCTAAAAACTATATTCGGCATCATATGAAAATCGTTCGCTGACCTCGCAGCTATTACTTTTTTCAAAAATATTCAATGCAGTTTTGACTTCGTTACTGTTTTATAGTTACAGATTTATAATAAAAATTGAGACTGATGAACGAACACAAGTAGAAAATGTTGAATAGGCTAGTTATAACATTACACCTTCAACAATTACGTCAGTCTGCCATATCGTGATGCTAGACCTAGGTAATCCTCTACCAAGTTTCACCACAACATTCTATCTTCCGCCTTCCGTAACCAAAACAACCGTAGCCAGAGCAACCGCAGCTACATTCTTTATGCCTTTGGGCCGGAAACTCTTTGGTCAGCCGATTCGAGTTCCTTTCGCTAATAATATTTGGTCTGGATGCTTTTAACTGTTATCATTGAACTTAGTTCTGCCACAATAAGCCAATCCGCAATCTCTCATTAATTCATATTGCTATCCAGCAAAATCTGTCCAAAATACATCTTAAACTTAGAATAAATTTCAAATTAATCATCGTTAACTATTCAAAATCATTACAATTACTTCTGGAAATAAGAGAAATTTTAGGTAGGTAATTGGTTCGTTTTAAATAAATCCATAGGAGAGATAAGTATAAGAAAGCTATAACAAAAAATTGCTTCAACAAAATAAATCAAACATCGCGATAACTTTATTCATTCAACGTATGTACGATTTACGTAATGGTGGCTCCATTACGTAAATCAGTTGTAAAGTGGCCGAGGCTCTTCACGAACGGGTTACGACAGGAATCTTTTTATGGGGCCCATTTGATATTGGTGGAATGATAGCCACATATGCGACGCTGTACCTAGCACGGGGCCCCATGCGCGCAGCTCGTAAACATTACATTATGCTAGCGAGGAACGAGGGAGAAAGCTAGCTTTGTAGTTGGAGAGTGGAGATATTAGAAGATATACGAAAAAAATATTTATATCAGAATGTTGAAAAATAGGGACAGTTCCATAAGCGATTGATCACCTAAAACGTAGTTTTGTTTTACTGCTATTGGTTTTTGATCTAGTTCCCATCATTATATTAACTGCAGCAGTATACCTAATTGAGAAACCTTTGTTTGGTAGTCGCTGAGACTCTGATATAATTATGGCGATGATTAGTGAAGCGTGTCCTTTCACCAATGCAAATTTCCTTTCACTAATGACAATAAAAAGCAACTTCAAGTAAATAATTTTGTTATTTAACCAGAAAAGTGAAATTAAAGTATGAGACAACACCAGTGAGCTATTAAGAGAAGTAATCGTACTGCATATTCATATCTCTCAATGGACACCAACCCGAAACCTGTATTTGTATTTTTATTTGCATGAGCAACAGCGATATTTGGTTTATTTATGCGAAATTACAGCGGTCAATAGCGCTGTATTACAACATTTTGCATGAAACGGCTTGTGTTCGTGCCCGAGTGTGTACTAATACATACTTGTGTTTGTAGAGTGTGTGCTTTTACATACTTGTTTATGTAGAGTGTGTAGGTACCTAGGTATACTGTGTACTTGTGTGCGATAATCTCGGGAAACACTTAACCGTTTTGTGGTCCCACCCGGTTTATATCTTTAATTTCGTTTGCTTTTACTGATCTTGTGTGAAATGGTTTTGGTGAAGTGAAAATAGAAGAAATTTATATTGTTTCACGAATTTATAGATATGTTCTAATGAAGAGAATGACGGCACTGCTGGTGTATCAATTAAGTACCTACCTAATAATTTCTAGTACGGTACCCTACCTGTTTATCCTAACTTTAATATTGTAAATGCGAAAGTGAGTTTGTTTGTTTGTTACGCTAAAACGGCTGAACGGGTTTTGATGAGATTTAGAACATGGGTAAACCATGACCTGGGTTAGGACATAGAATACTTTTGATCCCGATATTCCCACGGGATCGAGACTTATGCTAGTGAAACCGCGGGGCGCAGCTAGTTTTTTTTATAATTTTATAATTAAAGAAGCCTCCTTTTTCCTCTTCAACAAAGTTTAGATACTTATTTATGCTAAAAGTGTTTTCACGCCAATAAAATAATGTGTGCAGTTTTGAACTAGCTGTCGATCACACATCATTGCCGCTATATTAAGAAACCATCACATTACTTACATGGGTAAATATCTTCAATAGAACTGTTGTGTCTAAGTTTCGTCTCTTAACTAGAACTGATGTAAGACAATACTACCCCCACCTTACAGTAATCGTTATTGTGTCTCTTCTTAATTAATACTAGCTGATAACAAAGGGATTAATTTCAAAAAGTGGGTAATTGTTTGTTTAGTCTTTTGTCGCCCTGCAGGCCTAACACGACACACGCAACAATTACTCGCTCTCGCGTGAGTAATTTTTGTCTATTTCTGTCACTTTTCTCGTTTTCTGACAGCGCTTCTATACAAAATAGTCGACTTCCGTCCTTCTGTCAAACTTTACGTTTTTTCGACAAACACTTACACGGCACCTTAGTTTTCTCAATTTTTGACTATTTAACACGAGATAATCTCCGATTCTTCTGTCATTTAGTCGTATTTACTCGTCCTCGATTTTGACGACGAGAACGACGAGAAGAGTAGACAAAATTAGGATACAAAAAAAAACTCTAAAATAACAAGGCAGTTTCATAATTGTACTTATTTTAGTCATCATTTTATTTTACAATATATTAATAATGAAAATACTTAGTTTTAAACTACGAGTACTATTTATATTGGAACGACGTGTTTTATATGGATTTTTTTGATTTTTGTATGGAAAATAAGAAAAATTATTACATGTTGAGTATTAAGGGTTTATGCGCTCCTTAAAGGGGGTTGACGTTTTCATTATTTTTGCGATAGGACACACCATTTTCGAGATATAAGCAAAAGAAAAGAAAAAAAAGTCGAGGTGTTGGTGTGAATTTTAGTTCATGACAATTAATTACCACAATTTTTTAATCGCGATTAAATATTTAGACAATCAAAATTTTTGGTGAAAGACGGAAAATTCAGAATGCCAAATTGCCATTATCACTAAATTAATAACTCAGTCGTCGCTGAGCGTGCAAGACCGCGGAAGAGCAGTTTGTAAATACCGCGTAACAGCAAAAGTCGCAATTTTGAGATATCTTGCCAACCGATCCTTTAACCTAATTCGCTTAAACTAGATCTCACGTGATTTGAATTAGCCAATAAAAAGCCTCGTTTTTGCCATCGAAACAATACCGCGTACTAGTAACATGCCAGAAGTTGGCAGCAATTCCGCGTATTTACTAAATCGACGTCTATATGAAAATTTTACATCAGAGTTTGCTACACTTACAACAGTTTTCGATCCCGTATCAACACAAGATAAAGATGATATTGTTCCTCCAATTGAAATTAATGTAAATGTAATAGAGCATCATAATAATGACCCTGATTTTTCATCAGACGATTCCGTCACTGATCTTTCTTTTGTCGCCCTCTCAGACATAACAAATTTGAGGCCATCATCACCAGAAAATATGGAGTGGTTTCCCGAAAGGAAAATAGAAGAAAACTCGAAATAAACTAATAAAAGAAAGCGGAAAGGAAATCCAAACAATTGGCAAAGAATAAAAAATAAGCGAAAGAGGATGGTGGGAGAGGAGTATGAGGGATTTAAAAAAGACGCTGCTAAATATGTTCAAAATGATTCAAAACCAGAAAGAATAATGGGTCCTGTATGTATGTCAAGGCTATGTTTCAATGGCGAAGCTATGTATTGTTCAAAATTAACAGAAGAAGTTCGTCCAGAAATGTTGTGTGTAACTGGTTCGACGAGATGGTATGCGACTTAAAAGCCACAACATACGCATCATTTTTCACAGATTATTTAACCAATTTATTAAATGATGACCCCAAGGATGTTGTCATATTCACAGATGACTGTACAGCCCAAAACAAACACAATGTTGTATCGAATACGTTGTTGCGATTGGCTACGACGAAGAACATGATAATATTTGGAGAAAGCCATACACAGATGGAGGTAGATTAGGTTCACTCCGTGATTGAGAGGGAGTTGAAGAATCGGGAAATCTTTTTACCCTCACAATACTCCACTATTACAAAGGACGCCAGAAGTATACCATGTCCTTACGAAGATATTACACCTGATTACAATTTTTTTAAAGATTTCAGTTTTAAAGATTACCAGATCTATGAATCAATAAGACCTGGTCGTGGGGCGGGTGATCACTGTGTTGTTGATATAAGAGCATTGAGGTATAATCTAAATGGCACAACAGACTATAAGCTTCGCTTTGCAGATGACTTTATTCCTTTGCCTAGAAGACCAAAGAAAAAAAAAAAAAATTTGATTGCCGTTATTTAAGAATAAAAAGTGCTAAGATTATGATAAATATAGAATAAAATTACGTTTTAATTACAAATCATTTAGCAAAGACTTGAATAGGTACTGTGATTTTAATGAGAACCAAGGAGACTTCATTTTTGTTGTGTTGTGCTTAATATTGTCTTGTTATAATAATAAGTGATTACTTCTTTTTTTTATCAATGATAAGTTGATATCTTTTCTAAGGAAATGTTTATGGTTTAGAAGTTTTTTTTTTAGTTATTTTGTCATAATAAATTCAATATTTTAAGAAAAAGTTTCATTTCAAATCCGCGTACCTACTAAAAGTATACTACTTTTTCTGATATTTATCACGACAAAACCGCGTAAATAACTTTACACGTAATCTACACAAGCTTTTGGTATATTGACGCTATTTTCTTATAAAATAAGTTGCAAAGAAACAGTAAACAAGTTCAGTCGGAAAAATATATTTGAATGGCCAAGATATTTAATTTTTTCTTCTTCTTGTAAAATCGTGAAAACGCAGATACGCGGTATTTACAAACTGCTCTTACGCGGTCTTGCACGCTCACCGACGCAGTGCCATCTTAGTGCCGTCAAACTAAAATACAGTTAAGTTGTGTCACTTAGACAGTTGTGTTACACTAGTCTATTTCAGAATGCGAAATCGTCGGTTGACAGGAATAATCAAAATTTTGGTAATGTTTAGTCTAGTTTAGTGGTATTTGTGACAAGAGAATCGGCACCATTGAATGAATGAAACGGAATCTCAAGCCGATGTTGATATCAGTTTTTTTTTTTTTTTTTAATAAATTGCAACATCGGTCTCTCGTCGCGAGATATAGAAGTGTCAAAATGCCTTTTTCGAGTTTACGGTCATGTTAGGGATTAGAATGACGTCAGAATCGTAGAAAAATTTCGACAAAACGAGAAAAAGAGCGTTCTCGCGCCTGTCATGTTAGCCCTGCGGGAGAGAGATAGCTTCATAAATAGTAGTTTCATTTAAACATTAAAACTATATAACTCGCTTTGACAAGGAGAAAAGTCAATAACTGTAATAAAATTTTCTTGTTGAATAAATATTAAGTTTGGTAGTGTTGACTTTTGCAATCAAGTCTGAAGTGCGACTTAAATTATAACGACTTTATAGATTAACTAGCGACCCTCCCCGGCTTTGCACGGTTTTTACGACTTGAAAAGACAACAAGATTTATATTTTATAAGTAAGTTTAATACCAATGTATTATACACATAAGCCTTTCGGAATAAATGCTCTAAATGATGGTGAAAACCGCATCAAAATGCGTTCCGTAGTTTAGTAGAACAACGCGGTCACACAGACACACGAAAAGTGACTTAAATTTATAATAATTATGGATAGATATAAAGACAAGTGCTAAATGGGTATGAAGTAAGTAGGTATAGTTGACCTCGTAATCACTATATCACTTTTGACAACAATTCCCGGTAAATTGAAACTTCACTAAGATTTCTGTAGCGCGTACAGATGACTTATTAGCGAGCATGTGTAAAAGATACGTGTCACTACTGCGTCGGATGCGAGGCAGCGACAGCAGTCTCCTAAGCCTTGTTGCTAGGAAGACTGAAGGCCACCTGATGGGGCACCTGTGTGGTGTGCATGCAGTGGCGTTCCTTTCATTAAAGTCAAAAAGCCCGGCTTGCCTTCAAACGTGAGCCCACAAACAAAATAAAAAAAACTACACCTGTAAACTTGTTAAGCAACCAAGTTAATCATTCATGTCGCAAGAATTGATAGGAAATATTAAAATTAAACTTCGCGCTGCACTGTGTCAGCCGCGCGCTATAAAAGCTACGATGCCGGATTTACGTTCTCAAAGAATATTATTTGAATTCCGCGCCGTTTTGCATCACGCACCGTTACCAAACTATCTCGGATACCGCATGTGCGATCTCGCTCTAACACTAAAGCGATAAGCAAGACGCAAGATCGCATCGATGAATGAAGACGTCAATTCTGTGCATTGCATAGCTTTCTCGCTCGCACAAGCTGGCTTATATGAGGCTTCTGGACCTCTCATCTTTCATCATAATTCAAAACACAATAATGTTCGTATCGAAGAGATTATTCATAGATGTTTTGAAATAAAGATTAGAGTTGGCTATTGTCTTTATGATAAATTATAAAAGTTTATTTAGGTAATATCTCATGTTAACATTTTCAATCGATATTAAAAATAAACTCATAAAATTATGCGTACAGCAATAGTAAAGCGTAAATCAATCATTTGGGAGCCATCTAGTGGCTTTTGGTTGAAAAATGTTGCACGCGCATTCATTAGTATAGATGGCGCTTATGACAATAACATAGTAATGCTTGAAATAATATGTAGAACTCTTCGTTCGCATTTTAAAGGTTTTCTACCCAAAATTATAATAATGTTATACCATGAACAATTTACGGTCGCCAAATCAGTCAATCTCTCACTTGGCTGTTTTTTTTTTAATCGTAAAAAATCTTTCGGCTTGCCCTAATTTTGACCCCTAGGCACGCCACTGTGTGCATGTATGCCAGGTGTCCCCAGAAGATGGCTTAATGATGGGGTCTTTAAGTTGTCTTGCATTATTGTTATTGTTTCTAGTTGTTTTTGTTTGTCTTAATTAATAATACTAACATAGTTGTAAGTAATACTAACAAATTATGGGTAATGTGCCTGAATTAAAGATCAATAAATAAAAATAAAGTGGACACCATCGATCTGTCACATAGAAAATAGATCTTGTCGTTTTATGACGTACAAGTGACATCAACCTAAGAGTGGTAACGAGCAATTACGAGGTTAACCACACATAAATATTTCAAAACTTGTAGGTACTCGTTGTACAGACGGGGAAATAGTTAAGAATTTAATTTTACTTATTATTTTGAAAATAAAATAAAATTGCGCCAAAAATTCGCACTCAGTAATGAATTATATCCTAAAAGTACTGTACCCAGAATAAATATGGCGGTGCGTTGTCAAAAACAAAATAAAAACTTCCTGAAACTGAAAATGTCAGAGAGCGTGTTCAATAGAGATGAGGACTAATATTAGTAGTATAACAAATATTTTTTAGAGTTTAAATGAAACAATTGTCATCATCCCTATTCCCAAAAAAGATAAGTGAAAGCCACAGTTGAGTTCCTGGTGAACGACGCTGATTAGTTCCAGAGTTCCATCAACAGTGAATGTTGTTTCAAAGGCTAGTTTGCCCAATGTTGAAACATATTGAATTGAAACACGAAACAATGTGTACGTATGAGCAAATTGCTTTTAGAACTTGTGACATTCCTACATTTTGAAGTGGGGTTTGGTACCTGAAGGTTTGTAATTGCATGACTATTTAAAGTATCTACTATTTGGCAATTTTGTAGGCAAAATCACACCAAAGTAGACTATCGAAATGACAAAACATTGAATTTTCTGACTAACTTCACACACATGCTTTTGCTCAACGATGTCATTCCCCAAATACCCACAGCTAAATATGGGGATTATTTTAACTGCAAGGTGTCTTTTTATTACATAACATCATCCTGCATTCCCCAAAGGATCGGGCAGAGGTGTACTCATAGCACACCCACATTTTGCCAGTATGTACTCGTAATAGGGGGCGAGCCTGTTGACATCAACCGGACCACAAATCCAGACTCCGAGCTGCTACTGAGAAATTCCAGATGGGAAAACCCAATGTTACTTTTCCCGACTTGTGGGAATCGAACCCATGACCTCATACTTGGCAGTAGCACTTGCAACCACCACACCAACGAGGCAGTTCAATTTTTTATTTTATTTCATGTGATATTCCATTGCTAGTTAAAGGCTTATTTTCCAATATGCGTTGGCTCTCTTCCTTAACAATTCCCAATATCCTACATTGTTTTACCAAGTAGAAGAAAAGAGCATAATATATTTGTTCAGAAATCGGCCTAAATAACTCCAAATCCGCAATCACAGCCATACTAATAGACAAAGGAAACTATTCGTACATTCGCTGATTCCCAAATCTCAGAGCGACTTCCCATCGATCCTCCCAAAATTATTGAGTGTAAGAGGCGATTGTGTAACAAAGAGAGGTAATATTTCATCCTCGTCCCTCGGGCCTGTCCACTACAAGTTATAACCTCCACGGTTCCACGTAAGCATCCTTTGAACAAAGTTCGTCGCCATCCGTTTAACTGATGATTTACTTATGACTTACGCGCATAATGTACCTAACTATGTTGGGAGTTTGTGTTGTTAAGAAAGTGTTTGTTTGGATGGTATTTTCACAAACGCATGCTTGTGATCTTTGTATGTTGAGCAATGGACACGAGTCAATCATGTGTAGAAGAGGTCACAATAAAATTGTTTTAGTATATATTAAACGCAGTGACATTAAAACTGATTGTATGATCTGATTCTTTTTTGTTCAAAGTCAAATAATTTAGTTCAATTAGGCACAAAAAAGGCACTTTTGAAAGTCAAAATTTACAAAAAAAAAAAAAAACTAGTCGCCCCTTCCAAAAGGTAGTTTTCGTATGGAGAAGAATGGGCAAGAAACTCCACCGTTACTCTTTTAAAATGTTTTCACAATATCTTGTATACATCAATTATAATAGGTCTTTACCTATGAAATTGCCGTTTTGCATGAAAAAATTTAAACTAATTTTTTTCATGTATTTTTTATTTGTATTGATCGAAGTAATCACCCATGCAATCAATGCATCTTTGCCAACGCAGTGGCAGTTTATTGATGCCCTTCTTAAAGAAATCAGCTAGACGGGAGGCAACAAATTCTTCAAAGGCATTTTGTACTGCCTCTCGGGTATTGAATTTTTTTCCCGCCAAGAAGTTATCCAAATTCTGGAAAAAGTAGTAGTCTGTAGGCGCAAGATCTGGTGAGTAGGGCGGATGACGGAGAGCTTCCAACCCCAGTTCTTGCAACTTGGAGACCGTCTGCTGTGCAGTATGAAGTCGCGCGTTGTCATGCAGGAGCAGCGGAGACGAGCGATTGACCAATGCTGGTTGGAGATGTACCAGCTTCTCCATCATTGTGTTCAGTTCTTCACAGTACACATCTGCAGTAATGCTCACCCCGTGTGGTAAGAAGCTGTGATGAATCACACCGGCGCTAGACCACCAAACAGTGACCATCACTTTTCTAGAGGTAAGTTTTCGTTTAGGGCATTGTTTAGGTGCTGAACCAGGATCCAACCAACTTGCTGAGTGCTTGCGGTTATCAAACAGAATCCATTTTTCATCGCAGGTAACAATGCGGTTCAAAATTCCTTCATTTGTGTGTCAATAATGTAACACTAATCAATAAACAAATGACTACTTTTGGAAAAAAAAATCCATGTTTTTAAAATAAAATTAATTTGAAATTAGAATTCTTAGCCAAACAAAAATTATTTTGATTTGAAATGGCCAGTAGCTTAGGTACTGCAGAACGGCAATTTCATAGGTAACCTAAATAATTATATGTGAAGACGATGCACCTAGAATAAGATTACTATACCACGATAGGTAAAAAGAATGAAAAACGAATAGTAATAGTAATAGTAATATTTATTTCTAAGTATATGGTACATTGAAATCTTAAATTAAACATTGATTCACATATACTACCATTGCTGGTGTAGAAAAATTAAATAAGCTAAGTGCATGCAAATCGTAGACATTACAATAAAAATTATAATAAATTAATATAATTGTTTTGAATTTATATATTTAATGATATGATACAATAATATTGATTTGGATTAATTGAATAGGATTATGTGTAATGTCACGATATGAATTATTTTGTCAAACATGAAATACAAAACACGACAAAAAAAATAATAAAAAAAATTAAAAATAATTGCATGTCAAAAATATAAGTTCTACATAGTGTCAAAAATATTAATTATAATGTCAAAATACTAATAGCATAAAATATTAATTACAATGTCAAAATACTAATATCATAAAATATTAATTACAATGTCAAAAAGTATGATTTAAAAATTCATTAACGGAATAAAAACACATGTCTAAGAGCCAACTAAACATTTTACATTTGAATTTATTCATTGGTAACATTCTCAAGCCAGATGGTAGTTTATTATAAATTTTTACTGTCATACAACTGGCATTTCTACTGTATAGTTGCAATCTCTGAGGAGGTACTAGCAATTTCCCAGCATTTTTTTTATTCAGTCTTTGGGAGACTTGTTCATTTAACAGTCTTTCCCAACGTGGGCGATAACGCCCCCTTGTGGGCGCTGCAGGCCTAAAGGGGGGCGGTAAGAGACCCAGAAAAAAAAGGGGGCATTGTGTAGGGCAGTGATGTCAAACCCCCGTCCCATGGGGCCCTTAGGGCCCCACGTGAGATATTTCTTGGCCCCACTTATCAGTTAAGAATCCCCACTTTTTTGTGTAAAAGGCCCCACCAGTCGTTTGAAATTCCCTCTTTTTTGTGTAAAGGGGCCCCACCAGTCAGTTTAAAATTCCTATTTTCCAGTAAAAATGCCCCACCTTCCCCTCGAACTCTGACATCACTGGTGTAGGGCTTTGGGGTCGATTTATAATTTCATCTACCTAGCTAGGAAGACTCTTAGACACCGACTGAGCTCTCGACTCTCGACTACATCTTGTGAACATCAACTACTTAATATTAATTAAGATATAGCTCAAACTCGGTTCGATATAAAAGACCGCGGGCAATCATGTTTTAACAAGTTTTTGTTAAATAATCCGAATTGTACATTCCTATACCAATCGGCTGGTTCTATAATACTTGTTCTTGCTTGTCGTGTACGATTGGGCGTCGAATGAGATAAACGAGTTTATGCACGTTTGTCTTATTCCTGTTGGTGCGTGCTGCTTATGCAATCCTATATAAACGACGTAAATTTATTTTATTTTCATTTGCGGTTTCGCGCATAATAGATAAGCAGTACTTGATTTCAACACTTACGTATTTCTTAAAATAAAACAATGTCGGAAGTAAAAAAGAAGAGACGGCAATACTCTGCGGAATATATTAAATTCGGATTTATTGAAAATCCCACAAACCCATCGTCGCCTTTGTGTCTTCTATGTCTAAAAACATTTTCGAACGAAGCAATGAAGCCTTCAAGACTGCAAGATCATTTGAATAAAATGCATCCAGATAAGACAGAAAAGAATGTAGCATATTTTCAAGACCTAGAGAAGAAGCATAATACTCAGCCAAGTGTATCAAAACTATTTTCGGCGGCTGCTAAGCAAGATGACGACGGACTTCGAGCTTCGTACAATATCTCTTTGTTAATTGCTCAAAAAGGCAAACCACACAACATCGGAGAAGAGTTAATTTTGCCAGCAATAAAGGAAGTAATAACTACTGTGCTTCATAAACCGGCCGCAGATATTATCCGAAAAATTCCTTTGAGTAATAATTCTGTGCAAACTGTGCAAAGACGAATTGATGAAATGGCTGAAAACATTGAAGAATAATTGTGCAATCATCTGAGGACTAGTCAATTCTCAATTCAGCTCGATGAGTCCACTTTACCAACTAATGAAGCGTTGTTGCTATCTTACGTGAGGTTTATTAAAGATGAGAAAATACGTGAAGAACTATTGTTTGCCAGAAATTTGGAGACAGATACAAAAGGCGAAACCATATTCAATACATTGGAAAAGTTTTGTGAAGAGAAAGAGATTCCTTTGAAAAATATTATATCAGTTGCTACGGATGGCGCTCCGGCTATGACAGGGCGCCATAAAGGCTTCATAGCATACTTAAAGAATAAAATTCCAGATGTCCTTGCTATACATTGCGTTATTCATAGACAACATTTGGTTGCTAGAAACTTAAGTGAACGACTATTTCAATCACTGCAATATGTCATCAAAGCAGTCAATAAAATCCGTAGCAGCTCTTTGAATGATAGATTATTTCATCAGCTTTGTGTTACTAATGACGAAGATTTCAACCGTTTGTTGCTTCATACTGAAGTTCGTTGGCTGTCAAGAGGCAATTGTCTGATTCGATTTTACAACCTGTTTGACTCTATGATAGAGTTCTTGGAAACTAAAGATACAGAACTGCGCAACAAGCTCATAACATCAAAGAATAATATAGCTTACATGACAGACCTGTATAAAATGTTCAACCACATGAACCTCCAACTGCAAGGCGATGAACTAAATTTAATTAAAACAAAAAATGTCGTTGCTGCTTTCGCAGCCAAACTGCTTCTGCACAAAAAGAATATGGGCAGACGTGAGTTTCACAATTTTCCGAATTTATCAGTATACTGCAGTAACGACGACTTGTTTGCCTACTGCCAACATTTGGAAAACCTCCACATTGACTTCACCGAACGATACCAGGACATTTTAAACTTGGAAATACCAGACTGGGTGTTGGATCCGTTTTCAAATGTCAACACAGCAATGTCACCTCAGCTGGAAGAAGAACTTATAGAATTGACAACAAACGAAGAAATAAAAATTAAGTTCAAAAATGGATATCAAGAATTTTGGCTACAAAAACCGATCCCGCAATTGTACCCTGGATTGTGGTCAATAGTTCAACTATTTTTGATAGCATTCCCATCGTCATATTTGTGTGAACGTGGATTTAGTGCTGTGGCAACGCTGCTTACTAAAAAGAGAAATCGTTTGCGTGTTACCGAACGTGGCGACTTGCGGCTGTTTTTGAGTAAATTGGAACCTGATATCAACAAACTTATTGAACAGCATCAGATTCAACCTTCACATTAGTTTTTATATAAGAATTGATTATGTTTGTTTTATTTTCAATAAAAGATACTCTGTCCGAATACTATAAATTTGCGTTTCAATAATCAGTTATAAGTACTAAGCGGTTTTTAAGTATGTTTAAAAAGGGGGGCGTTAAAAAATAATTTATTCTTAAAGTGGGCAGTAGACAAAAAAAGGTTGGGAACCCCTGATTAATAGGAATAAATGTGGGTGTTTTTTTACAAATAAACAAACCTCAAAAATATACAGGCACGGGAGTGGAAGAATTTTTAATTCTTTAAATAATGGCCTGCAATGGTCTAAATATTCTGCTGCGCTCATGGCTCTGATACATTTTTTTTGTACTTTTACTGCTCTGTCCACATCCACTGAATTACCCCATATCACTAGACCGTAACGCAATACTGATGAAACATACCCATGATATGCATTGAGGACAGTTTGTTTACTGGACACCAGTCTTAACTTACGTAGGGCATATACAAACTTATCAAGTTTGCTGCATACTCTTTCTACATGTTCCTTCCAGTTCAGTTTATTGTCAATTATTATACCTAAAAATAAAGCCGATGGTTCTGGTTGCAAAATTGTATTATCATTTCGAATTGTGTTGTTGGTGTTACCGACATGTTGCATGTTTGAAATTGAACAATTTTGGTTTTATTAACATTAACATTAAGATTATTGTCCCCGAGCCATTTTATTACATTAATTAATTCAATGGTAGTATTAGTTTCCATGTCAGTTTTGTTGGAAGATTTTATAGTCAAAGTAGTGTCGTCAGCAAATTGGATACATTCATATTTTAAACATTTTTTGAGGTCATTTATATATAATATAAATAGTAGCGGACCCAGTACGCTTCCCTGTGGAACGCCAAATTTATTAATTTTTAATTCTGAGCTATATGTCGTCCTAGTGTTTTTTTCTATTTTAGAAATAACAGTTCTCTGTTGGCGATCAGACAAATAGCTTTTAAGCCAATCATGCGCCTTGCCTCTTATTCCATATCTCTCTACTTTGTAGAGTAGTCGCTCATGTGAGACAAAATCAAATGCCTTGCTCATATCTAAGAATACCGATAAAGCAGACATCTTTTTATCCAGAGCTTCGGTAATTAGCTTTATTAATGAAAAACAGGCTAGAGTTGTTGAACAATTTTTTCTGAAACCAAACTGACTCTCTGCAATTAGATTATGTTTAGTTACAAAGCTATTTATTTTATCAAGCATTGCTTTTTCAAAAATTTTTGAAAAGATTGGGATCAGCGTAATGGGCCTATAATTACCCATATCAGTACAGTTACCTTTTTTGAATAATGGTTTAATTATAGACTCCTTTAATTTCGACGGAAAAACACCTTCTTCGAATGAGAGGTTTATTAAGTAGCTAAGTGGGGATGCTATAATTTTCGCGCTTAATTTAATTATTTTGGTGGTTATTTCGTCATATCCCGTAGAATTTGTATTGTTTAATGAATAAATTATTTTAATAATGTCAATTTCATTTACAGGAGTTAAAAATAAAGTATTTATGTTATTGTCAATGTCAATGTTGTGTACGTCATGATTATTATTTTTATTTTTTTGTGTCAGCTTGATGAAATAATTATTAAATTGGTTACATATGTCAACAGGATTATTAATTTTTGTGTCACTAATTATTAATTCATTTATGTAGTTATTATTATTAGATTTATTTAAGTTATTTTTTATGATTGTCCATGTCGCTTTACATTTATTCTTAGAATTATTGATAAAAATGTTGTTGTTGATCTGCTGTGATTTTGATATGCATTTTTTTTAAATCTTAGTGTAATTGCGGTATTTTTTCTTGTGGTAACCTTTACTTATAGCATCGTGTTGATATGCGTAATATAAAGCTCTTTTTTTAATGCATGATATTTTTAAACCCGTACTGAGCCGTACGAAGGAATCACAGATAAATTAATTATGTGATAGATGCACGGTGCTGACATATTTACAAACATTGTAAAATTATACGATATTCCTAAAATTTTAACAAGTAATAGGTACTAATAAGTCAGTGTTGCAGAATCACTAACACCCACTCACTATACCTACTTACACTGTTTGTTCACCGCACCGTGAACGAGATGTCAACGAAAACCGAGATTACGCAGCTATAGTAAATGTTTTGTCGCTAATTCCGGAGTCGTCACCTCGTTCTCGTTGACATCCCATTCACGGAGCGGTGGACAAAGGCCCTAAAGGTGAAACGGTGGACAAAGGGCCTTTAGCTAAATTGTGCGGGCTACATTGAATGCAAAAGTTGAGTTTTTCTTAAATTCAAATTTTCAATTCAGAAACCGGATGTAATTCACTCTTTCAATTTCAACGGTATCTAAAAACAAATTACAGTTAAAAGACCCTTTCTCTAATTTATCTGGGACTTAACATCTAGATAGTTTCCTCATTGCAATATAACTTAAAAGATGGACAGTTCTAGTTTACCAAGCACAAGCGAAGGCGAGAGCTATCCAATACATATCCCGTCTATATTGATGTATCCTATATATTGTATTATTTTCCATGCGAGGGACATGCCTCAGTGCCGCAAATACGTTCTGATAAATCACGAAATATTGGTGGGTTCACCTTTGGTATTCAATATCGACAACACAACCCACATTGCAAAACCCAACTCAATCTTTACGACATAAGGTTCAATTTCTAACGGCGATGTTACAGTATGATATTGTCTCGCTAGGGCTGCCACGCACTATGAATATGTGAGGTGCTACACTACTTTCCACGGGATATAGACGCGACATGTGTCGAACGATCGTCTATTTGTTTACACGGTATCTTATGATGTCATTTTCCTTTAATACAAGTGACACGTGCTATCTTGGGAGATTCGTTGCATGATTACACTTGAGTTTCGAATTAGAAACTATATTATAATAGTGCGAGGGAATGTAGTTTTGTATTGCTTTGAGTTCAAATTCATTTCGTCAATTCGTAATAATTCATACTTACCCAAAGCAGATATTATTTTGCAAAGCTGAACGAGAAAGGTAGGTATAGTAAATAGACATAGTATTGTACACCAAAATAAATTTCAAATGATAAAACATTAACTTTACACTTAAGTATACAAGTGTAAAGTTAATGTTTTATCATATGTAGTTCAGCTAATTATTCTGTGAAAATTCGTACCTTTGAATACAGTTACTCTCATCCACAGAAGTTCTAATAACTACAAGAGTTTAAAATAAAAATAAATAAATTAAATAAAATCCATTAATTTCAGGTTCTCCCATATTACAATCACAAGTTACGAAACACGAGATAAATACAAATCACAATATAAAAATAAAAACAATGTCATCAAATTATAAAATACAATGATCAAATAAAAATAATCTGAAATTAATAACATAAAATACAAATAAAAATAAAAGTTTAGGGCTAATTTTGGATAAAAATAATAACATAGATTAATAAAACACAGCTTTAAGCCATAATTAATATTCAATGTTTATGTGTCTATTTCATCAGAAAACCAAGTTTATCTGCGGTCAAAGCGTGGGCGGTCTCATCAATGTGTACCTCTGGTTTGTAGACCAACAAGTGTAATCAGATGTATTTGCAATTCGTAGTATACACAATGATCTTAATTGTTACATACCAATACATACATAAATTACTTATACATGAATGGCTAGACTTTTCATATAAATATTTAAATATATCGTCAAAGAGAGTTCAGATATTCGCACAGACATTTCAATTATTTATTTTAATGTTTAGAAATTATCAGAACATCAGATTCTACATATTAAGGTAAGTACCTCGTGCTTTACAAAAGTGACATAATTATAAATTTATAAAGGGATTGCAAAGCTGATCATTATTATTTTCAGGCGTTTATAATTGGCTAACATGAAAAAGCTAGTGGTATAAACTCGGTGACTTTGAACAGTATTTTTTTTTATTAAATGCAAATATTTGTGAATGAACAACATGAGCAACACGTCATCTATAAAAGATATGAAAACTGAGAGTTATGTAGGTAACAATTAAATGATACTGTGTTCAAAATATCAAATAATGTCTATGCTAAAATCTAAACCCAAACAGTCTGTTTCAACTTTCAAAACTTCCGTATTACATTTAATACTGAATGAAACAGAGAATAATAAATCTCTTTCACTATTTTCCTGTTTATTTGGTTTGCTCTGGAAACAGCGCAGTAAGTGGGAAGCGGCAGGTTAACACTTGGCTAACTTAAATCGAACTTCAGCATTTGTTGTGGAGTTAAATGAGTCCCGTATATTGTAGTCATAGGGACTCATTTAACCTCAACAACTTGAGAATTAATATTTTACTCTTATTTTACTATTTTTAAGGTTCCGTACGTCCGAATAAAAAACGGATCTCTTATAGGATCACTCGTGTGTCTGTTTGTCTGTCTGGCTGACTGACTGGCTGTCAGTCCGTCTGTCATAGCCAATTTGCTCCGAATCTACTGAACCAATTTAGTTGAAATTTGGTACACATATAAATTTCTGTAACCCAAATACAGAATAGATGTGTAATGCAAATAAATGAATTTTGAATACGGGGGTCACTTTTCCGGTGAAAATTACATTATTTTATTATTATATTATTTTTAATTATAAATAAAAACTGTTTTGCAAACTGTACCGTGTGACATATCAAATGGAAGGGTTTGTTCTGAGGATCTCAAATATTTTTTTTTATAGTTTATAATAAATACTTTTAAAGATAATTAAGAAAATTTATGAAAATTGATTTGAATTAATAAATGGATTTGGAAAATTGATTGTGGGGAATGCCCCACCCCTTATTTCTGAAACTACTGAGTCTTAATTTTTTTTTTTAATACAGTGAATGGTTCTTTACTCATAGATTACAGGAAAACCTATAAGAAGTCTATGGTCTTAAAATAAATAACATGGTAAATCACTGAATACTGTGTGTACAAACTTGCATTTGCAGTTGAACCATCTAGCTATTAACATGCATGTTGACCATCTAGCTATTAAAAAAACTTTCACAGAAACTGAGCAATGGTTAAACGAACATAAACTTAACAAAAACTAAAGTATGTCAATTCAGGACTTACCAAAGAACCCCACTAAACCTAAGTACATTAAGACAACAAATTAAATTAGAAGAAATAAACGAATTTACACTTTTAGGCCTAACATTAGACTCAAACTTAAATTGGAAGAAACATGTAGAAAATACAAGTGCAAAATTGTCCCAATTTATTTATGCACTAAGTATATTGAAACGCAACACAGACTATAAAACCGCCTTATCTGCCTATTATGTCAAAGTCAAAGTCAAAGTCAAATCATTTATTTCAAGTAGGCCCGTATAAGGCACTTTTGAACGTCAAAAATTTACAAAAAAAAATTAATTGATTCTAGTTGCCCCTTCCAAAAGGTAGTTTTCGTATGGAGAAGAATGGGCAAGAAACTCCACCGTTACTCTTTTAAAATGTTTTACAATATTTTGTATAAGTACATTAGTTATATAATTATATGTGAGGACGATGCACCTAGAATAAAATTATTATACCACAATAGGTAAAAAGAATTAAGAATTAAAAATGAAGCAACAACAGATAAACTAATTATGTGATAGATACATGGTGCTCACATATTTACAAACATTGTAAAAGTAGACGATCCTCCTAAGATTCCACAATTAATAAGTCAGTGTGCGAGGAATTGGTCATAGAAAGTAAAATCAATGTCATATAATAAAAAATAATAATAAAATATACACTTAAATTTGCAACCAGTTTGATTTTGTCTTGATTCTAAATTATTCTATGGAGCAGGACCAGCATGTTTCCAAGCATTCTTATCTTGGATATAATCCTCTAATTTGTAATATGCTTGTTTACAAAGTGTACTTTTAATATGAGCTTTAAATTTTCTTTCATTTAATTGCAAAATATAACAAGGTATTTTGTTGTAACATTTAACACAGTACCCCATAAAAGATGTATGTACTTTAGATAATCTGAAAAATGGTTGATCTATTTTATCTTTATTTCTAGTATTAAAATTATGTCTATCACTTATTTTATTAAAAAGATGTCGATTTTTTCTAACATACATAATATTTTCATAAATGAACTGGCAAGGTACCGTCATAATATTAATCCTTTTAAATAGTTCCCTGAGAGATTCGCGGTGACGTAGATTATAAATGGCTCTGACAGCTCTCTTTTGCAAAATAAAGATGGATTCAATGTCAGCAGCCCGACCCCACAGTAAAATGCCATACGACATAATACTGTGGAAGTAACTAAAATAGACCAATCGCGCGGTTTCTACGTCTGTTAACTGTCTTATCTTTCTAACAGCATAAGCGGCTAAGCTTAACCGCCCCGCAAGAGATGTTATGTGAGGTCCCCATTGTAATTTCTCGTCTAATGTGATTCCCAGGAAAACAGTTTGATTAATAAATTCCAGTTTTTCTCCGTTCAATATGATGTCACATTCGCTACTTCTAACATTAGGTAATTTAAATTTAATGCATTTGGTTTTTTTTTTATTTAGTACCAAATTATTTACCGTAAACCAATGTTGGACCTGAAGAATAGAGCTATTCACGTCGTCAAGATTTTGTGACCGTCGATTGATTTTAAAGATCAATGATGTGTCATCTGCAAATAACACCATCTTCGGTTGATTTTGAAGTAATTGGTAAATCATTAATGTAAACTAAAAAGAGGAATGGACCCAATATTGAACCTTGAGGAACGCCCATTGCCATTTCAGACCCCAATGAGTTTACGCCGTTTACTTGAACTTTAACCTTTCTATCTTTCAGGTATGATCTTAGTAAATCAAGAGCTGTATTTCTAATCCCATAGTGCTCCAGTTTCAGCAGAAGTGCCTCATGGTCTACGCAATCGAACGCCTTCGAGAGGTCGCAAAAGATACCAATGGCATCTTGTGCTTCTTCCCAGGCATTAAAAATGTTCTTTATTAGGGTGACACCGGCGTCAGTGGTACAACGCCCTTTGGTGAAACCGTACTGATGTTCATGAAAGATGGAATTTTTATTAAAGTGACGTAACATTTGATTGAGCATCAACCTTTCAAACACCTTACTGAGAACTGGTAGAATTGATACAGGCCTATAATTGTTGGGTTCTTTACTATCACCGGATTTGAACAATGGAACTACTTTACTGTGTTTCATGAGATCCGGAAAGACTCCTTGGTCGCAATGGTTTCGATAATAGATCTACAGACTTTTACAGACATTCCCCAGAGATCTTCTGTTGATTTAATTTTAAGATCTTTAAAAGCTTTTATAACAGCCTGGGGGTTTGTATGCTGAAACCTGAACTCCAAAGAGCATGCCTTCACATTCTGTCTAAGTAAGGCAGCAGAAAGCGCTGGTGAGGAATTTAAAGCTTCAGTAGTTTTAAGGGGAATATTAGCAAAAAAGTTTTCAAATTCCTGAGCTATTTCTACATCTGAGTTGATAGTGCCATGTGCAGTCTCTAAATTAAATTCAGTATTTCGCTGTTTTTTCCTACCTGTTTCATTATTTATTATTTGCCAGGTAATTTTTATTTTATCATCAGCTGATTTTATTTTATTGCTAATATAAAGAGCTTTGGCTATTTTGCACACACTTTTAAAAGTTTTTGAATATTTTGCAACATACTTATGAAAGCTTGTATTATTCGTATGTTGCTTTAGGCCATAAAGTTCAAATAGTTTTTCCCTGCTTTTACGAATACCTGCAGTCGCCCAATCACTAAATAAGAACTTTGTGTAAATATTTTTAGTCTTTAGTGGAAAAGTGTCATTAAATTGCGTGTTTAATAGTGAAAAGAACTCGGCGTAGAACTCATTTGGGTCACCTATATTATTAAAACTCTGAACACAACATAATCTACTGGCCAAAGAATTATTCAATTTCTCTAAACTTTTACATGTAATTGTCCTAAACCTTATTTGAATTTTTTGTAAAGGTATGTAGGAGCAAAATGTTATTGTTTGTCCACTGTGATCTGATGGCAACTTGTTTACAATTTGTTTGTGTAAGTAATCACAATTACAAAAAATATTATCTATACAGGTGGCAGAAGAAGCTGTCACTCGGGTTGGTTCAATAAAAACATTTGACAAATCAAATGACCTAAAAAGACTTAATAATCTGACAGTATTCGAGTTATTTTCTAACAAGTTAATATTAAAGTCACCACATATGATTATTGACTTACTACTAGTACTAAGTTTCTTTAATACATCTTCCATTACAGAATCAAACACAGATAGATTCTGGTAACTTGGAGGTCTATATACGCATACTACAACATGCTTATCGAGCTCAACACAGGACAATTCAATGTTGTGTTCAACAGACAGTTCGATGATGTCTTTTCTTTCTTTCGATTTAATAGAATTTTTAATTAATATTAATGACCCGCCATGTATCATACGTTTTCGGCTGAAATGGCTGACTACACAATAATTTTCATAATTAATTGACATCACTTGATGATCTTTTAACCAATGTTCTGTTAAACAAATGATATCAAACTTGGTATTTTCCAAAAACAATTCTATTTCGAGTAATTTGGAAGAGCAACCTTGGATGTTTTGATTAAATAATTTTAAAGTATGTTGCACTCCCTTTGATTTAATATTATGAGTTATATTGCCAGAAGATACCTTTTTATTATGCGTACGCATACCCCTGGCTAAATTATGGTATTATTCTGTGGGGAGACAGTACTGACTTTTTGGACCTTTTCATCCAGCAAAAGAAATGTATCAGAATATTGATGAATATAGACCAACGAATGAGTTGTAGGCCGCACTTTATTAAACAACAAATTCTCACACTACCAGCAATTTATATACTGCAAAGTTGTATATTCGTTAGGAAAAATAGGCACCTCTTCAAATCTAATATCGAGCTAAATGAAAACTATAACCGACGGAACAGGAATAGACTAATACTGCCCATCACAAACTTAAAAGTTATCGGGAAAAGCCCATATTCAAGACTAGCTAATATATTTAATAAGTTACCGGAAAGTTTGAAATCCCTACCAAATGATTCAATTTTCTCGAAGCAGTTGAAAACTCTGTTAATAAAGAAAGGCTACTATACCGTTGAGGAATTTAAAGCTGACAAATTGTGAATCGACCTTGTAAAAATATGCTTGACGTACTTAAATGTGAAATAATAACTGACTTTACTTTAATATGTTTTCCTATAATGACTAAAAGGAATGAACGAATGAATAATAATGATTTATTTGAAATAAAATGTAATAATTATATAACTAATGTTTATTAAAATGTAATGAATTGTAATAATTAGAATCATGAATTTCGTGTAATTTGAAATGAAACATTTGCAGTGCCCTTACAGGGTGCATGTCTTAATACTGTGTCATGAAATTTTAATGCAGGCCTACTAACCAGTGTTTTACATGTTAGCGAAAAAAAAAATGTATGGGAGAACATGTTTTTTAATTACAATGTTACTTTTGTTCTTGGGATAAATGGATAAATATATCTCAACTACGGAACCCTTCATTGTGCGTGGTCCGACATGCATTTGGCCGGTTTTCTTAATTTACATTTATATCTATTAACCTATCTTGGATTTCTTTTATCTGTAACTAACTTTTGCCCACGGCTTCGCCCGCATAGACGTCGAAAATGATCCCACAGGAACGTACTACCTCAATACAAAGCATTCAATGTCCTAAACCAGGTCATGTTCTACCTGTGTGCTAAAAATCCAATTCCATTCAGCCGTTTTAGCGTGAAAGCGTAACAAACAAACTCACATTCGCATATTTTGTAATATTAGTTAGAATGTTAAGCATGTACTGTGTACACTAAATATATATGTATAATAAATAAATACCGAAATAAATTAAGATCGTAGTAATGTTGTTTGCTTTTGTAAATATTTACTCCTCCAACTAAGTTTTATAGTCAAATATAGGGTTTTTAGTTTATGCTTGGAAGTGAGTTAACCTTGTAACGATTAAAAAAACATATTTCATCATAATATATAAGGTCAGTAGTATTTACCACAAATCAATTAGATGGCGCAAGGGTCTAATCGACTAAACAATATTTATATTTCTTGGAATGTGTGTAAATAATCAATAAAATAAACATACAGTTCTGTCTCTAAATAATTAATGAAATTCTATATTTAAATTGGGAAACTTGATTCAAATTGTTGATGAACAGCGGTGCCAACTGAGAAATACTAAATGAACGCTTAAGGTTCTTTCGGTTCCCTGGAGTTGCATCAGGGAGGGAGTCTGGTGAAATCTGTCGCCCCCTACTCCTTAGGACCCGAGATGGTGGCGCGTAGTGTTCCACGCGCGCCTCTCTATGATGTAAGGGGGGAGTTGTTAAACTCGAGGTGGCCTGCAAAGTCAGGCCGGCACTACCCGGGGATCGCTGATGTCGCATTAGATCCCGTGATCCCCGGTGCAGACGTGAGACGGAACACCGGGGTGGTTTTAGTTATTAAGAGTCTGACAGACCCCTCCGCCCTTGCCAGGCAGATATATGAGGATTTCCCCCGTAATAAAAAAAAAGGGAGGCCGTCCGGTATCACCGGATGCGGACCGGTAACCTCTTTCGTGTGGTCGAGGCCTATTTGACGGACAGGGCCGTCATCTACCCCGATCACCAGGGAGAATGGAACAGGTGAGAGATGACGTTCGGTGTCCCACAGGGATCATTCCTGGGGCCGCATCTGTAGGATATCGGATACGGCTGGGTGCTACGCGCCGACCTCCCTAACGGCGTCAGCGTGGTTTGCTACGCTGACGACACGTTGATCCTGGCACAGGGGAGGTCGCACCAGGCGGCGGCCAAACTAGCGACACGCGGGGTTGCGACAATCGTCGACAGAATCCGGCAATTGGGACTTGAGGTGGCCCTACACTAAAACTTCTTTCGGTTGGAAACAATATGGCTTCTTTTATTTAGCAACTTGGAGTCAGCTTTATCTATTTTTATAGATTGGCTAATTAATATAAATAAGACCTGATGTCTCGGATAAGATTAGGATCCAGTGTGAAAATTCAAGTTTTCACGTTTATGTGGAGCTAAGGACGCTGTGAGTATTGATTTAAATCGTCTGAATATAAACACGTTGTGTGATCCATGTGCATTGGAATTTAATTGTGCGTTTCTTTGGCAGAGTCCTTAGGATATTATAACCTTAACATATAAAATGGTCATCTCTTCTATTTAAACTTTATTATTAACGACAGCTCAATGTAAACTACTTGAATTTGGATGATGATCTGAGTTGATCACAGATGTCCATGTGGTGTTGATGCTACACAAATACAACCGCCCAGGCTAACGGTACTGAACGTGACAGCACACCTCATGATTGTCGGTTATTAGATAAAAATAAATGTAAATGTATCGCTCTTTATGTAAGTTCTGCACATTTATTTGTATTCATCGGGAAGATCTTAAGTGACTGGCTGTATTTGTGTTGGTGATTAAATTAGTTGAAAAGACCAAGTGAAAGACTTTAATCAAAACCTCTTGTGCCTAAACGGATCCTGGCACTCGCACTCTGCCGCGGCACCGTTCGCTTTGCTCGCTCGGCTCGTGCGTTGTGTGGTAGCAGTTCTAACCTAACCTAACGTACCTTTCAGCCATTTTAATTTGCTACTTATATTTTTGTAAATTCAGTCATTATGGTGACTACTTAGCGGCCTACTAATCTCAATAATCAAACAAAATAACAAGTGACAGTGACAATGCAATGCTTACGGCGTTGGGCCGAGGCAGCGCTACTATTATGCCGCAAATAGCGGCCCTTTATCCGATAGGGATAAAGTGCCGCTAGCGGCACTCTATATACTTCATGAAATGAATGCGTACCCAAAAATTATAACAACCATCAAATTAAATAGAGACTAAATAATAAAGTAGAATGGACTGTAGTATATTACAAATTCATCGCAATAGCAACAAGCTCACTGGCTTGTTGGACGTTGCGTTGGTACGAATCCACGTCAAGCCTTCAACAAAAAACTTCTATGTGGGGACCCCCACATAGTGACGTTGTCTATAGAATAAAGTTCATATCGGGACCAATAGCAACCATTTTCATGCACTTAATATATAGTTGAAAGTTAGGCTGCTGATCTAATTAAGTATCTAAAATAGCTTACTCATAACTTTCATAGAAAGCAATAATACTTAATTAATACAGCTAAGATCTAAGTCACAATGGACTTGTAAATGCAATTAACAGAATCTAAAACATTCCATTGTAAATACAGGCCTAAGTTTTAGGACTTATATTCATTAGGATCATAGAATATAAATTTGTTTGCGCTAGACAAATTGTTTGGTACTAATTGAGAGATGTCTGGAGTGACCTGTCTGGCGACCCGCTGGACATTTAATAAATAAATAAATAAAAATCTTTATTGAAGACCACATGGTCCAAATAAAAGACACAATAATTTCCAATAAAGTGGCACACATACAAACATAAACTCACGCCTTTCTCCTGCTTCTTGATATTGGTGTCAGGATGTCATTACGTCATTTATTGAACACTAGGTTTTGCTCTCGGCTTCGCTCGCCTGACTGTCAAATATTATGCCACAGGAACGTGCTACCGGGATATATAGATAAGTATCCTATGTCCTAACTCAGGCCACGTTCTATCCATATGCCAAATTTCATTGAAATCAGTATCAAACAGACCGACAGACTTTTTTACTAATACTTCCGCATTTATAAGATTACTAGTGACCTGCCCCTGCTTCGCACAATTTTACGACTTGAACAACCATCGACATTTCTTTATTATGTGTTAAGTTTAATGTTTAAAACACATAAACCTTCCGGTATAACTTCTCTAAATAATGGCGAAAATCGTATCAAATTTAGAACAGCCACGCGGTCACACAGACAAACACCAAAAGTGACTTTAATTAGTAATAAGTATAGATACTTATAGACAATGACCTATAGATAAGTAATAAGTATGGAAGAATAAATTCGTATGGATTTGAGACTAGGGTATCATAGGTCTGTAAAGGTCTTAAACCTTTTCAGCTTAACATGAATGAAATCAACAAAATTCTGTGGTCATCTTTTTCCGTGCATGAGAATTAAATGAGCAAGAGAATAAAATATGCCAATTTATACCGATGTGTAAAAATTTACCAATTAGCAAAATTAGTAGTGAGGCTAACTGTCCTAAAAATGAACAAAGAAAAAGGTAGTTACGATTATTAATTCATAATAATAATTTCCTTATTTATATTCCCTGATCGTGTATACCTAATATCCTATAAACTTAACTCCTGAAAACAACTTAATATTCATTCAGTCGCATTCAATGTATATAATTTATATATTTTAGTGTTTGTATATAATATTTAAGATGATAAATGAAATAAATGAAGACTACAAAAAAATATATATTACTACAAAATAACAAATAAAGACATTTTAACGTTTGGCTTTAAATATTTTTATCATACCTACTATTATTTGACGGAAGCACATCACTGTAATAACATTAGAAATAAACTAACAAGATACCTTCTAATTGCATTATTCCTATAAATTTATATATAAATTTATAAATTTTTTCACCCGTCTGCTAACCCAAAACTAAGCAACGCTATAACCACAGCCCACTTGAGAGGCAACACAAAAACATAGCACATCTCCGCTCATCTCCGCTCGCTACTAAAGGTAGTGTAGCTTTGACAAACGATCATTAGATGCAGCCAGGCAGCGTCATTAGCCAGACACTCGACACCCCCCTCTTCCCCCCCGGCTCACCCCACAGCGTCATTATAAAATATCCCACACGCCGACGCGTTATAACAAATGCGGAAAAACTACGTCCTCATTGAAATATGAGGTTAAACTTATTTATGTGCGCTCGTTTCTCTATGCGGCCGGAGTTAAATAAAAATATTTTGAATGCGTTTTTTATGCTTCTCTTTTATTTTTATATACTGCTTCCTCCTTGGATGAGAAATAAAAGAAACCAATTGAATACGCTTTTGCTTGCGGTACTGGTCGAGCGTAAAACTACATTTGGCAGGTTTAAATTCAATTCTCTCTGTGAATAAACTACGTTATAAACAGTTAGCTGGTCAGAACCAACAAAATGAACTGGTCCATAAAGTGGGTAAGCTAACCACCCAAAAGCTAGTTTTTAAACGAATTAACACAAGCGTAATTCGCAAAATGAAACATAATTTTGTAAAACAATTCTCATTCGTAGACGTTGTCTACGACAGGCGTAGCGGCGTAGCGGGCTCTACGAAAACGCTACGATTTAATTAATGCATTTCCAGAAAACGGGTTAAAAGCTTTACTTTACACACAGTGAGCTCAGTCTTGTTATGTTAGTTTGTGTTATGTACAATGTGTTATATACGAAGTATATATAAAGTAAACTAGCTATGTGAACTAGCTTTGCCCTTGAGTGCCCAAGAAGCAATTAGTGAGATTAAACTTCGTCACAGTGGGGACTTAATAGCAGTTTTTGTAAGTCAATGAGGGTTAAATGTAAAAGAAGATATGGGTGGTAATGGTCCCTATTAGTACGTGTACGATGCTTGGAATCGAGAAAGGAGTTCTTGTTCAATAAAACTCAGACGTAGCCAGTTAGTTGTTTTTTTTACTAATAACTACACACAACACGTAAAATAAAATCATGGCTATTTCCTCTTAGGGTAATGCAGAGGTTTGCCTATTATAGTACACCCACGTGTTACCAGTCATATTTATGTCCCAAGTAACAGGCGAGCCTAAATACTATAATATTTATATAAATACTTTATTTATACAAAAAAGAAACGCTAATTATATGATTAGCATGTACTTTTCACCACGCTATTATGTAGGTACCATTTACATAAAGTTCCCTATTTGTCCTATAACAACATTAAAATCGGCGCTACTCGCCACTATTTGCAATCCAATCGTGTTCTAATATTAATTAACAACCTTTGTTTGATCCCATTGTGAGCCAGCCCTCACACAATGGCTGTGTGACTCTCACACAATGGTCCATATTGGCCATGCTGCCTTTTGTCCTATTACTATTGCACACAAATATTGGGGGATTGAAAAATATTATTATTTTTGTCTCAGGAAGTATTTGTGGAATTAAAGTAGAGATTATATTATTTTCTGTGACGTACTAAATTAACCTATTGTTAGACGTGTAGAGGACAGTCTTGTTGGGCTATTTTGTCAGTCATTGCTATTAGCGAAGAGAAGGCTTAACAGTGTTGTTTTGACGTTCATAGTTTATTTATTTGAATGAATTAGTTTTTATTCCCAAGAGGTATGAGGACCGAAGACCAGGGCGTGAAGTTCACTCATCTTCTACAGAAAAGGGATGATGGATAGATAAAATATTCTTTATTATGCACACCATAAAAATTATACATGTAGATGTAGGATCCTCAAATCAGACAGGTTTTGTGTCTGATGGGCAACTACCCGACGATTGATGTCGGGACGTTGTATATATAGTAGTCGCGCGTTAAACCATGCTTGCGCGATGTTGTGATATAGATGACAGACAGACATGACCACAAGATTTTTATAGCACAATCAATTAATTAAGCAGTTCACTAGTAAACATAGGTACCAAAATGTGTTACGGTTCATTCGTGGTCAATGATAATATACATGTATCTACTTTGTTGTTTTATTTTTGTTGTCATTATTTTAATTCCTCAAGAAATGACTCCGGTTTAGCCACCTCCCTAGAAATACAGCTATAGTGAGGTGGCCAAACGTGAAACAATTCACACAGAATAACAAGCTACACATTCAAATAACCACAAAAACACACTCCACTTAACCACAATGAGGTCCGTACACACTAATTCAAACGCAAGCACATAATCCTTTCACCTGTGTCTTACATAATTAGAGCACATCGTTACGCCAGTGCGCTCACGCCCTTACCCGCCACTCATCGTGTGAACAAGGCTTTAGACCGGTTCTGACGTCATTTTATTCGTAAACTTATTAAGTATGTGTTTAATAAAGGTTGTGGGTGTAAGGGAGGGTGGCCGAGTGAATGCTTTTGAATAGCCTTTGCGTAGTATGGGGGAAATTGAGTTACTGTACCTTTGAAATAAAACTTATTAAATATGTTATGTAATTAACGTAAGTCATATGCAAAATGTAACCTAACTTTAAATAAATAAATAAACATCAAAAAGTAATCATACTTTCAATAGCAACTATGATAGAAACTGTTTCGATACGTAATATCGACTCATACTCTCAATATTTTTTGCAGATTACCTACATCAAGCAAAAATATATAAAAAAAATATCTTCTAAGCTCGATCTCCTTGAGCATAGAACATAACGGTAAGTTAGTGACTAACAATATTGTACCCACTTCTTACCTCAAAAATTATATACCTACCCATCCGATACTCGTTCCAAGCAACGTTTACGTATGCACCTGTGTTTCTCATTCTAAGTAAATAATTGTATTCTTATTTTGAGAAATAAATGTCTTAAACCATAATGAAGCTGTTTTTCTGCGTCCATCTTAAAAAACAAAATTACTGACTTAACTTCCTGTTATGAATCCCTCCTAAACATCATTAGTCCTTTACATCATTAGTCCATCGAATCAGGATCAAACTCACGACCTCAGGCTTACTAGTCCAAGCCACTATTGGCATTCTGCCGCTAGTCATTTGTCAACACTGAAAGTAATCAGTTAATTTGACAATGTCAAAATGTTATTGCCAATCTGCTGTCAATCAAAGTTGTTATTTCAATCAATCTAAATCCAATTTCTAAATTGATCAAAGATGTTTACAACATGGCTGAAAATTCAGTTTTCTACACATTCATTGAATTTCAAAGGCTACATAATTGAAAGATCTAGTGCCTTAGTTTCAGTCTGCTACGTTTGTGAGTAGGTAAAGTCGGCAAAATATTTAGGTGTGCAGGCAATCAATGAACATGAACTAATAAGTTTTACGCGCGTAATTGATATTTGTGTGAGCAAAACCTTTTCATACAGTCTGATAAGTAAAATTATGCACAAGACGTGACAACTGACCCCTCAGTTTGTTTCGCAACTTCTTATCTGGGTAGTCAAGTAGGAAATGTCGACTCCATCTCGTTTTTTTTTAAATATGATTAGTAAAAGTAATTCCGATATCCTATTTACAGAATAAACAATTTCATTTCATTTCACTTATCACAAGTAGGTATATAAATCTCATACGTTTGAATAAAATGAGAAAGTTCCAAGGAGCCTGCACACTCATTTCTTCCACGTCCTGTACAAAGGTACCGCTCAGTTGCAATATTGGAAAAGTTTCTTTCAATTTCATTCGTCAAATATTTTCTGAGCTAGTTTCCAATGCTTCGGAAAAGTTAAATTTGTTTTTTGTTTAAACGTGCGTGATTGAAATGAGAAATTAATGTTCAGGTTCTTTTGAATGCTCTTGCAACAAGCCCCCACGCTGCGTGAAGTGTGTTTCTCCTCACGCAACTGCCTCGTGTACCAAGTCTGACCGCACTGAGCCTGCTCATTGCTGTAATTGCAATGAAGCTCACCCGGCGAACTACAGGAAGTGTAGTGTCCGAATGGCATATCTGGACAGCATCGAGAAAAAGAAAGCCTTAGAGCGTAAACCCGTACCTTCAATGATGCCTCCGAAATCAATATCTTCGGCGATTCCACCAAAAATGATGCATCCGATGTCTCAACCAACACCGACTTCAAATTACAGATCCTGGCCTTCTGTAGGAACCAGCGACCTGGCATCGATGAAAAATCGGATTCCCATTGATCACCCTACGCCTGGCCCCAATGACGAGGCTACAAAGGAGATGTTTGAAATTCTTCTAGAATTAAGAAAAATAAAATCCCAATTTGCTGCTTGCACGTCTTGGTTGGACAAGGTCATGCTCGTACTCTCTCATCTTGCCAAATATGTTTGATTCTGTGGAACTCCGCCTGTTATCCTGGAACTCTGATGGAGTACGTTTAAAAATTCACGAACTTCTCGATTTGGCGGTAAGGGTTTTGTCTGTTGATATTATTGGTGTTTGTGAAACTAGGCTAACCCCAAACTCAACTTTAGTTACACCTGGCTTTACTTGTTATCGCGAAGATAAACATCACACTGGCCGTGGGCAAGGGGTTGCTATTCTTGTAAGAAATGACCTTGATCATTCGGCTTTAGCAGTTCCTAACACTATAAATATTGAGGTTGTCGGTATAACTATCAAAATATCAGGAATAGATCACATTGTTTTATCCATTTACCAGTCACCCAATCTGCCAATGCTTCGTAGCGACCTCGAGTTGTTGTTTGGCTTGGGCTCCCATGTTGTTATCATGGGAGACTTTAATGCCAACCACTCACACTGGCTCAGTAGCTACACTAATACGCGAGGCAGGACTCTTTTCAACCACATGCTTGAATCCGAGTATGTCATACATAGTCCTAGCTTACCTACTCAAGTAAACTATTGTCCCAATCGCAAACCAACTAGCCCGGACTTGGTGCTGTCCTTAAATGTAAGCTGCATTAGTGATGTCGACACGGTAACAGCATTGTCTTCTAACCACTACCCCATTTTCTTTACCATCGGAGGTTCACTGTGTCGCAAGGCTAAAGCTCGGTTCTTTAAATTTAACTGCGCCAACTGGACTGAATATCGTTCTCACCTCAATAAAAACATTATGCTGAGTTCTAAGACGTTTAAAACTGAAAAAGACATTGATACTGCCATTGTTCATTTGCAGCAAACTATTATCGATGCTAGAGACTCTTCCATACCATCCTCGGCTGCTGTGTTTAGCGATACCCCTACCAAACTTCCTCGGTACGTTAAAAGTTTAATCCGCTACAAAAACTATTTGCGTCGTATTGAACAGAAACTGCCCATTGGTTACCTTAGAAGGCTCAATCGTAGCAATATAAACATTTTACAAACATACATAAACACAAATATCCGAAATTACCTCGATAATGTTTGGAATGCTAAACTGGCAAAAGTTGATAACCCCAGTCAAGATATCTGGCGTGTGACAAAATCTCTCAAGCCTAGATCCGCGAACATTCCTCCCCTTAAACTTTCAGATGGGTCCCTGACCACTGGCACGTCTGAACAATGTAACGCTTTGGCAAATGCCTTTTGTGACAACATGAGCCTTACCACTAGCTGGGCTTGTGACTCCTATCTCAAGGATGAGGTATCGAACTCTATGTCTGTCATTAATAGTTATAATCTCGCTTCTGATTTTATAAAGCCGGTGAGGCCATTTGAGATTCGTAAAATCTTGACTAGGCTCAAATCCCGTAAATCTATAAGTCATGATGGGATCCATAACTTACTTTTAAAGAACTTGCCACAGAAAGCGATAGTCTACGTTACTAAAATTTTCAATGGCTGTTTTGGTCTGGGCTATTTCCCAAACATCTGGAAAAATGCTAAAACAATACCTCTTAAAAAACCTGGAAAAGATAGCACTTTACCCATAAGTTACCGCCCCATAAGTCTACTACCTTCTGCTGGTAAAGTTTTTGAGTCTGTAATTTATACAAGACTATTGCGAGCCACTGGGCAGTGTCTGATCAAAGAGCAGTTTGGTTTTCGTGCCACTCATTCAACTACCCAACAGTTAGCCAGGGTGACAGAGCACATATCCCATCATCTAAATCTTAAACAGTCCACAGGTATGTTTCTGCTGGATATCGAAAAAGCATTTGATACCGTGTGGCACGAAGGCCTGCTCCACAAGTTGCTCACTCTTGATGTGCCTATGCTTCTCATCAAACTCGTTCAATCGTACCTTGCGGATCGTAAATTCCAGGTTTACATCGGAAATACCACTTCATTACCTCAAAATGTCCCAGCTGGCGTTCCTCAGGGCTCGATTGTTGGGCCCTATTTATTTCTCCTGTTCGTAAATGATATTCCCATTCAACCTCGAACCAATTTGGCTTGCTTTGCTGATGATACTGCCTCTTATACCTCTTCGGATGATACCGATTTAATCATAGGTCGCCTACAATTTTCTATAGATTTGCTTCTGGACTACTTTAAGAAATGGAAACTCAAAATAAATGAGGATAAGACGGAAGCAATATTTTTCTCCCGTGCTAGGCAACCCCCTTCAAGAACTTTAAAAATAGCAGGGCATATAGTTCCTTGGAAAACCTATGTGCGCTATCTTGGGATCAAAATGGATAGTCGTCTAAATTGGTCCAAACATATTGCTGACTTGCGTTCGAAGAGCGTCCAAGCCCTTGGTGCTTTAAACCCAATAATGAATCGTAAAAGCAAATTAAGTAGCAGTACTAAACTAAGAATTTATACCACCCTTGTCCGTCCGTGTATAACGTACGCCTGCCCTGTCTGGAGTAGCACATGTATTTCTAACCACCAACTTCTGCAAGTTGTCCAAAATAAAGCAGTCAAAATATCCTATAAAACCAAATTTAAAACAAACATTAAGAAATTACATGAAAAAATTCAACTTCCCTTATTATTTAATCACGTAATTAAAATAACATCAAGATTTTATAATAAAAATAAAATTAATACTACCAACCCACTAATTTCGAATCTATGCTCGTCAACCCTTGACAAATTACCATATATCGATAGATACGGCACTTACCGCCTACCGCATCACTACCTTTTGTTCCCACCACCCGAGGTCCGAACGACCAGCAGCTTGACCCCTAAGAGGCTTACTGCCGCCCCGGTCCCGGCGGCAGATACGCCAGAGCGCGGGCGGCAGGGAGGCTCTGCCCACTGATCATTGCCTGGTCTCACGGTTGCTAGTATTACATACGTAGCACCGTGCGATCAGCAAATTTACTTAAAATTATTTTTTCTTGTCATACCTACATGCAATCAGTAAATTATAACTAGCTAAATAATTTGCGCAACTGCCATCATGTACCCATGATTATTGTGTAATGTTTATGTTGTTAACAGTTATAAAAATATCCTTTAAAAGCTTTGAAAGGTGAATCGCTAGCCTCATAAAGTGTCTTAATTATAGTGAGTTAGTGTGTCTTAGGATAAGTGCATGTTCATGTATCGATGTTAAATAAAGATATTTGAAAATGAAAATGAATGAATGCTCTTTGATCAGAGTTGTAAACATCTCTGGAGTATGAGGTTTCAATTTGATTAACAGTTGTTGAAAAGTGCAAGTAACTGCATCAAACGAAAGGGATTTTTTACAGAAACCTCCCTTCAATTTAATATGTATATCACACATATGAAATATATTTTTACTAAGGCGCTGACAACAGCTAACGCGCGGTCCACATCTACTTAATAAAAAGTCTTAAATACACTCACTGACAGACTTCGTACAGCCTTAATAGAACTCTTGAGCAAAATTTCATGTATCATACCCAGCGTTTTGTACACAATTACAATTTACAATTTTTACAATTTTGCACAGTTCTTTTTTTATAACGAAAAGAGAGCACTAAGGAAGGATTTTTGAAAATTCATCCTCTAATGAGGTTAAATAGGGGGGGATAAAAGTTTATATATGATTTTTGCCTATGGTAAATCCCATCAGGCACACGGCTTGTTGAAAAAGAAGCTTTTCCGCTGCCACCACACTAAATAATAGACTTGGCGGAAAAAACTGTTTGAATAAAGCCTAATTTTAATATTTGACACTTGTTAGCGTCTTAAATCATAAAAATATCTTAATAGCCCAACAATGCTCTACCAGGTACCGTCGAAAACCAAACTGCACAACAATGCTTAGACAATATTGAATAGTTTGCGCTCACAAGTTAGCCGCTTGCAGCGCTGTATCGCCGATTAGCCGCCTTGCATAGCTCGCTAGTTCACCGTACAATGTTAACGCCTGGCGACTTGATTAGAGGTGCGAATGAATTGCCTTTGATGTTCAATGCTGGTATTTCGTATGTTTTATTACTCTTAGAACCTGAAAAGCCATCGATTTTGTTAAGAAACCTTGTGGGAAAACCTTCGCTTTAAGGTTCTGAATCGCGTCTTACCCGCGTCTTCGTCTGCGTGTATTTTATATTTCATAATTTTTTATACAAATATCCAGAATGAAGAGTAGCCTATGTCCTTCTGCAGGTCCCAGGCTACCTATTTATCAATATCATAACGATCGGTTCAATAGTTTAGGCGTTAAAAGGCAACAGACAGACACACAGAAAGAGTTTCTTGTGCATTTATAATATTAATATGTGTTGGTAGAGGGGTATGTCTATTTTAATTACTGTGGGCGTACTGTGGGTAGTGTTGGATATTGCGCAATAGAAAAACTGTTTGCAGTTCAGATCGAATTATAATTTACGATCACGTTAATCACACTAGCAATTCACACACTGTAGTAGTACACGACACAACTATTCAGAATGCGCGACAGTTTCTAAACGTGTTCACTGCTTGACCGCCGCCCATGAAGTCTGCTCTGCTGAGCCCCGGCCGGCGCCGGCGGCCAGTCAGAGCGTTACGTTGTAGACTCTGTCGAACGCCGCTAGGCGGCGCTGGCGTCCCGATTAGTCAACTCAGTAACGTATTTCCGACATGTGTATATTGGGTAACGAAGACCCCTTTGTCAAAACAGTTTCGAAATTCTGTAGATTTTATTATCATGTAAGAGAAGATTCAACCCAGTTTCTTTCTACCACATAAGAAGATAAGATAGTGACAAAATTATGACCGTGTATGTGACACATTTATTAGATCCATTTTATCGAAACTTGGAAACATTCAAGTTTTTAATAAAATATTAATTATAAATAATATAGCTTTAAAACTGTTACATCGTAGCAAGTAATAAGAGTTCAGTTTACCTAATTGGAAGTAACTGGGTCGTTAGTAATGAGGAATATTAATGTTTTATTTATGAAAATTGATATTTTATTTACAATTTAGCAGAATTGAACTTTATGATTTTCGAGTTCTTGAAAATTTCACTAATCTATTTATTATAATCTCATTTTGAGCAAAAGAAAATGTTTTTACATTAAAATGTTTAATAAGTAGGTACTCAACTATCAAGGAACTATTACTCCGTACTTCTACTCATTTCATGAACCCTTTTGATTTATTTTGATTTGATTTTTGGTGATTTATTTTTTGGCCCGCTTTTCCTAACGTCGCCTTTTTTAGAAATCGTATTTGTAGATTTTTCAAGCACATTTTTTTACTATGCGTGCGTGGTCTGTGTGCCGAATGAACTACTATAAAAAAACTTCACTCACGCAAATATAGACACGGAAGCGTCCAATGTGTCGTAAAAATCAGTGTAGCATTGAGAGTTATAGAGTACAGGGCGCGCCACGAACTGAGGCCATTCCATTCTATCACGCAGATCTGTAAGTATCCAACTTCGGATCCACTACATCCGAATAGTTAATTCTAATCGCTTTGTTCTAAGACCCGAGGGTCAAGAAAGGGGATAAAGGGGAGGGTAACAGGGGGTCTGCTTTGTACTGATACCCCCAGGAATGGCATTGTACAAGTGTCGAAATTGTACTTGTAGTTGGAGTAAATTGAAAGCGCTTGTGGAATGTTTTGCGGCGCCTGACATACAGCGGGGAAAAGGAATATTGAGCGTTTGGGGTAAGCAGATGCGGAGGAGCGACGAATGTCGAATGAAGAACTGTTTGCAATTATTGACGGTTAACATATCGGTATTCTCTCGCTTCAATACCTTTCAGATTGTCATAATGCAATAACAACGAAATAATATTTTATTAAGGTTTATATTTATACATGAGTCACACGGTTTATACGACTTGACAAAAAGTAGGTTTCTTTAGTATATGGACGTTTAATATTAATGTAATATTATGCACATAAACCTGCCGAAATAATGATGCTGAAAACCGCATCAAAGTCCGTTGCGTAGTTTAGAAGAACGTGATCACAACCCAGTATCACGGGTAATATGATTTGGTAAGGACTGGTTGCCGGGCTTCTGACGACTCGTAACGACTGTCAAATATCCACGAATGACAGCCGAGACCAACAGCTTAACGTGCTTTCCGAGGCATGGAGGAGTCTCGGTATGTAAAGATGGTCACCCACCCACGGACCAAGCCCGGCAAGTGTAGCTTAACGTGGTGGATCGACCCATGCGGCTGTTATTACTTAGCCATGAGCTCCTCTAGACACACAAGGCAAGCGACTTTAATTTATGTATGTATGTTTGAGATGTTTATATAGATAAATCCACCGCATACGGCAGACGGTGTGGTGATCGTCGTTTGTTATTAATAGCAGACAATAGAATGTCCGTGCCCGTTTTCACCGACAGCTAAGTGACACTTCAATGAATCCCCGAAAGTGTTGGATTTTCAACGCTAGGCTCAGCGCTGTGAGTTGAAAATCCAACAGTGCACTTTTATTTAGGGATTCATTTAAGTGTCACTTAGTGAAGGTGAGAACGGGCATTAGTCCCTTAAGCCCCTTTGCGATAATACACTTGCCCTAGAAAATATTCTTTCATACCAACTGAAAATATTACTAACCTGTCTATTCCGGTACATTAATATGTCCAGACTAGCCAATAATTCTTTTTGTCGAACGTTGGTCATCGGACCATTCTTCTAGGGACGTGATTCGTAACCACAATACAGTCGATATTTCTCAGCCTAGCGCTTGTATCGTACGGACAATATCTTCCCATGAAATACCGACTTATTTATTACATAGTCGCTCAATATATACTGTACTGTTGTAAGTTCGTGGAGAATAAGAATGTTGGAGGGATTGCGAAATCACGTAGGTATAATACTTTTGCATTTTATTGAAAACTTAGATCGATATTTTTATTTTTGTGAATTTGCTGTATGTAGGTTGG
Organism: Xanthia icteritia; assembly: GCA_949128155.2. NCBI lineage: Eukaryota > Metazoa > Arthropoda > Insecta > Lepidoptera > Noctuidae > Xanthia > Xanthia icteritia. The sequence continues at coordinate 20,838,563 of OX421945.2, forward strand.
TATAAAAAGTAGGTTCACTGGAAAGTGACTATCTTGGTATCAATCCCACCAAATGGTTTCTTAAGTATTGTGTTCAGGTCTACCCTTTATTGCAGAACTTTTTATGTCATAATATTATTTTGCATAACAGCGGAACTTCATTTCGCAGGAAATCGTTTGGCATACACTCATTTATCATACATACAAAACTCATAATTTTGTAAGTCAGAATCATCTTTAGGCATAAATTTCATATCCATAATAATTAAAAAGTAGAACCATCATGTCGTAGAAAGTTTACACAAACATGCAAATAAGCATACACCATCCATGCAGCAAGCATGCAGTATGCAACATGCAGCAGTCATGGTTTCTGTCACGGCTCCGGCGCTGGGGGCTCCGGTGATCCCACGCGAGCTTATCGTCACAAATGGTTTTTACGCCCGCCGCCGCGGCTGAGGCAGGCCGGCCAAACCAGCCAGCAAGCCGCAACTGCGAAACCACCCGCTCCTCAGCTCGCGGGCCGCCTCGCCCCTCCGCGCCTACGCGGGCTTAAATTTCACTCTAGGGGTAGGGCAGACAAGACTACGTGGAGTCGCTTTTGCAGCGATTCGTTTCTGTAACTAACTTTTTTTGCACAACATATTGACTTAAGGAAATTTTTATTTAAGGTTAAAAATTTTATTATATAGAAATGGCAAATGGCCTAGTAAAACTATTCCAAATAAAATGATGTCATGTTAAAAGTATGCCATTGTAAATTCGGACATATAAACATTCGGTCAAACAATAATTATGTTAAAGATTTTTTATGTCTTTAAAATATTCGTTTAAAGAAGATTATGCCAAGTGTGTTATGCCAAATACATTTCGGAGCATCAAGATTCTGCCAGATAGAGGGAACCTATTGTGTTCATCACCATCATCATCATTTCAGCAGCAAGACGTCCACTGCTGCACGTGGGGCTACCTCAAGCACCGCCACTTCGACCATCGTTCCATGCTTCCCGCATTAAGCGGATTCCTGCGGCCTTCACAAGGTCATCGGTCCATCTTGTGGGCCTTCCAACGCTACGACTTCCTGTACGTGGTCACCACTCCAGAACCTTTCGTCCCCATCGGCCATTTGTTCTGCGATCGGTGCCCTGCCGACTGCCACTTAAGTTTGGCAATTCTTCGGGCTATATCGGTTCCCTTGGTTCTCCTGCGGATCTTTTCATTTCTGATTCGATCACGTAGGGAACCTTCGTCAAGCATAGCCCTCTCCATTGCACTTTTCTTGACTTTAAGCCTTCTAATAAGGCCCCTTGTGAGTGACCAGTATTGTGTTGACGTTAAAAAATAATTAAAATGTCTAATTTTCCTGTAATGCCTTTTAACATAGCCAGATTTGGCTATAGTGCTAAGTATGCTGGCACTTCTTTTAACTACCTTTTTCTGAAATGTCCAGATTCCCTTCCTCGAACTTCCCTTCCCTGGCTTTGTTTATTTTACTACATAAAACAGCCAATTTAAAATAAATTGGGTTTAACCTGCTGCCAAGCCATTAAATAAGCGTCGTAAAAGTTTATAAATAGCTAAAATTTACAACCCTTATCAGTATAAAGTCTCAACGGAAAAAACTTGGATTTTCTGACACTCGTAAGTTATACCTACTTGCGAAAATAATTTAACTAACACATTAGATAATTGATGTTGTATAACAGAAGAGGGAGAACTCAGGGGCTGTCATTGACTGAAAATGGTAATGATACAGCAAAATGATAAACATTCAAAATTCACGGATAAACACACCGCGTGAAATTTAACAATTTTCGCAAACGAATTCTCAGAACCACGTGAACGTTCGGTTTGAAATATTCGCAGTATAGACCACTTGCTGATTAAAGTAAATGTTCCAAATTATGACATCTAATCTGGTTGAGATATCAACTGCAATCATTAACATTAAGTGTACACTGAGTATATTATTTCGAATCACAAAACAGAATCACTTTCAGTAAAATTGAAAGCCACATTTCTTTCCTAATCTCAGCGATATATTTACTGCTCTAATTTTCTTTTTGTTCTTGCACTAAATTCAACAACTTACTAACCCAAGCCGCGGTCGAACCCTTGTAATTATTATTCTACAGTCGTCCCCATAAGAAACTTGCTATTTAGTTTCAGCAAAACCAAATAAAAAGTCAATAAAGTACAAATAAATCAGCCTGTCTGCGTAATAAAGAAATCTAACTAAGTCCCAGTCAGCTTAAGGTCTGCGCAGACCGGAGGGGTCACGCGAAATCTGCTAACTTGAACTTTAAACTTTGCAAATTGAGAATTGGTTTCGATTGAATTCGAAAAAAGATAATATGTTCATCGATAAAACTTTTATCGATGAAGTATGTTTTGAATTTGGATATAAAGAAAAGAGAATTTGGTTGTGTTTTGATAAACATTGATTTAACTTGATCAAAAAAAAACTGTGTTGGCTATATTCAAACTCAAAACTCAAAGCATTGATTTCAATTAAACCATTTACAGGCACTTTTGAACTGTCAAGAAGTCGGTCAGTCAGAAATATGAAGCTAGTTGCCCATTCCAAAGCGTAGTAGGTACTAAGTATAGAGAAGAACGGGCAAGTAACAATAATTGCCAATGCATTTAATAACTATTTTATTGAAAAAATAAAACCTCTCCCAGGTGCTGGTAAGAATACCACAGCTCTAATCAATCACCAACCCAACTCAATGTTTTTATCACCAAGTCTGCCTTATCATATGCAGAAGATTATAACAAATATAAAAAACTCAAGTAGTGTAGGGTATGACGGTATTTCAACAAACGTGATCAAGTCAGTGAATGAAGATATTTCTCAACACTTAAGCCATATTATGAACCTTTGTATACTAAGTGGGACATTTCCAAAAGATCTCAAATTGACAATTATTAGCCTTTATTTAAAAAAAAGGATAAATATTTAATGGATAACTATAGACCCATAGCATTAATTTCCGTATTCTCAAAAATTTTTGGGAATACGAATAATATATATTTAACGAACTCAACAGATACTTAGAACAACATATCGCACCTTTGGTAGAACAAGGGCACAATTGCAGTTTTTGCAATTTTACAGGAGAGTAATTTTAAGATATTTTTTGTACTTAATGTGGTCTAGCTATGTTAATAATGTTCTAAGGTTGTTCTGCTTTGTATGACATAAACTATATACTATATTCTTTTAGGTGTATCATTTCTGCATATTTAAGTTATTTTGGCAATTTATGACAATTATGCCCTTGTTCTACCAAAGGTGCGATATAATCCTATGTGATGAACAGAAAGGTTTCAGAAAAAATAGAAACATTAATATGGCGGTTTACGACTTCATAAACACTGTCTCAAAACATGTTGACAAATCGTTACCTGTTTGTTCTATTTACTGTGACATTTCCCAAGCATTCGATTATGTAGACCACAATATTCTGCTAGATAAACTTGAAGCCTACGGTATAAGGGGTAATGTCTTGGAATTGTTAAAATCATATCTTACAGACAGACAACAAATAACTCAAATTACTAAATTCAATATTAAAGCTAAAAAGGCACAAATCTTCTCCTCTCAAAAGCGTCTTATTACACATGGTGTGCCCCAGGGAAGTGTTTTGGGCCCTCCCCTGTTCTTATTATATATTAATAACTTACCAAATGCAACTAAAGAACCCATGACATTATTCGCTGATGACAGTACTGTAACTATAACATCCAAAAATTTATCTGACTATAATTTTGACGCAAATAATTCATTAAACTCTATAATTAACTGGCTTAACAACAATAATTTGAAAATTAATCTTAAAAAAACTAACATAATGCATTTTAGACAACGTGAAAAGTTATACAATTTATCAAAATTCAATTTAACGTACAATGATAATAATATACAAGAAGCAGATACAGCCCGATTTCTGGGATTAATCATTGATCCGCAATTAAATTGGAAAAAACAGATTGATGTAGTTAGTAAAAAAATCAGCAGCTCGTCATTTGCCCTCTATAAACTTGCTCTTACTGTCAATTCAAACACTTTACTAACGGCCTATTACGGACTTGTTGAATCTTTATTAAGATTTGATATAATTTTCTGGGGCAATTCAACGAACAAAGACACAGTGTTCAAAGCGCAAAAGCGTTGTGTACGGGCTATGTTTGGGTTGCAAACTATGGACAGCTGCCGACCAATGTTCATAAAGCACAGAATTTTGACACTTCCGTCACTCTACATCTTGGAAATAGCTATATTTGTAAAAAGTAATCCTCAATGGTTTCCTCTTTTGTCACATACTTCCGATAGAAATAGACGTGAGAAGTATAGACTTTGGGTGCAGTCACACTCGGCCAAAACAGCACTTCTAAGAAAAAGTGTTGTATGCATGGCCCCATTAATATACAATAAAATTCCGAATGAAATTAAGGAATTGAATTTTAATTCATTTAAGAAAACACTCAAAAAGCTTCTTACTGATAAGTGCTACTATAACATTATTGAATTTTTAAATGATAAATTATGAATTTCATTGTTGATTTTAAATTTTAAGAAATATTGACATATTTTCTCTGTTATTAATATTGACTACTTTTGTACTGACTCTGATTGTATATTTTAATTATTGACTATATTTTGTACTGACTCGAATTTTATATATCAAACTGAAACTAATTAATTTATAATTGTCAATTTAATTAATAATATTATTATAAACATTTTGTACGCCGTGAGGCAAAACATGCTGGCCCGGTAAAATTATGTTTCCATCTGTATTTGCATATTCATGTATCATGTTACACATGTTTGAACAAATAAATTTATCAAAAAAAAAAAAAAAAACTCCACGGACACTCTTTTAAATAAAAAAATTGATACAAAATATTAGTTACATCATTCATGTTGAAATTATGCATGTGAGAACAATTTAGAAAGACGTGCACTTTTGTAAAAGCGTCCGTAATAAAAATAAAAAAAAAACAAATAACCATTCAAAAATTTAAAATAAGCCATGGCAGCTAAGAGATTACCAGTCCCAACTGACGGCGCCCGTTCACGGACATGACGCATGGATCAGCACCACTCAGCTCAACTATTTTGAAGGGAGCTAAATGATCCAACATACGCGCCACCATCAGCGAGACATCTGAATGAGCATGACATAATCTCAGCCGCCAGGGCACATTCAAGTCAATGAAAGACATATGACCCGGTAAATGGTAGCTCTTTAGTACATAGTACTCACACCTGTGCTATGCAATTATATAATACAAAGGAGATTGAGTTTATGCAATACAAAGATGGTCTTATAATCTTCAGCAGCTCCAGCAGTATTTCCAAAATGTTATTCAATAAGTCGTGGTTGTGGAGCAGGACCAGCAATGAGCCAAGCATTTTTATCAGTGATGTAATCCCCCAACTTATCATATGCCTGCCTACATAGTGTGCGTTTTATACAAGATTTGAATTTCGTCTCATTTAGCTGAAGTATGTGGAGAGGAATTTTATTGTAACATTTTAAACAGTACCCCATGAAAGATGAGTCTACTTTAGCCAGTCTGAAACCTGGTTGAATATTAGTTCAACCAGGTTTCAGACTGGCTAAAGTAGACTCATCTTTCATGGGTCCCTATTTCTTGTACTATAATAATGTCTATCACTTCTTTTACTAAAAAGGTGTAAATTTTTTCTTACGTACATGATGTTTTCATAGATATATTGAAAAGGTACCGTCATAATGTTAATATCCTTAAACAGTTCCCTTAGAGAGTCGCGCCTGCGGAGATAATATATGGCTCTGATGGTTGCATATTAGAAAATCAAAACTTTCTTGAGCAAATTTCAAAAGAACAACGTACAAATCAACAAAGTTTAAAATAACGATGGTCATTTGATCAAAAGTTCAGCTGACCAAAGTCTGGAATATCAATGTTTAAATTATTTATTACACTATTGACCAAATCGTTTAAAGGTCAAAATGGATTACTGGATAAATTATTAATTATCAAATGGATTAACTGAAAAAGGTAAAAATAATATTAATATTAGCGAATAGCGCCTGTCTGAAAAGAGGGTATCTGGCGCTCGGCGGCCGCTCCCGCGGCACGCTCGCTTCGCTTGCTCGCCTTCGCGCGTTAATGGTCACTGTTCTAACCTAACCTTTTTTTTTTTTTTGTTCGGGGTGGATAATCCTCATGGATGTCCTCCGCCCTGGGGCGGGCGGAGGGGTCTGTCAGACTCTTACTGACTAAAAACCACCCCGGTGTTCCATCTCACACCTACGCCGGGGTCGCGGGAATGTTCAAATCTTCCGCGACCCCGACTGGTGCCAGCCCGCCTCTGCGGGCTCCGTCTCGTCGAGCGGGGGGAGTGAGGTGTTTGACTCCCCCCGCGACGTCTAAGAGGGGCGCGCGTGGAACACTACGCGCCGCCACCTCGGGTCCAGATGTATGGGGGGCGACGGACTTCCCCATTTAGGGGGGCTGGAAGAGGGCGTTGTCCGCCCTCCGCCGACGCCCGGTGCGCCTGCTGCGGGCCGGGTGAGAGGATGAAATCTCTCTCTCCCGTTCCGCAGCCTCCTTCTGCGAGATTACTACTTCGCAGAAGGATACCACCGCGTCCCAGGACTCCTCGCTGCCGACCATTGCATTCACAACGGCCGACAGCGACAGGTCACTGCCTACTCCTGAGATGAGGGCACGGCGCGGCTCCTCCCAAGCGGCACACTCTGCCAGCGTATGCCGCGCCGTGTCCTCCCGGCAGTCGACGCAGTGGTGACACCGGGCGTCTGGCTCCCTGTTTATGCGACACAGGTACTTCCTGAAGCAACCATGCCCCGAGAGCACCTGTGTCACCCGAAATGACAGGGAGCCGTGCCTCCTCCCGAGCCAGAGGTCGAGCACTGGCCGGACCTCCTCGATGGTGACGAGGCCGGCGGTAGGGCGTGAAAGCCTGTCCCGCCATTCCGCCACCAGGACCTCGCGAAGTTCTAACCTAACCTAACCTAACCCAAATGATTAACCAACAATAGAGGGGATCTGGCGCTCGGCGGCCGGTCCCGCCTTAGCCCTTCTAACGTATCTCATGGCGTCATGGAGAGTGCGATTGTCGCAACCCAGTGCTGGGCACGCCACTATTGCGGCGATAAGTCCCCTCTTTGAGGAGTGGCTAGAGAGGCGCCACGGCGTCCTCACCTTCCGCCTGACGCAGGTCCTCACCGGACATGGTTGTTTCGGGAGGTTCCTGTTTCGTATCAGGCGGGAGGAAACGCCCGGGTGTCATCACTGCGTGGATCGCCCGGAGGACACGGTTGAGCATACGGTGGAGGTCTGTCCGGCTTGGGCAGAGCATCGCCGTGTCCTCGTGGAGGCGATTGGTGGCGGGGATCTCTCGCGTCCGGCCCTAGTCCAGGCCATGGTACGGAGCGAGAGGGCATGGGAGGCCGTCACCTCCTTCTGCGAAGCAGTAATGCTCGCGAAGGAGGAGGCAGAACGCGTGAGGGAGAGGCAAATTTCGCGCCCTCACGCCCCTAGCCGCCGCAGGAGACGCCCTGGGCGTCGGGAATCGCAGGCCGATTCCCGGCCACCGTAGGCGCGGGCTTGCGGACGGTGAGCAATGGGTAGCTCGCCGTCCGATAAGGACCAGGCCCGGGTCGACGGCGCGTTGTGTTCCACGCGCGCCTCAAAGAGATGTCAGCACAACGGAAGGGGTCCGATAGGACCGATGCCTGCCGGGGTTGCGGGAAAGTCCGAAAGGGATACCGTGGCCCCTGGCAACGTAAAGGCAACGGAAGGAACACGGGTGGGTTTTAGTCAGTAAGAGTCTGACACGCCCTCCCGCTCCACCCAGACCGGGAGAAGTTATTTGATAATTTCCCACCCAAAAAAAAAAAAAAAAAGCCCTTCTAACGTAACCTATCCGATTTGGTAGGTACTTATATTTACATCTAGCAAATTTATTCAGTCGTCATTTGTGATTATGTAATTTGATTAGTAATGATTTGATATTTTAAAATTACATCTAGCAACTTTTGATCAGTCGTTCATTTGATGTCACATACTTTGGGATTTTAATTTTTTTCTAAATAAAACATTTTGTCATTTAAATTTTGTTATTTCGTTTATTGTTCTTTTGAAATTTGCTCGAGAACGTTTTGATTTTCTAATATGCAACCGCCAATAAAAAATGGACTCGATGTCTGCAGCCCGTCCCCACAGCAGAATACCATAAGATATGATACTAAGAAAATAACTGAAATAGACTAGCCTCGCGGTATCTACATCAGTAAATTGACAGATTTTTCTGACGGCATATGCTGCTGAACTTAGCCGTCCTGCAAGAGATGTTAAATGAGGACCCCATTGAAGCCTTGAGTCGAGCGCAATCCCCAGGAAAACTGTTACTATAGTTTCGTTTGAAGTAAAGGAATGCGTGACGTCACTGTAGCATGTTGTAGGTTCATGGCCAACAGTAAACATGTACGATCTATCCACACATACCTCTATCCCGCCACAAAAGTTTATGTCCCCTCCCATTCGCAGTCCATCGCGAGCGAACGACGGGCATTACCATTACCATAACGACCACGACAAAATAGAAACCAGCCCAGTGTGTACACGCCCTTACCCATATTGTTTCACTTAAACGACATTCTGAACTCAAGGGATTTACATACATCGGCAGACCAGCCGACATTTTAAATGTATTTTTCTACCTTTCATATTAAAATAAAATAGATAGTAGGTATTCTCTCTACGTTTGTAACGTTTTGGTATAAATGGCAAATGAAGGCACAACCTGTGTGATGTCAGGTTTATAATTTCAATCTAGTTTGGAGCGTAGAGAAAATTAAATTGAGAGGATTTGGAGTTAATTCTGCGTTGTTAAATTAGGTACCTAAATGGGTGGATTGTGTGAATTATTAGGTACGCTATTTTAGTACCCACTTTGAGTAGTTCTAAAAACTAAATAATTTAGCATAGATTTTAGCTGAAATGGCCAACTTCTCGTTGGTGGAAGGTTCTCGTACAAACAAGCTAGTTTCTGCATAGAATCATCAAAGTAGTTCGAATTTCTCAGGATTCCCTTGTTATAAAGGCTGTAAAAACTTTTTCTATTTTTCTTTCTTTGTCTCTTTCTTTTTCAGGCAAACATCCGACAGGTTTTAATCAGGTTTTTAAATTATTCATCGAAATAGTCGAGGTTTTGAACTTCTGACAGTAACCACATATTTACATTTGTAATTAAATAATATTCAAAGAGATAGCCTTTTTATTCAGTGCTGGATAACCACTATACCCGCATTGAATAAATTGAAACAAATTGTAAACATTGGAAATATTTCACATTTTATTGTGTAGTGCTTTACATTGCAAATGTTATTATATTGTAGCTCTTTCGTTATACGTGCCTTTTAATATTATTTTATAGATCCCTTTGTTATAAAATCCGATTAAAAAAATATATATTTCACGGTTATGTGAACAGGAGTTTTAATCAATAGTAAATAATAGGTCTTTACCTATGAACTAGCCGTTTTGTATAAAAAAATCTAAACGAATTTTTTTCATGTATTTTTTACTTGTATTAATCGAAGTAATCACCCATGCAATCAATGCATCTTTGCCAACGCAGTGGCAGTTTATTGATGGCTTCTTAAAGAAATCAGCTGGACGGGAGGCAACAAATTCTTCTAAGGCATTTTGTACTGCCTCTCGGGTATTGAATTTTTTTCCCGCCAAGGAGTTATCCAAATTCTGGAAAAAGTAGTAGTCTGTAGGCACAAGGTATGGTGAGTAGGGCGGATGACGGAGAGCTTCCAACCCCAGTTCTTGCAACTTGGAGACCGTCTGCTGTGCAGTATGAGGTCGCGCGTTGTCGTGCAGGAGCAGCGAAGACGAGCGATTGACCAATGCTGGTTGGAGATGTGCCAGCATCTCCATCATTGTGTTCAGTTCTTCACAGTACACATCTGCAGCAATGCTCACCCCGTTTGGTAAGAAGCTGTGATGAATCACACCGGCGCTAGACCACCAAACAGTGACCATCACTTTTCTAGGGGTAAGTTTTCGTTTAGGGCATTGTTTACGTGCTGAACCAGGATCCAACCAACTTACTGAGCGCGGTGGTTATCAAACAGAATCCATTTTTCATCGCAGGTAACAATGCGGTTCAAAATTCCTTCATTTGTGTGTCTGTTGAGCAGTGCAAGGCACGTCTCGACGCGTACTTCGCGCTTGGCGATCATTGAGTTCGTGAGGCACCCATTTGTCAAGCTTTTTTACCTTGCCAATTTGACGCAAATGGGCCAATATTGTTTTGACGCTAACGTCGAAAGCTGCTGCTAATTCAGCCGTAGATTGTGTATCATCAGCTTCCACAATCGCCTTTAATTCGTCATTGTCGACCAAAGTCTTCGGACGACCGCGAGGTTCATTTTTCAGGTCGAAATTTCCAGAACGGAAGCGAGCAAACCAATAACAGGTGGTGCGTTGGTTTGTAGTGTTAGCTCCGTAAACGTCGTTGATGTTGCGTGCCGCTTGTGCCGCGTTGCTGCCACGACGGTACTCATATTCCATAATTACTCGAATTTTGAACGTATCCATGATGACGTAAAAGATTGAAATGCGATGAAAATGTAACACTAATCAATAAACAAATGACTACTTTTGGAAGAAAAAGACCATGTTTTTAAAATAAAATTAATTTGAAATTAGAATTCTTAGCCAAACAAAAATTATTTTGATTTGAAATGGCCAGTACTGCAGAACGGCAATTTCATAGGTAAAGACCTAATATTATACGTATCGGTATATGGATTGTGTGAAAATGAATTTTCTGGTTTAAAACAAAAAAAACTATCAATTTTTCACATAATATAATTGAACGTGCTTTTCACAAGGGCATACAACATAAAACTCTTACAAACAAAAATTACAACACACTAAACCGCGGTTAGATTGAATAAAAAACAAACTATCTCCAAAAGTGTAAACAGTAAAATCTTCCGAAAAGAATCCAGTCGCGAAGCTAATGCTGGTTTCACACTCCAACAATTTTATCTCACGTTAGGTCGCGGGCACACCTCTCGGACCGACCGCCAGTCCAGCGGCACCCTAATCATGTTACTTTAATGGTAATTGGAAATTGTACCGCTTGACATGAGAAACTCCATTGATGTTTGGGATTCGGTTACACGGACAAGTTTTGCCTTTGTCGCAATTTATACTGTAAGTGGCTAGAGGGTGATTTGATACCATTTTTGGTTGATAGCATCTTAGTCGGTTAAGGGTCGCTACTATTTAAGGTATATTGATATTCAATTATTACTAGCTGATGTTGCGTGAACATTTTGAACGGTTCACAAGCTTTTGGATGAAATCAAGAAATATTGCTCGAAATTGTAAAATATTTAGAGACGAATCTAATCTCAATACTTTTTATACATGATTGTACATAATTTTACTACCAAGTTTTGATTCTAATAGTAACGCGTTTACGTTAGCAATTATTTTTGCAATGGCACAACACCTTATTAACGAAATATAAATACGAAAATAATCTTATCGCTAAAAATATCGCTAATCATATAGTTATTTCTGATTAAAATCGAATAATTGACTAAGAAAAAATGTGAGTAAGTGTTTATTGTAGAATTTAATTGGTAATTCAATAATTGTGTTATGACTGCGAGTCAAATATTAAATCACTGCTACGATTAGGGATCACAAATCAAGTCAATAGAGACTTTCGTAGAAAATGTTATATTAAAATAAAATTTTTAGGACGTTATTGACCTGATCGTTTATCTTTAATCTTTTATAATATATTTCTGACTTTGTCATTATAATATACCTAATAATAATAACGATTTATTTACAAAATAACAAACATTATTAAATATTGTATTTAAAATTTGTTTTCTTCTTTGGCCTTCGGACTTCATTAGCCGGACAAATTTTGATTTGGATTTGCCGTAGGGGTAAATTTTATCCTGGACTGAAAACTGAGCAAGATTTATGGAAAAAGGATTTTCAAACAAGGTGATAATGCGGGCTTCTTTCAATTTACAATACAATACTGTTGTAATTTCTAAGGAAAAAATACACTTGTAGCTGAGATAATTTTATTTTGAGTGACAAGTAAAACAAACGACATAATTTTCATAAAAACATATCTGGAGAGTTTTAATGCGACCTCTTGAAATAGTTCACATTACAACATCCGCCCTCAATTAAAACTCTCTTACAAATAAAAAACACATTAACAAGACCTATGCCAAATCTAAACCAGCTACACATCTCTTATGCGCAATACGCCCTAATGGTTTTGTAAACAAATCAGCAAAATTCAAATCTGACCTGACGAATTTAATATCTATAATGCCGTCAGATACCTTTTCTCGTATAAAGTGATATCTTGTATCTATATGTTTCGTTCGCTCGTGATGGACAGGGTTGTGCACTAAACTTTGTGCACTCTGACTGTCGTTAAACAAAGTAACAATATCGGACTTACCAATTATTTCAGAAATAAATCGTTTTAAATAGCACGCCTCCTTAGCAGCAGCTGTTAAAGCCATGTACTCCGCCTCAGTAGATGATAGAGCTATCGTTTGCTGCTTTTTAGCTTGCCACGTTACAGGACCTCCAGCCAACGTAAAATAGTAGCCAGTATATGATTTTCTGTCTATGCTACAGTTAGCCCAATCTGCATCCGTGTATCCCTTAAGGAACCCTCCGGTCTTTCTGTAAGTAAGAGCATAATCAATAGTGCCTCTCAAATATTGCAACACTCTCTTTGCCGCAAGCCAGTGTTCTTTATTGAATTTTGTGTTGAACTGACTGAGATAGCTCGTCACAAAAGCTATATCAGGGCGAGTGTTTACGGCCAGGAACATAAGGGATCCAATTAGGCTTTGAAATGGATACTCGTTTTCTCCATTTCCAGTACTCAGCTTCTTAAGGCTTGATGGTGTCTCAACCGTCTTGCACATATCCATATGGAATTTTCTCAGCAAGCTTGTAATAAATGTTCTTTGACTTACTTTTACTTCACCATCGTCGCTTCTACGGATATTTAAGCCAAGATAATATTTTAATTCTCCCAAATCTTTAATTGAAAAAATATTAGCCAAATCATGTTTGACAGTGTCAAATGTCATTTCATTTTGGTAATAGACAATAATGTCATCTACATAAACTGCCATTATTACCAACTCTTTACCAAAACATTTCTTATACACGCATGGTTCCGAAGGAGTTTGTTCAAAACCTAATTTCAACAGTGTTTTATTCAACATCCTGTTCCATGCCCGTGGTGCTTGTTTGAGCCCATATATGGATTTCTGCAGTAGACAAACTTGAGATGCTTTTTCTTTCTTCACGAAACCTTCAGGTTGTTGCATATAAACTTCCTCTTCAAGATCTCCATTTAGAAAAGCTGTATCAACATCCAAGTGTCTCATTTTTAGGTCCATTTCTACAGCTAAAGCGAACAATGTACGAAGTGAAGAATGTCGAATCACAGGGGCAAACGTTTCATTGTAATCAACACCTTCTATTTGTCTAAAACCTTTGGCCACTAGTCTTGCCTTATACTTCAAAACATTACCGTTAGCATCCATCTTTAATTTATAGACCCATTTACATGGTATTACCCTTTTATTTCCATTGGGTCGGTCAACGAGCTTCCAGGTATTTAATTTCAACAAAGAATTATATTCATCGGTCATTGCTAAATGCCATTTATCAGCATCATCTGCATTCACGGCCTCTTGATAGTTCTTCGGTTCAATTATCTCTTCAGCAGATACCTTAAAGGTAAAGAAATCCGATTGTCTACGATTTCTAGCAGGATATCTACTTACTAGCTGATCAACAGCTGGCTCTTCCGGTTCAGGACTTGTAGGGTCCTCGGATTCTGCTGAATTGTAATCATTTTCATCATCACTGCATATTGAATTATTTTCTTGATGTATTACATTCTCATCCTGCTGCTGATCTATCAAAATAATTGGTTCCAGTTTTACAGATTCAACATTTCCTTTTAATTGTGAAAAATGATCTTCGAAAAAAGTCACATCTCTCGACTTCTGTAAACTTCTTGGATTTGAGGAATCCCTGAAATAATAGCCTTTTGGATCTTCTGAATATCCAACAAAGATTACTTCCTTCGACTTCAGATCAAGTTTCTTCCGTTGAGAAGCAGGAACTTGTATGAGTGCTCTACACCCAAATACACGCAAATGGCTCAAATCACCCTTATTGCCGTTCCATTTTTCAAACGGTGTTTTTCTTTTAAGAGCACGATGTGGTGACCTATTTTTCAAGTACACGGCAGTCTTGAAGGCATCTTCCCAGTACGCTTTGGATAGCAAGCTCTGAGCTAGCATGGACCGAGCTTTTTCTACAATAGAACGATTTGTTCTCTCTGCGACTCCATTCGATTGAGGGCTGTACCCTACCGTTGTCTCATGCGTTACTCCTTTTGCAGACAAGAACTCTGCAAGCTCTTTATTTACATATTCCTTTCCACAGTCAGTTCTCAATCTCTTGATTTTAGCGCCAGTTTGTCTTTCCACTAATGCTTGGAATACACAAAACTTTTCCTTAACTTGTGTTTTTGAAGCAATAAAGTAAGGAAATATCATTCGCGAAAAATCATCAATGAAAAGTAGAGCATATTTATTACCTTGGAATGAAGTCTCAGACATTGGTCCACATAAATCTGAGTGGATCAATTCTAGCTTTGAGGTAGCTTTCTGGTACGCAACCGTCTTGAAAGGTTTTCTCGTTTGCTTTCCTTCAACACATGTAACACAACTAGATTTATCAACTTCAGTATAATCTATACCTACATGAGAGTTCTTAAGCTGGTTCATACCAATGCGACATAAGTGACCTAACCGTTTGTGCCATAATTGGTACCTACTTAACGAGTCAGAGTACACATCGTATGCCACATTTTGGGGGTAATTAGTTGTACAATCGAGAGTGTACAGTCCACCACAAGCCGAACCATGTAGAACCACCTCACCTTTAAAAAAGAAGTCATTACCTTTATAAAAACTACAACCATTCTTATCAAAAAGTACTACAAAACCTTTTTCTACGACTTTCTTGACAGAAATCAGATTACTAGTTAGTTCAGGTACATACACTACATCATTGATGCTATCTACCACACTACACGCAGTGTTGATAGATATATCACCAATACCACTACAGCTGATCTTCTCACCATTGGCAACAGTAACAGTGCTACCTTCTAATGGTTTGAAGTCCTTGAACAAATCTCGTCTTGGAGTCATATGTTTTGATGCACCAGAATCAATAAACCACTTATCTTTCTCCAAACACGAAGAGACACCAAGGGCACTAAACGAAGTAGTCTCCCTGTCTGACGAACTACTGCCTTTCATTTCCTTATTGCGTATAGGGCAGTCAGGCCGTTTGTGTCCAGGTTTGTTACATTCATAGCATACAATTGGTTTCTTTTTCTTATGTTTATGAACATCAGTAGATCGATTTTTCAGTTGAAAAGCTGCATCACTTTCTGTGGAGTCTATTTTTGACATTTCATTCAATAGTTTCCTTTTAACTAACTCTGTACATACTTCTACATTGCTATTCTCTAATGCCATTATTAGAGGCTCATATCTCGAAGTGAGACCTCCTAATAAGATTGCAGCAATCGAAGTATCTTCAATTACCTTGCCAATATCGGCCAAATCTTGTGCTGTACTCAAAACAGCGTTAATGTACATTTCAATGTTTTGAAAATCATTCAGTGAGAGTCTATACAACTTTCTCTCCAAAGTCAACCTTCTGCCCATGCCTTTATCTTCATAAGCATCTTGCAATGCCTTCCAGGCTTCTAGAGCAGACTTAGCACTTCTAATATGGGTTATTGCAGAGCCATCTACTGTTAAGCATATTTTTGCAAGTGCTCTCTTATCGTTTCGAGATTTAACTTGTTCAGAGGTATCATCTCCTTTATCATACCCATCAATTGTGCTCCATAAATCTTCATGTATTAAATAGTTCCTCATTTTGAACTTCCACGAAGAATACCCTTCTCTAGTAGATAGGTGGAGCGAGGGTATAAGTGATGAAGACCATTTCATCGAAACCGAATCACCACATTTGGACATATTTTGAAAAAAAAAAAATCTTCAAGATATTCCACGACACAAAATAAATCTTCTACACACTATTAGTAACAAGTATTACTTTTATTTCCCTTAAAAGCCTTCGTGCTGATAACGTGTTGTAATTTCTAAGGAAAAAATACACTTGTAGCTGAGATAATTTTATTTTGAGTGACAAGTAAAACAAACGACATAATTTTCATAAAAACATATCTGGAGAGTTTTAATGCGACCTCTTGAAATAGTTCACATTACAACAAATACAAAACTCAGTTTAATGGATCGAACATTTCACTTCAAAAATGGTCTCATTGTGCAATGTGATAGGTGGGAAACTGTTCCGAAAGCTTACCTGATTTTCAGAATCAGTTGCCACCTGCACCTGAACATAAATTAATATTGCGTGTGTGTGTAGTTTATAAGATGTTAGAGGGTAGACGTGTTTCTCGAGTGGAGACAGCAAACGTAAGGCCCTTACGTTTGCTGATTCTTTCGTTCGCTAGGTGGAGCGACGATCTTCGCAGGGTGGCTGGTAGCAGCTGGATGAGAGTTGCCGAGATCTGAGCTGAATGGCGTGCGATTGAAGAGGCCTATGTCCAGCAGTGGACTGCTGCAGGCTGATGATAATGATAGTATATAAGGGGAACTTTGAAAGTGGCGCTAGTGGGAGAAAAGTTGAAAGGAAATCGTTTGCTTGGTATCTGATGAGGAGGGAGGAAATGCATGCGACGTTTATGGATGGAGAGGGAGAGGGACGCCAAAGAACAGATGGATGGGGCAAGGGCAGGAAGATGATGAGTGTATAATGTGTATATGCAATAAAAGAAACAAAAATATCTTGCGACGCTTAAATAAAACACTGAAAAAAAATCTAATTCCCAGCCGCATATAGCCAGTCTATATCAGCGTAAGCAGTATATTTAAAAGATCTCCTTATATCCGCCAGGCTGCAACGTTATACACTGCAGTGCAGTGACTGCAATTGTCCGCGTTCTTCTAGTCCCGCGGGATTTAATGAGTTTTTAACCCAACACTACATGCTCCTTTTAATTGATTCCCATTTAATTGGATTTTTTATTAGAAGTATTCCGAACTAAAAGTTCGTTAAAATTGTTATTTGAGGCGGATTAGATAAATGTACTGAGGAATTAAAATACGTAAGAGAGATTATAGTCGGATCAGCTAAAATCAATTATTTTGAAGATAAAATTGATCAAGTTCAATAAGTTAACTTTTTAGTATTACTATTTGTATTTATTTGTAACAGTGAATTCACAGTAGGTAACTCTAAAAGCGCATCGTCGAATATTTTGGACACGTCTCGAAGCGTGAGGGTGACTCTACAGAGTGCCTTATCCTGCAGGGTAGGGTGGTAGGCACTAGACCACGCGGACGCTCACCCATGAGATGTCTGATCAAATTAAATCCGCAGTGGACTATTCCTTGTATGAGTGCACTGAAAATACCAAAAAATCTGAGTAGATGGCGAGAAATCGTGAGGCAAATCACATCAGCCCCTAGACATGAAACGACATGAAGACCACGACCGCTCTGAAAAGAGTGCTACGAAGAAAATGAAGAACTCTAAAAGCAATTAATTATTTATGCCAATAAATAAATTATAATGAAAATGGTAGACTATGTGGAAGTACCTAAGTACGCAGTTTAAATAATCTATGCCATTTTGTAATCTATGGCATTATGCAATTATGGCACTAATCACTTCTTTCTTTTTTCGTGTATAATTTGGGTGATAATAAATTACTTCGTAGTGATAGTCAAAGTTTTTTTTAACGTAAAATGGTTTAATATGTTTCCCCGAAAATAAAATGTTCTGATTGAAGTGAATCTCCTAATACGCCCAGTCAAATGATCACTGATCGCATAGTGCAATAGATTATTTTTCTTTATAGGTTTTATTCTTATAATAACACAGTCAGATTTTGCTAATACATTCTATTCTTTAGAACTTATTATGGTTGTATTGTTGTCTTTTCATGAATGTACGAGTAAGAGCATTATTTCATGCACATTTTCGTCATCGTCAGCCCGTCTTAACCCACTGGGTACTTACTGGCCATAGGCCTTTTTTTTTTCTTTTTTTTTTATGTGGGAAATTATCAAATAACTTCTCCCGCTCTGGGTGGGGCGGGAGGGCGTGTCAGACTCTTACTGACTAAAACCCACCCGTGTTCCTTCCGTTGCCTGTACGTTGCCAGGGGCCACGGTATCCCTTTCGGACTTTCCCGCAACACTGGCCATAGGCCTCACTTTGGTACTGCCAAACGCTATCGCTCCCGTGCCGGTATTTTCTAGGCAGATGCATTTAAACTGCAATAAATGAAATTTCAGCCAACAACTACAGTAGGTACCTACATTTCAGTGTTCTACATACAATTGTCAAGAGTGCATTGAATTGCGCAAAAATAAATTGTATTTGTATCAAACAATATCGTTAATCATTGTTCTATCGTACAGTCGACCACCGCGATCCTGCGCCCATTACAGTAATTGAATTGCGAACAATTTGTTTCCTTTGAAGAAATTGTTTATATCTTAACAACACCTTTGACACCACGCCAAAACTACCCGTTACCTCTACTACGTCCCACATAAGGTCGATTTTTGAACTACGATTTGTTTTTGAACTGTAAATGGACAATGGTTATAGGACCACTCGGAAGTATTCGGATTTTGATTTATACCCGATAACGGAATTCGCTTATACCCATGAATGCCTAACAGCGGAATGCGGGAACTGGGAATTTATGTAGCTTCTTGTTGCGACTTTAAGTGGGATTCAGACAAGCGATGCTGTGGCCATAGAATGAGATTAAAAGACTAACAAATTTTATCGAAATAAGGTATTTTTGGTAGCAGGATCCGAACTGCGAAACTTAATAACAAAGGCTTCAACTTAAATATATTACCTATTAATTTAATTTACTGACTGCCTCATTGTGATCGCAAGCGCTTCTGCTAAGCATGAGGTCCTGAGTTCGATTCCCGGGTCAGGGAAAGTGTCATTGGGTTTTACATCAAGAATTTCTCAGTAGCAGCCTGGACTTTGGATTTGTGCCCGGTTGATGACAATAGGCTTGCCCTTTATTACATGGGACTTAAACATAACTGGCGAAATGTGGGTGTTCTGTCAGTACACTTCTGCCTAGCCCTTCGGAGATTACAGGCATGGTGTTATGTAATTTAATTTAATAGTTCAGGAGCGTTTGACTACGTTTAGTAATAATTATTATTGCAAGGAAAAAAAATGCTTGTTATTTACTTAGCTGTTTTAGTGCTTATCTCTTTGTTTACAAAAACAGCTTTGAAGCTCCCATTAGCGATGTTACAATCAGTATTAACTACCGTTGTATCGCAAGCCAAAAGTTTATATTTTCGTTAGAAGCGGGTGCCTGATGCTCCAAGCAAAGTTTACACAATAATTAATAAAATGAACGGTTCAAGTGTCGCGGGTGACAAGACTCTCCTGTAATGAGAATTATGAACCAGTGGCACAATTAGCAACTTCAGTAAACTTCAACACGGTGGTATATTAAATAGGTACGCAGCTACTTAATTCACAAGCTTAGTTTTAGTTTACCCTACTTTTACTGTGAGACCAATCATGAAATCGCAAAATAAAAATCAGCAGCTCGATTCATTTGTGTTCATAAATCGACAAAATGAATGGAGCAGCAATTTTTTTTAGCATCCCGTAGTAAAAGTGGTTGATAATGATGAGTATAAGTCAATCTCGTAAGTGCTTCTTCACTTTTGACAACTATTCCCACGAAATTGAAACTTATTACCAAGAATTTAAGTGTCTCAAAGACAAATAAACCTTGTCGTTTTATGACGTGCAAGTGTCATTCAACCTTAGGATGATAAAGCAATTACGAAGTTAACTATACAATTACCTCCTTTTCAGGTGCCTAAAACTGGCTACACCTGAAAAGCCCCTTCTTACCCTAGTAAACAAAAACTGAGATAATATGTTAAAACAACTAATTTAATGTCGAATAATTATATTTAACTTCAAATAAGACAAGATACTAATCCCCAAATGGATCTTAAAGTCACTTGTATTAATTTATATTTTTTCGTCAACATCAGATTCAATATTCCACAGCTGCACCATATACCATCACATCTCCTATTCTCCACATAATATAACTATTTTTTTGTATTCAAATATTTACAATAAAAGTAATACATTGGTAACCTTAATTTACAGGAGATGTCCAACAATTCTATGCCAATCTATGTGACGGCGCAGCAAGTGGCGCCGTCTGATTTTATTACGAAGCTACTGGAATCAGCGAAAAGAGTGACAATGGTTGGTGACTGTCACTCTATCAGAGCGTCGTATCGATGGTTTTGTGGCGGCTGTCTTCTGATGAAAAAGGGAGATGTCAGAAAAGCCACTGAAAAACGCTATATTTCGGGCACATTCCTGACGTTATTAAAGCTGCTGAACCACTAATACGTTGACAAGTGTTGTCATGAGCATGACCAACGGAACAACAAGCGCAAGTAGTCACGCCATTTTATATTTCTTATGTTTCGGTGTTGCCAGTACAATGAAAGTGTTTTGTACTAAGTTGTAAAATCTATATTAAATACTAATAACTGCTTTAATATTGCTAGTAAAAATTACAACAATTATGCATTAATAAATTGAAACCTAACATTAATTTATTTTAACATATATGTATATGCCACTAAAATACAAATTATGTTCATATTTCACAACTAAAGTTTTACGAACTAAATTATTTGCTAAGCTGTTACTTAGTTTCACCTGAAAATGGTCTGCCCTATAATAATAACTATAGTAAACTCATATTTCATCATAAAATATCTAGAATCAATTTCTAGATATTTTACGATGACGAAAATAGTATCTATCATAAGTGTGCTGTTTTCGTGCACATATTCATAGCCCCAAGTTTATGGCGCGTCGGCATCTCGTGGTGCTGACAAAGTTGTGAGTTGTGACGTCACGCCACTCGTTTTCACATCCCCTAGACTAACTTGCGTTACGGCTAGTTTTATGTGCAGGAAAGTTTGTGTGGGGCTTGCTTTATAGTAAGTAATGTAGAGTAGTGTGACTGTGAATGAAGGTGATTTTGTTACTATTGTTATCGTGAGTATCTATCAGAGACATGGATTGATTGTGATTGACAGTGATTCTTACAGAGACATGAATTGGTTGGTTTATATCTAAGTTTTTGATTACTTACGGGGTAAGGCGTCTAGTAAGAGATTAATTACTACAGGTTTAGCCTTCGAAAAAACTCCTCAATTCCATTCAAAGTTATTTAAAAACATGTTGACATAAATAAAAATCTAAACTGATGTAATTCGAGCCAGCTGGATTTTTCGAGGAAAACACTTAAAATACAAATTTTAATCTATTCTATTGACTGCACTGTTAAGAGAACAGGTCGAATTTATTTGTATTGGATTTTCTCTACAATCTACTTGATAAATAAAAATATTAAATTCATTCACTGATATATATTTATACCTATATGTCGTGGCCAGATCTTAAAATTGATAATTTCATGAAATGAACATCATCCACTGGTCACATCATGATGTGGCCAGGCCAGATCATTGAATACTCAACGGTTAATGATATAAGGAGTTAAACGCACGACTACTTTATGATGTGGCCAAAGATTAGTGATCATATCGTAAAATAGTTAGATTATCCACCGGCAGAGGCGTTGATTGCATCATGGCGGTGGCATACAACAAATCAAAAAAAGTCGATGGACTTTTATTGGGTTTCAAAATATGACATTTAGGAAAGCGATTAACTTAAAAAAAAAATTAAAAATAAAAATGGCGTAAAAATTAAAAATTTATGCCACTGGTTAGGTTAGAACTGTGACCAACCGCGGGTCAATTCTAAGATCTGGCCACGACATATATATGTCGTAGAAATATATGTTAGCTGGCCATTTCATGAAATTATCAATTTTAAGATTTGGCCACGACATATATATAGCGCACTATATAGACAACGCACAGCCTACACCGCTAGGTCAAGATGGAATTTTGCACAAAAGTTTCTTATGTAACAATATTGAGGAACTCAGGAAGGACTTAAACATATACCAGTAAATGATACACTACAAGCCTAATCAATACCTTCACATAAACGCACACATCATTCATCGTAAACCAAAGCACTAGAGCTAGACAGCCACAACAATTAGACCACACCTGCCGCGCCGCTAAAGTGCCAGGCGTGAGTAACCGTGACGTCACCGCCAGCTCGCACTTACCTCCAATCCTTTGCGATATTAATCTCCTTGAGCGCCGCTTAAGTACGACACCAGATTAACTGTAGCACCATTAGAACAGCGGAAATAGAACATTTCTAATATAAGGCTTATCTAATCCTATCGAGGATATCATCATCATCATTTCAGCCGAAAGACGTCCATTCAACTGCAGGACTTAGGACTCCCCTAAGAGTCACCAAATCGACCGATTCGGTGCTTCTCACATCCAGCAAACTTGAGGAAATAGGCTTATAATAAAATAAACCTATCAGTCATTCTTATAACATATAATTATCCAGATTACCAATTTTACATAAACCAAGACTTTTATCCAAGGTAGAAGTAATAGGGCGTTGGAAATGTAAGTAATGTCTATCGGTTGGGCCATTTATCTCCGAAACGGCTGGACCGATTAGTGCGGGCTCCTCTAATGGTTTGTGGCGTTAAAGTAGTGCTGTAGGTAAACCCGCTTTTAGGGCAACCCCAAACAACAGATTCACATACTGACAGTATTGGGGCATTATTTACTGGGGGTCCCGCTTGACTAAACACTGCGTTGCAGTTAACAGTTATATTGTTGCTTGATGTTCATTGAATAACATTATGTCCTTTTAGACCTTAACCATCAACTATTGCTTTAATTCATACATCAAACAAAACACCAGAAAACGTGTACATACATAGAATAACAATAACAATTGACTTGCTTGAAACATAAACAATGCTGATAGCTGTTATCTACAGATTTGGCAGTTCCTATCTGTAAAGACAACCATGAAACGAGACATTCCTAATATAGGTTTTATATGGGTTTTGCTCTTCCCCTTCTATTCTATGTCTTCGTTGTTGCTATGCCAGTATTTTTCCTCTACATTTTCCAAGGAACATCAGTTCTGGTTCTTCAGCCGCTGACTGTGTAGCGTTACCACATCAGGGTCCACAGCGCCGTGTGAACACGACGTGACGCGACGTCGGGCCGCGAGCTTAGCTCACACCTTCATATTTACCCTTTACTTGATCTTCTGAAGTAAGACAGTTGCAGAAGTCCTTCTTTGACTATTTGAGGGGTATCGTATTACTCAGTAACTGGGTTGTGAAGGTCAGATAGGCAATCGCTCCATGTAAAATACTGGTGTTGAGCTGCATACAGTTAGACTAGAAGCTGACCCCAACATAGTTGGGAAAAGGTTAGGCAGATGATGATGACTCACCAGTGATCGAAGTAGGTAGAGCTATTTTTAGTACTTGCGATACGTTGTCTTAATATGGACACTCAAGTTTCCCGGGATATGAAATACAGGGTGGAATTGAAGTCATGGGCAATATTTTAAACTAAGACACTACTCATGATACTATTTGCATTAAGGCTACTATTACGCAAATCAAAAATATTATTAATGCAAGTATGGTAAACCTATAAAAT
The DNA here is from genome assembly GCA_949128155.2 of Xanthia icteritia. Classification (NCBI taxonomy): domain Eukaryota; kingdom Metazoa; phylum Arthropoda; class Insecta; order Lepidoptera; family Noctuidae; genus Xanthia; species Xanthia icteritia. The sequence continues at coordinate 20,862,442 of OX421945.2, forward strand.
GTACTAAGTCATATAAAGTATCAAAGTCGCGCATCGCGATAGCGAGTGCTGCTGTAGGTAGACTACGCCGCGCACCGTATGTGCGGTACTTGTCATTGCGCGTGAACTCCTTGACCCCGCTCGACTCACGTGACATAGGTAAGTTGCTAACGATTTGATTCCTAATTCATTCCAACTTTCCCTTCATACTTTGCCGGCTTAGGACGGTCAAAACTGCGATAACTAACACACATAATAAAATAAATGTGTAGGTAAAATTAATTTCCCGTAGTTTTGGCGTATTTACAAAGTTGGAATCACAGTATTTACACTAATTGTTCAGGAATCACGAAGTTTATTTACAATAATTTTAAGTCAGTGGGTCATCTTAGGGGCGTCCGGGTAGCGGCGATGGAACATTTCACGAGCTCGTAATAAACTTGTGCCATTGTAAAGTAAAACCATTTGTAGGTATTGTTGGTTTGTGTACCTACCCTGCACATTACGCGGTCGAGGCATCGTGTTCACAATTAATCCACTAACACTTTATGCACTGCAATCCAAGGGTAAGAAGAGTGAGGCGCGTGCGGCGATTACGTCCGGATTTATCGTAAATCAACTACATGCGTCAACCCACCTGCGCAGTCGTTATGACACTAGTTTGGGGAGGCTGCCCCCGCGCGGGGGTGATATTCGTATTTTTGAGTGAGGGAGAACGGGACGGGGAGTGCGGGGCGGGCGGCTTAGCCTATTCTTTGATGCCGCGTGCCGGCCGGCCGCAATGAACCTAGCTATTAGTATTATTTGATGTTTGTTTACCTACTTTTTTTTCCGCTCTGCAGTGCGCTTTAATATTTTGATACTTCAAAACTTATTGGCGTTTATGAAGTATTTTATTTTTATTATTTTTAGTGTTTATTTGCAATAATAGCCTTTTACAATATGAATTAAGTACTTACTAAATTTTTAAGGTTTTCCATACTTGCATTAATAATATTTTTGATTTGCGTAATGGTAGCCTTAATGCAAATAGTATCATGAGTAGTGTCTTAGTTTAAAATATTGCCCATGACTTCAATTCCACCCTGTATATATTATTAAATAAGTTAGAAATTACTTTGAAAAAGCTATTCACGTCTTAAGGAATTATGAACGAACACGTCATATCCCTCCACCTCCTCCGACGGGTAAGTATAAGACGGACACGTTTCAGGTTAATGAAATTAAAAACTGTTTATTTTTTTCTGTTTCTATAAACAAGTACTTGTATTAAAACCGTTACAATCTAGTCATGTCGCGCGTTACACTTGAGCGGCAACAACGCGCGTTACACCTGAGCGGTAACATCTCGCGTGTGCGCATTGTAAATTAGCAACGCGTCGCTGTTGTTAGTTTGACAACGTCGTGCGCTCACTGCCAACACATAAGACAAGCTTTATTTTATCCTTGTTAATAAAAAAACATTTTTTTTTTGTATCTCGTAACATAACAAAACATCACGCCTGTATTCCCCGAAGGGTAGGTAGGGCAGAGGTGTACCTATAGTACACCCACATTTCGCCAGTTATGTTTGTGTCCTATGTAATAGAGGGCGAGTCTATTGCCACAACTGGACACAAATTCAAACTCCGGACTGGTACTTTGTCCGACCCGGGCATCGAACCCAGGACCTCACGCTCAGCAATAGTCGTTGGATGACTCATCATCCAACGTAATAAGCTGCCTCTTGCTGAAAGATCTATTTTTTTAAAGTGAATACTTCTTTAGCGGCGTTGTGCACTTTTTTTGTGATGGGTAAAAAAAAATTAATTCGCGTCAGGACACGTGACCTGATCGAAAATTCGTAAGATTGTCATGTTTGTGTACGTTAGCGCAATAAACGAATATTGTATTTTACCACATAAATGATAGTACTTTTATACTGATAATTAAAACAATTCGTGCAAAATTATTCCCTAATATCACCATTCCAAAATATCAAAAATGCACAACGTTAATATTCAAGTTTTCAATTCTGCCGGCACTCCCGGCGTGCAACCCATTTTTTTTTTTAACTAGCTTCTAGAAGAAGCTAGTTTTGTGTGTGTGGTCTATTAAAAGAAGAACTCTTCATGTCGTTTGGTAAGCAAGATCGATAATGACATGTAATGCAAAATCCGAATCAAAATTAGACCAATGGTTTTTGAAAAAAAAAATTAGAAACAAACAGACTTCTTACCCCAAAACGTGTAAGAGCTCGTTCACACGAGGACGATTGGGGTATTTTAACGAATCGACTTTTTCACAATTAATTTTTTTTTTTCACCGTGCAATGCTTTTTAACGTCCCGCATCACGAATCGTGAAAAAATACGGACACGTCTTTAATCACGTATCGTCTTTTAGAAAATCACGTTCGTCAAAAAACATGAATCATGATTTTTTTGTGACGGATCCGCTGAAGCGCTCGTCCAAGACTGAACTCTGAATCAAGAATCAAGTGTGTACATCTATTCGAATATTTTGACGAATCACGAAAAAACTCGTTTCCGTATGCAATGTGAACATGCATCCGTCATGACGTATCGTTTTTTTGACGAATCGTCAATGACGGAAAAAAAGAAATAAATCGCTGTTTGTAATTAATATTTAACCTTACAATAAAATGTAACACGTGGGCCTTCTGAACAATTTCTATTAAGTGTTCTCCCTAAGCAATTCTTGTTTGCATTGACTAAGTACACAGCTAAGATGATGCGTGTTAAAAGGCTAGTCTATGTCACTTAGCTAAATTGTTTAAAGATGCTTGGCAGTTCTTGCAGACTTAGGACCCTTGGGGGTTAACTTGAGTTACAAGGGGTTCAAGTGTCTTAGCTTGTGAAATGCTTGAAGTTGATATGGCTGAATTGGATGGGCAGATAAGTGGTGTATACCGAAGCAAATAGGTACAGTCCTTTCATAGTTATTTTACGTCTAACAGCGGCAACCCTACAGCAACTAACGACAATGTTTATAGATTACTGTGATTTTGACAGTGATGTAAAAACAGTAAAATGTGAAAGTAGTAATAATATTTTTGAGTGGGATAGAGATAAGATAAATATATATTTACTTGATCAAACATATTATATGTAGGTATACATACAAGAACAAAGTGAATGCAGGATCACATAAAAAAAAGCTTCTGAGATTTTTGCCATATACTATGGCGGGCAAATATTATGATCGGTAATAATTAATTTAAATACAATATCATTTATTTAACGTCAATTTAGCAAGCAATAATAAATTATAAATGTCAACAGCAAAAAATAATAATTTAATAACTAGCTGCGCCCCGCGGTTTCACCGGCATAAGTCTCGATCTCTTACTCTATATCCTAAAATAGGGCATGGTCTACCCATGTGCCAAATTTCATCCAAATCTGTTCACAAACAAATAAACAAACCCACTTTCGCATTTATCCTAACTAATATTACAAATGCGAAATTAAGTTTGTTGGTTTGTTTGTTTGGACGGTTGTCATGGATTTGGATAGGTGTCCCAATCCAGGTCATGGTCTACCCATGTGGACCATGACCTGGATTGTGACATAGGATACTTTTATCCCGATATTCCCACGGGATCCGCGGTGCGCAGCTAGCAATATTATAATATTATACCTATATAGTTTGAATAATTAATAAAATCTATGACAAAATAAAAGATTCTGTCAGAAATTCAAGGTGAGGAGTTCTCTTCACCAGTAGAATGCTATATTACCACTGAGTGTAATATAATAATTTACAAATCACGCGGGCGAAGGCGCTGGCGGAAGGTTAGTAAAGTATAATACAGATTTATTTAGGACGTCGTTCAATTTATATTTTAAATTTCTCTTTAAAACAAGACCTAGACCTATTACTAAGAAATAGTTCTAACTTCAGTTAATTTTCTCTTCGAATTAAATATCAACGACATAATCATAAAATTTACAACCTTTACCTGCCTTTGATATTTAACCTTTTTCATAAAAAGTTATAATTTAAGCTTATAATGACACGCGCCATAGTTTTTCCCGCGAGTAATTGACGTGTGACGCGTTGCGGTATGGTGCGGTACGACGCGGTGCGATGCGCGCGGCGCGATGATTAACGAGCGAATTGTGAAGACTCACTTGAGCGTTGTCCCTGATAGTTCGAGAGCTCACGTATGAAAGTTTTTGGTGATCTATTCGACGTATAATATTGAATACGATATAATAGGTACGAGTAAGTATTATTTGTCTTGCATTATATCATCTTTTTTTGTACATTTTGAACTCTAGTCTCTATTCCATTTCAAGCAATCAGCGAGTAAGCAAGGAAGCGACACCAAGCAAGAGTCATCTAGTCCGACCTTATCTATTTATAATAAAACATTGACGTGTACAATTTTTAACCAATTTACAAATTAAATATCATTTATCAGTCCTGTCCGCGTTGCTTAAACTGTCTGACTGGTGAAGGACATGCCATATGGTTCTTGAATTTTCAGGTCCAATAATGTGCTCTGTACATCGGCTGCTCCCAAACTAGGAGTATAATGTGAAACCCGCTGTCTACATCCATTATTTATTCACTTCGTTGTAATACCTATATATCCTAACAAAGTCTAGACTCCAGCCTTTGTGGCTCCCGTTACTTAGACATCGGATTAAATATGTAGCTTCATAACTGCCAAGGACAGGTGATTATCAACCTAGGTAATTTTACGGCATGAATAGAGAATTGTTGATGAAGATTTTCACAAAGATCGCTTTGAAGATTGTTGCTTATATTTGTTTATTGCAAACGCGAGCATGCATTAATTTATTTTTACGGATATACACAGCTGTGAAGATTTAAGTACCTGAATAGGAATATAAACTTCTAAGAAAACACAATCGTGACTGAAATCGTAAAATTAATCGTCTGTTCTATAAGTATCTAATGGAAATGTAAAAAAAAAGGATCGAAGAACGTATTTGTGGTTGCACATTTGTAGTGTCACTTAAAAATTGAGTGTTTTGATTTAATACTTCGAATACTTAAACCCGAAATTCTAAATCACCGTAAAGGTGTTTTTAATTTGACAATAGAAATAATAATAATTTAATAATGTTATTCAAACAGTAATAATTTATTGTTGGAAATACATACAGTAAGCGCTCAGTAATCCGGCGCTCACTAATCCGTCACGTCCAATAGGCTGAACGGCAATTTTCTAACTTAGCTGTCCTACCATAGATATCCTACTCTGTAATCCGACAGGTTATTAAAAAAGTGCCGGATTACAGAGCGCGCACATTGATTCTGCAGTCCGGTCCGATTCTACGAGTAGGTAATACGTAAATTAAATTCAAATTCAAATTCAAATTCAAATCATTTATTGTGGATCATAGGTATATAAGATGTTGTGTTAGTTACATACATGTAGGTCTGCTATGTCCCGCCATTGAGGCATACAAAATCCATATTAGCAGTTCAGGAACATAAATTAAAATACAATACGTCAAATTGTCATGCAATACATTAAGATTAAATTGGTTTTTAATATTTATGTCAAATTACAAACTAGTCATGTTACAAAATAGTTTACAAAACAATTGAACAGTGCTTTCTTCATAGTTTATGATTACCTATCTAGTTTTAAAATTTATGATTGTGTACCCACTGGTTTGTTGTAATAAACCGGCTGATTCAATGTATTGTCATTTAGAAATTCTCTTATAGAGTAATAACATTTACTTATCAATAATTCGTGTAGATTTTTTTTAAAGGTATTTATATCGCACATAGTTCTGAAAAAAGGTGGAAGATTATTAAAGATACGTGGACCCATACAGAAGATGCTTTGGTGCAACAGCTTTGTTTTACTGGCTACGGTGCGCAGCTTGTCTTTCTGTCTGGCCCTAGTGCAAAATTGAAATAAGTTTGGATTTGATTTTATGAACATTACAGTTTCATATATGTATACACTAGGGAGCGTTAATATCTTTAAATTTGTAAAATGTGGTCTGCATGAATCTTCTTGATGTATATTACACATCGATCTAATGCAACGTTTTTGAGCTCTAAAAGCACGCTCTTTTTCTACAGAGTTGCCCCAGAAAATGATACCGTAGCGTATGATTGAGGCAACATATCCATGATAGGCAGTTAGTAATGCAGACTGATTGACAGTGTTCCTTAATCTGTAAAGAGCATAAGAGCTCTGACTAAGTCTTTTGCAAACTTGCTCTATATGTGACTTCCAATTTACTTTGCTATCAATATAAAGACCCAGAAATTTGGTTACGTCTATTTCTTTTATGCTGGTTTGGGAGTAGCATACATTTAAATTGGTATCAGGTTTTACTCGCTGTCTAAAATTCATGATTTTTGTTTTTTCTAGGTTTATTTTCAGGTCATTTTCATCAAGCCATTTTATAATTGTTGTTAGGGTCCTATTTAAGTCAACTTTTAAATCATTTCTATCATTACCGGTAAATAATACAGTGCTATCGTCAGCAAATAAGGTCATATGGTGCATTGTAACTGTCGACATGTCATTTATATAAATTAGAAAAAATGGTGGGCCAAGAATGCTGCCCTGAGGGACACCGGTAAGGATATTTCTAACCTCAGAAACAACAAATTAATAAAGCTTTTTTACTTTTCAAATCTGTGTTAAAATTATTTCTTACTAGCTAGTTAAAATTTCCTATAGAAATCCAGTAAGCGTACCTTTCTCAGCTAATTGGATGTCGGAACGCTTGGAGTTTTTGTGTGAACACCGAGACATGGGCCTTCTAGTACAATAAGATTAGAATGGTATTTTTAGAAGCTTTCAAACGCCTTTTATTTCATTCAGCGATGGGACGAAAATAGATCACCCGGATTGCCGAATACAACGGCCATTTAAGACCATTACGGCCCAGCTTCGCGTCACAATTATTGTAAGGTTTAATAATAATAATAGCCCCACCGCCGTATCTCTACGTTGACGTCGTGGTGGGGCTTGCGCGCTCCAAACTCTAGATCTGTGCCGGTAGAGTTTACTTTGCCGGAAGAGGTCTAGGATGAGGAGCCAGACCAAGAGAGATACAGAAACCCGCAGGGCAGCATGTGGCGAGCTGTTGGGCAGTAGCGACCCCACGGACCCTATCTCCCGGGAGAAGTCTTGTTTCTCACCTCTGGCTTGCCTTTATTGGCCGGCTGGAGTGAAAACTGATGAGGAACAGAGCTCCCACCTCTTTCTTGCCTTTATTGGCCGGCTTGAGTGGAGATTTGCAGGAGCAAACGAGCTCGGAGGAAGGAAGTTTTCCGGTAAGATGCTGGTAGGGATCTTGACCGTACTTCCGGGATTGTCCTGATAGCCGTGGAATACCGCTCCATTCCTTATAAGCACCTCAGGACATGTTGCCTCCTTGTCGCTACGACACTTTGTGCTAGCGGCCGTTTTCGGGGGCCCATTATTGAGTGTGCAAGTCACCCCCTACTATTTTACCTGTGTATTTTATAAAAAATATTGGTCAGGCAGGGGCCATAGTCTTTCCATAGTTCTAGATAACCAGTTCACTTAGCCACCCAAATCCATAATCTAATATCTTTGTTTCCATATCTTGCAATAGTCCTGCACCAACCGGGGGTTGTCCTTGGGTACACTAGCATAGTGCGTACAGGGATAATCGTCGGTTGGTGCCTCGTTTCATTAAACACGTCTAACGGGCCTCTGTGAGTTGGCTTCGGCCCCTCGTACGCCTTTCAAAGGCCCGGGACCCTAGGGTCCCGAGAAATGTCAAATAATAATAGTGCACTAGAGGATGCGTTTCCCGAGTATAGGTACACTCCGACCGAACTTAGACCCCGATTACCACGGCGTATCGCCAGTACGTACCATGCACAAAACATATCCTAAGCAGGGAGTCCAAGGTACACCTTGGGCTCGCAGTTTAGGAATTTTTTTCGAGAGCAGCGAGGATCTTATTGATACACGGCTGAATTGCGCGGCTGTTGTGGCATGTCGTTTAGCTAACGTCAAGTTTCCAAACTGTGACGGTGCTACTCGATCAAAACCAGCCGTACCAGCCTGGCAGTCACATCGGCAAACTATACTCTTTCAGGGAGGGCAATACACGACCACGAGTGATGCGCTTTGTAAGCCGGGCATTCTTGGGGACTGGAATCAGCCCTCGAGAACACATGTTCCGTGACACAGAGCGCATCGACTTCCTGAAGCAGAAAGTTTGATATAGTTTGATCGATACACGCAGAATCGCATGTTCCAGAGCGATGAGAGGTGGGTATATAAATTTTGGGAGCGACTTGAACAACATGTGACGGACGTGTGCCACCCGGATGATGCCACCACGAGTGCATTCTGGAGCAGCATATGGTCGGTGCCCATCCGTCACGCTGAGACTGACTGGATGTAGAATATCGAGCGAGTGTCTGAAACTATACCAGAAATGGAAGAAGTTGAAATCACGCCATTAGATGTGTACGGACTGCACAACTTTTGGCTAAAATGGCTAATTAGTTCACACACTTGCCTGGCATGTCAGTTCCAGTCATTCTTAGTCTGGGTCGCTATTACAGTTTCTAACAACAGGCGTTACCCACGACGCTGGCATGAAGCATTCGTTGAAGGAGCGCTTCTTTAGTCGTCTGAAGAAGGTATTAATTAGTCTTCTTTCAGGCGGAAACAAGGTACCTTCATCGGTTGGGTCATGCCGGTTTTGATGTACTCTTACGGCATACTCAAATGGACTCAGACCGAACTCGACGCCCTGGATACGAGAGTCCGTACACTGCTGACCGCAAACCGGATGCATCAGCTACGATCATTTTACACGGACTTTTTAAATGCGAAAACCCTCCACAACAGCAAGGGTGCAATCGCAGAAAAAAAAATTAAGCCGAAGTGGGTATGCACCATGATGTGGTTGGCAGTGGACAAGGAGCCTTACCCCGCTCTCCATGGCTAAAGAGAACTGGCACAAACCTGTGGTACTTACACTACTTACACACCGACTGCAAGGAAGTATGACAAAGCAAGGAGCTTCACGGGCGCTTCTATCGGGCTCTTCATGAGTCCGGTGTAGATTTCCTAGCGTCCGTATCCTGGCTACATTTTGGTGTCATTTTCGGGGAAACAGAAGGTTTCATCTGTACAATTATGGACGAATTTATCTTAACGAATAACTGCCGGAGACATATTATGAAGGACGGGACGATTAACGTGTGTCGGGCATGCCACCGTCCGGGTGAGTCCATCAGACATATTATCTCTGGTTGTTCTCGTCTGGCTAATGGCGACTACTTTTACAGACATACCTAAGTGGCCAGGATTATTCACCAGCAACTTGCTATGAAATATAAACTTGTGGATTCGGAGGTACCGTATTACAAGTATGTGCATGACCCAGTTCTCAAAAATGACCATGTCACATTGTACTGGGATCGGTATATCATTACTGATAGGACTCATCATCATTTCAGCCGAAAGACGTCCACTGCTGGACATAGGCCTCCCCCAAGCACCGCCACTTCAACCGATTCTGTGCCTCCCGCATACAGCGGATTCCTGCGGCCTTTGCTGCCCACCCGAGTCGGATTCGATGACTGACCTCTTTCTCGAAGTTGGACCTACCTAGCTGGACAGTTTGTCCTAGGTAAACATACTCGTTCACAACTTCGAGAGTAGCTTCTCCGATCTTCATGAGAGTGGGTGTTACATGGGCATTTAACATGACCTTTGTCTTGTCCATGTTGATTTTAAGACCCTCTCTTTCGGAGGCTCTACTCAGGTCATCGAGTACTGTACTGAGGTCCTCCATAGTCTCAGCCATTATAACTATGTCGTCGGCAAACCGAAGGTTAGTGATATTCTCACCATTGATGTCGATGCCTAGCCCTTACCAGTCCAGAACCTTAAAGACATCCTCTAGTGCATCCTCTAGTGAACAGTTTCGGAGAGATAACGTCTCCTTGCACACCCTCACAGTTCGCTGCAGAAGGATAGGTTTCGAGGTCTAGTCGTAGTCGGACTGAAATAGTGGCGTTCTCGTTCAGATACGCACATCGATGTACCGATAGACGATCTGGCACCGTTAAAGAGACTGCAATACAGCCCATGTCTCGATCGAATCAAAGGATTTCTCGTAATCCACAAACGCTAAGCAGAGAGGCTGGTTATACTCTTTGAATAGGACTATTGTTGCCAATCAACCTGATACGGTGGTGGATAGACTGATTAGCGCACCGCGCAATAATAGTCGATGTTACCATTCCACATGACGAGAACCTTGTGAAAGCTGAGAAAGAGAAAAAAATAAAATATCATGACTCACACGAGGTTGTTGACATGCGGAATGTGAGCTCGGCTATCATTGTGCCGATTGTCGTAACGGCCAATGGGCTGATGGCCGAAAGCCTCAAATAACACTTTCGAGGCTCTCGTTAGGCGGTTGGATCAAAGGCCTGATTCAGAAGACAGTATTTGCTTCTCGATACGGCTCGCACTGTGAGGAAGCTCCTGTCTCTGCAGCCCTAACCGGTGGTTAGGGCTGCAGTGACAGGAGCACCAGTATGTACCTTTTTAATAATTTCTCATCTATCACATACCTATAGGTACTTATCTCTTAGCCCACATAAACGCCACGCAACTAAAAATTACGTAGCACATTAAAACGAGCCTTTGTTAAATCAAAATACATGAATGCTTTGCGTTGCGGTTACAAATTTAATCAAGTAGGGAACGTAAACCGCAATTGATGCAAATATTTTATTAAAACTTTCAAACGTACTCGTTACTGAAATGTTGGAGCTATTTGAAGTATCTCTAAAACCTGTTTGGTAAATTTATTGTGGCGGTAATATTCGGGTCTAGTTATCTAGTTCTATAAAGACACTAGCGAGCCGCCCCTGCTTCGTATGGTTTTTACGATTTGACAAAGCATCGAGATTTCTTCAACATAAGATATGTAATTTTAATATTAATGTTTAATACACATAAAGGTACCATTCCGTACCCGACCGCAGGCAGCAACTGCACACGACGTGTCGGTAGAGATAGAAAAACGTGTTATCGCTCTAGCGTTGGCGGCACTACTGGTCTGCGGTCGGGCTGCACGTGTCGCCTGTTACTCGCCCGTAGCTGCCAACAAAGTGTCGCTAGCTACGAAAGGTATTTCATAGAATACTTCATACTTTTTGGAAGGGGTGACTAGAATCAATTCATTTTTTTTTTGTAAATTTTGACATTCAAAAGTGCCTATTTGAAATAAATTATTTGACTTTGACTTCGCAGAATCAATGCAAAGAAGCCCAAGAAAATTCAAATGTTCCGATCGCTTACAAAACTATAGCTATCAAACATTTACGAAGGGAAATTCTAATCCCGTCCAAGCTTTGCGATCAACAGAGCGACCACAACTGTTAAAAATGCAGGCTTCGGTTTCAACCAGTTTGAATCAACAAGAATTTATCCTTAACGAATTTGTGACTGAGTTTTGTTACATTGAAACTGAAACCAATGGAAATTATCTTGACATGACCTAGAATTATTTACAGTTTATTTTACACAGCAATTTGGTGTACGATGTTTTAATCACATTTTACATGAAATATAAATAAGTCTTTTCTATTCTTGACATTTTACCCGACTACGCGCCAGCAAAGACAGGGTTAAGTTTTTATGCGTATCTATAGTAGTGAAATAAAAATGCATCTGTGGCGGTATCTACCACGTCCCATGCAAACTACGCATCAAAGACCTGACGTCACACAACTCCTGCATCGCGCAAGCAAAAATGGTTATCTATTAATAAAAATCAATCGCCGCAGGTATGAAAGATAAGATCATCACTACAGAACGGCTCAAACGATTTGGCGGATATTTTTTTTTTGTTGTGTTCCTAATTGTCTGGACAAGGTTTATATGAAAGAACTACCCCGTTGGTCTCGTGGTTGCAAGCGCGACTACTGAGCGTGGGGTCCTGGGTTCAATTCCCAGGTCGGGTAAAGTGTTATTGGGTTTTTCCATCAGGAATTTCTTAGTAACAGCCCGGAGTTTGGAAATTGGCGGTGTGATACCCCCGTGCCTCGGAAAGCACGTTAAGCCGTTGGTCCTGCGTCCGATCTCTCTCCGGTCGTGTCGGATTGCCGTCCCATCGGACTATGAGAGTGAGGGAAGAGAGAGTGCACCTGAGTCTGCGCACACACTTGTGCACTATAATATCTCCCGCACCGAAGGCTAGTCTCCGTTGAGACTGGCCGCCGTGGCCGAAATACGGTCTGGAGGACTATATATGAAAGAAAAATTGGAAAACCCACCGGAGAAGTTGGAAATACACTCGAGTGACGCCGGCCACGAATAGCATAACACAGCATGATCAGCCTATAGTGTTCCCACTGCTGGGACATAGACTCGGGGACGCCGGCCACGAATAGCATAGCACAGCATGATCAGCCTATAGTGTTCCCACTGCTGGGACATAGACTCGGGTGACGCCGGCCACGAATAGCATAGCACAGCATGATCAGCCTATAGTGTTCCCACTGCTGGGACATAGACTCGGGTGACGCCGGCCACGAATAGCATAGCACAGCATGATCAGCCTATAGTGTTCCCACTGCTGGGACATAGACTCGGGTGACGCCGGCCACGAATAGCATAGCATAGCATTATCAGCCTATAGTGTTCCCACTGCTGGGACATAGACTCGGGTGACGCCGGCCACGAATAGCATAGCATAGCATTATCAGCCTATAGTGTTCCCACTGCTGGGACATAGACTCGGGTGACGCCGGCCACGAATAGCATAGCACAGCATGATCAGCCTATAGTGTTCCCACTGCTGGGACATAGACTCGGGTGACGCCGGCCACGAATAGCATAGCACAGCATGATCAGCCTATAGTATTCCCACTGCTGGGACATAGACTCGGGTGACGCCGGCCACGAATAGCATAGCACAGCATGATCAGCCTATAGTGTTCCCACTGCTGGGACATAGACTCGGGTGACGCCGGCCACGAATAGCATAGCACAGCATGATCAGCCTATAGTGTTCCCACTGCTGGGACATAGACTCGGGTGACGCCGGCCACGAATAGCATAGCATAGCATGATCAGCCTATAGTGTTCCCACTGCTGGGACATAGACTCGGGTGACGCCGGCCACGAATAGCATAGCACAGCATGATCAGCCTATAGTGTTCCCACTGCTGGGACATAGACTGGGATGACGCCGGCCACGAATAGCATAGCATAGCATGATCAGCCTATAGTGTTCCCACTGCTGGGACATAGACTGGGGTGACGCCGGCCACGAATAGCATAGCATAGCATGATCAGCCTATAGTGTTCCCACTGCTGGGACATAGACTGGGATGACGCCGGCCACGAATAGCATAGCATAGCATGATCAGCCTATAGTGTTCCCACTGCTGGGACATAGACTGGGGTGACGCCGGCCACGAATAGCATAGCATAGCATGATCAGCCTATAGTGTTCCCACTGCTGGGACATAGACTGGGATGACGCCGGCCACGAATAGCATAGCATAGCATGATCAGCCTATAGTGTTCCCACTGCTGGGACATAGACTCGGGTGACGCCGGCCACGAATAGCATAGCACAGCATGATCAGCCTATAGTGTTCCCACTGCTGGGACATAGACTCGGGTGACGCCGGCCACGAATAGCATAGCACAGCATGATCAGCCTATAGTGTTCCCACTGCTGGGACATAGACTCGGGTGACGCCGGCCACGAATAGCATAGCACAGCATGATCAGCCTATAGTGTTCCCACTGCTGGGACATAGACTCGGGTGACGCCGGCCACGAATAGCATAGCACAGCATGATCAGCCTATAGTGTTCCCACTGCTGGGACATAGACTCGGGTGACGCCGGCCACGAATAGCATAGCATAGCATGATCAGCCTATAGTGTTCCCACTGCTGGGACATAGACTCGGGTGACGCCGGCCACGAATAGCATAGCATAGCATGTCTTCTTCTTAATCCACCACGCGGGCCCAGTGCGGGTTGGTGGATGTCACATGTCTTCGAATTTTTAGTTCTTCGACATGCCGATATGATGATGATTTATTTCTGTTGCCGCTTTAACAACAAATACTAAAAACACAATATAATAAATATTAACTCCCATACAACAAACGTGATTTTTGTGCCATTTTTATAGATAATGGTACGGAACCCTTCCCGCGCGAGTCCAACTCCCACTTGGCCGGTTTTATTTGTAATTAAGTATTAAGTATCTGATTTTGTATTACAATTGTTTATTATTTTACCAAATCCAACTGATACAATAAATAAACAATAAAGATGCAAAAGCACTACATGTATTATTATCACTCAATAAAACAGTTGATTGTGAACATATGGTTTTTATTTCCCTGTAAGAAGCATGCAAACAAGCATACACCATACATGCACCATGCAAGCAAGCAGCATGCAAGGGAACATGCAAGCAAGCATGGCAACATGCAGCAGTCATGGTTTCTGTCACAGCTTCGGCGCTGCGGGGCTCCGGCGGCCCCACGCGAGCTTATCGTCGCAGATGGTTTAACGCTCGCTGCCGCGGCTGAGGCTAGCTGGCAAAGCCGGCCAGCAAGACTAAGCTGCGGTGGTGAGCGTTAAACCACCTACTCCTCAACTCGTGGGCTGCCTCGCTTAAATTACACTCTCGGGCTAGGGCAGACAAGGACTAACAATTTTATTATAAATGAACATTCCGAATAATACACATTATATCATACAATAAAAACAAGCAAAAGCTGCCTCTTCAACTGGTCGTATACTTACGACAAATAAGAAAGGTTTCACACCACGGAATAGACCAAAGCTTTCGTAGAGATAAGGGTGCGGAACCGTACCATGGAATACGTACCATTAGACGAAAAAACTTAACACCATTTGTAACAGAATTCACTAAATGATAGTATCCTATCGTTTAGTGAATTCTGTAAATAGCTTTTATTCTTGATGCAATTTCACATTGTAAAAAAAAAAAAAAGGGTCCACAATTTATTTCATCGACTTCATTCAGTTTCGTGTAGTACACGAGAGATTTTTTCTATGAAAAAAAATATTGGATATACAAACTTTGTGTATAAGACGTGTTTATGAAGTAGGTAAATTTTGAATTTAAAATGAATATGTTCTTTAGTACAGTTTATAGAATGACAGACAATTTCATTTGACAAAAGTAACTTTTGTCAACAATTACACTTGACAAAAGTAACTTTTGTCAAGTGAAATTGTCTGTCACTCTGTAAATTTTCTCTGAATATATTTTTGCGAAGATCTGTTTCTCCCAGTCGTTTCTTTTATCTTACAAAAATTACAACTTTTACCAAGTCATATTCAAATTAAAAAATCAGAAATACTTATCATGAATAAAAAGTTTGAGGTGAGGTTTACACCACCGCCGAGGTCATGCTGCACTATGTATCTTTGTATGTGGGACTCGTTATACCCCGAAGCATCCTAACAACTAGATGGATTTTACTTGAGGATAAAAGCCTGACTACTACTAAAAAGTTCAAACTGTTCAACCTACTAGAAGCCGTTTGCATTAAGCGCTCAACGGTTTTCACGACTATAATTAAACTAGCTGCACCCCTTGATTTCACCCGCATAAGTATCGATCCTGTGGGAATATCGGGATAAAAACTTCCTTTTCAAGGTCATGGTACCCATGTGCCAAATTTCATCCAAATCCGTTCAGTTATTTTAGCGTGAAAGCGTAACAAACAAACAAACTCACTTTCGCATTTATAATATTCGGGTAATGTGTTTCTGTAATCAAAGCAGATCACTAAGCGCGTCCACTCACTACGCTTACTGGCTCCGAACCCAAAGACACCACAAGGGATAGACTGTTCACTCACTCGTTTGACCTAGAGACCGAGCTTTACACTCCGGTGTGACTGCATCCTGGTAGCTCATTTAGACTGAGACGTGTTGGTTGGGGACAAATGAGACGTTGGCGAGCGCTAACCACAGCCGTGCCTCGTAATTATTTACTACACATCTCCTGCCGTGGTAAGTAGTATTGCTGTTAGTAAATAAAAATGGAGTACGGCCGGTCTATTCTATAAAAATCTCAACGTGATAACTCTGAAGTGAGCTTGAAGTGAGCTGTCATTCCACCTGATGCTAGGGATTGACAGTATTGACGGCTCACTTCAGCTAAGTTTTCACGGTGAGATTTTTACAGAAGAAATAGGCAGGTCTAATGTCTGTTCACACAGTTTAAAAAGTAAAACCCAATCACGACCAAAACGCCAAATAAAACCCAACCCTTCCTTTTGGCTTTACCGTAGTCGGGTAAAAATCAATCACTTCACTTCTATCTTGGAACACAATACCTCAGTACATATAATTCATTAGTTATAGTCTCGGGAAACACCTGAATTAGGGACGCACAAAACGGGCACATTAGTCTTATTTATTCAGGATATCGTATTAAGCGGCCCTTGTATCGAGTGACGGTGGGGGCTGTAGGTCCGGAAGTGCGGCTAAGCGGAAACAACTAACATCCACTTCTACCTACTAATTGTGTATTTATTCTTAGAATACTGTCCTCCAACTGTCTACAATTCTGAAAATCTTTACATAAAATTTTCCAACTTAGATCGCCAACAACAAAATCGTCACCAAAATTTCCCGACAAATTGATATCTCGAAATCCCGGTACCGAAACACAGGTATCGACATCCGATTTCAAATTCGAACTGTTCGCTATCTGCTAAACTTGCTTGTTCAGTTTGTCAGCAAATTCCCTCACTTCCTAATACCATTCGGTATCGTCGAGCGATATTGAATACTTATTATCCCATGTAGCAGCGTGGTTGAGGACCGAAAGTATGGATTGTAACTAGGAAGGATAAGGGCTCAGGAATATTAAGTCTATAACGGTTTCGTTTCTTCACTTTTAGTTCTATATATTCAACCCACAACCTTGAGCTTGGGAGGCCTCCTTAACCACTTGGCTATCACGACATTCACTCATCGTTTTACTTGTACTTAGTCTTGTATTATTGTTCCAAAATAAACTTTTTATTATTATCTATTTATTATTATTCAAGGAACAGGATATATTTTGTGAAAATGAATTATTCTTCAAAGTCCATTGTCTATTCGCCTAAGTACAATAATCACTGGTCAAGAAACCCGTCGGGCAAAAGGACCAAAATAACCTCAATCCTTAAATTGACTCCTACACGAGACGCCATTAACTTAACATTAACACTAACACATAAAGCCAAACATATTTCAGTCACCCCTCAGCTAACAAAAATAAAATACCGCGTTATCAATTCACTCACAGCTTTTACTAACAAAAACAAGGAAACTCAACATAAACAAGGGGGAAACACTTTCTTAACAATATATCAGCCGCAGTATGTCGTACTCGTATTATGCACATCATCAAAACATAACACTTTTAAAAGACATAGCCTGTATACACACAAACACATGAGAAAGCCATTTGTTATGTCCGAGTGTTTGATAAAAGCGGTGCAAATAAACATTTTCCTAGCCATCGACGGGTCCTTTGCATAAATTTCAGTTATGGTGGGACATTTGTCAATGGATAATGCGGGGCCAGCGATATTCATGGTTCCGTATATCGGCGTGTGCATACATCTCACAGAACGCCGACTGTTCGGTAAACGTGATGTATGACTGGTCTAAGACTGTATTCCCCTTTGGTGTTAGATAGCGGCAAATTTGTCCTTAATATGATTTGTATGATGATTCCGTATATTTCAACGAATTCCTTTGAATGATAGGATTATGTTTGGATGTTTCTTTACGGTAGGTATAGGCAAAATTTTATATTGAGAAAATTAATTATGCTGATGACTTCTAAAATACATTATTGTTAAAAGAGTAACCGTGGAGCCTCTTGCCGGCTCTTCTCCATAGGAAACGACCAATTGGAACCAATTGAAAATATTTTGCATTAAATTGAATTGTTTTATTATTAATGGACGTCCAGAACCTTGTACAGGAATTCAATAATGAATATGAACAAACTATACCTATAAAAAAAAACGAAGATTCTGCAGCACAAAATATCGAGCGTTATTTATATTTATATTACTTTTGTGTTCGTTTCGGATATGCCTACCTACCAACCAAAAACGGTATTATTCATTATGTCAATTTGTAATTGCATTGATACCGGCCCGTAAAAAGAACACTTTCTGATTAAAAACTCATCCTTTAATTCACTTAAGTAGATACCTGAGCAGTGCTGGCCCAGTGGTAACAGCCGCGACTTGTGAAGTGTACGTCGTGGGTACGAACCCAAGCAGGCACTTGACTTTTTGTAAATTATTTCATCATCACTATGAAGGAAAACATCGTTGCATCGTTCATCGCATGTTTTCCTTCACCGTTATGAGAGCAGTGGTGATGCTTACCAATAATTCGAAGACATGTGACATCCACATCTGCACTGGGCCCGTGTGGTGGATTATGGCCCAATCCCATAGAAAGAGGAGGCCTGATTATGCTTATTCTATTGAAACTAAGTTCTACGCGAAACCAGCTCAATATCAAAGTGTTATCGCTGCCGTGCGGCCTACTCTGTACGTATCTCAAAAATGTGAAGGCCCGTGCAGACTGGCGCGAAGTGTCGCGCGACTCGATACTGGTAATTGTTTTACCGTGATTTAGACTACAGTGAATTAGAGTCGCGTCGTGCCTGTTTGCGAAAGCCTTAAAATAAACAAAGCCAAAGGCTAAATGACAAGGCTCCAAAAACGAATCATTTTGCACAGGTGCGGGTGGCTCATTTGCGACGGGCGCTAATCCCGGATCGTATCGACACTGACAGGTGAACTTCGTACATAGGCACAATAATGAGATCCACCGCCACGGGAGTGACGCCTGCTACAATGAGAAACAATTTATTGTGAAAAGTGTGTCGCTTCAAAAAAAAAATTGATTTAGAAATATAAATCATTGTTATTTCACAAAAATATTTAATTAATGATCGTTTCATTTTACGAATATAATATTCTTTCTAACTACTTTTTGGATTTCTTTTTATACATTTTCATTCCATATTTTTGATTACTTTCCGGTTGCCTATTCAATGTTTTTTCATGTTTCATCAAACTAGGTATTACTTTTCTTGTTTCAACTAAACATAAGTAAGTTTTGGAAGAACAAAGACCTTACAATTTTTTTTTTTAATAATAAGTTTCTTTATTTCCTATATTAATTTATTTCTAGATCGGATATAATAATAATAATAAATTCTTTATTGAGAGTAACCATGAGACTCATACAGTGTTATTATTAATAAAATAAACTTACAACTATGTTAGTGATACAATTACACAACACACACAACAAAATAATCACTGCTTCAGCATTCCAGCTGAGATACTGGAGCAACGACTTACAATACAGCAGTCCAGCATGTCAGCAATAACTCGCAGGATGCTGTTGGAACTAGATCGCACCCTGCGCGCCAAGGACGCACATCTTTTACGCCTTAATGCATAAAAGCAATCAACACGCAATTCAGCAAACATCCCTGATGCGCTACAGAAGCCAGGCGGCTCCATCAACACCCGTAAAGCATTATTGTAGTGCACGCGAAGGACACTGTACGACATCTGCGTAAAATGCATCCACTGGTCACAGGTGTAAAATGAGAAACAGAAGGCTCTAAAAAGTGTTGTTTTAACCTCCTTATAAGCACGTTTAAACCTGCGTGCAATCATTTTTGCTCTGACTGACAGCGCCCTCCGCTCTCTCGCAATATCGTCATCGTCCTTAAGACTAGTGGTCAAAACATGCCCAAGGTACTTGAATGAGTGCACTGTCGATATAAGTAGGTACAATTTATTATGGGCGTTCCTCAAGGTTCGACATTGGGTCCATTCCTCCTTTTAGTTTTCATGAATGATGTACCCCAATTACTTCAAAATCAACCGAAGATGGTGTTATTTGCAGACACATCATTAATCTTTAAAATCAACCGACGGTCACACAATCTTGACGACGTGAAAAGCCCTATTCTTCAGGTCCAAGATGTGTTTATGGTAAATAATTTGGTACTATATTAGAACAAAACAAATGCATTCGATTTAAAGTACCTAATGGTAGAAATAGCGAATGTGAAATTATATTGAATGGAGAAAAACTGGAATTTATTAATCAAACGGTTTTCCTAGGAATCACGCTAGACGAGAAATTACAATGGGGACCTCATATAAACATCTCTTGCGGGGTGGCTAAGCTCGGCCGCTTAGAAACTGCGCGTTTGGTCTATTTTAGCTACTTCCACAGCATTATGTCGTATGACATTTTACTGTGGGGTAGGGCTGCTGACAATCCATCTTTATTTTGCAAAAAAGAGCTGTCCGAGCCATTTATAATTTACGTCGCCGCGAATCTCTCAGGGAATTATTTAGAAAGATTAATATTATAACGGTATCTTGCCAATTCATTTATGAAAATACACACATCAACACGGTCTAGGGATATTTTTAAAAAAGCGAATTACTATCAATGTGTTAATTATTTATATGACATGTATATATTTAAAAGATACGTTATTTAATATTCTACCATTTTTTTAATAATGGTTAAGGTACTTCGATCAAAATTTCAGGATTTTATGAAAAAAAAATGAAGCATAGACGGAAACCGTATATGAATTAACTTTTAATTTATGAGTAAAAACTGAAAAAAATAGAAAAATCATTTAATTTGTGTTTATAAACTTGAAGTTAGTAGTCTGAGAAAGCGCCCATGATGTTCATAACACATCGGCAACGATTCGGCATGCTCAGAACAAGGTTGTCAATGTCTTGCTGCGGAATCCCATGTCCATCTGAGGTGCGCAAAAAGTTGATCTTCTGTAGCCAGATTTCCAGGAACTTCCTTCAGAGCTCTTCTTTGCAGCATATCCCACGCATGCTCAATGGAATTTAGATCTGGCGATTGAGCAGGCCAGTCTAAGGCCCTAACATTGTGTGTATGTAACCAAGCTGCTACCGTTCTCACCGTGTGTGCCCGGGCATTGTCGTGCATGAGCAGGAAATCTTGCCCCATTTGTGTTCTGTGGGGCAAGATTATGGGTCCCAGCACCTGTTGGACGTATCGTTCTGCCGTCAAATTGCGCACCCAAACGAGATCCGTCCGTCCTCCAAGACGAATTCCTGCCCAAACCATAATTGTTCCTCCTTGGTATGGGTGAACTTCCTGAGGGTTCTGAAGACGGCTCCACCGTCCAGGAACTCGCCAAACACGCGTCCTTCGTGAATCTGGATGGAAGCCGAACCTGGATTTATCCGTGAACAGCACATTGGACCATTGCTCACGGCCCCAGTCCACGTGGTTCCGAACCCATTCTAATCGTCGTCCACGATTGCCTCTCCGTAAAGGTGGGACCCGGAGTGGTCTACGAGAGCGTAGATTGCTTTCATGCAGTCGCCTTCTTACAGTATGGTCACTCACAAGCACTTGGTGTTCCACTCGCAGCCTTTGGACCAATTGAGTCGCCGTTGCATTTGGTTGAGCTCGCGCAGTAATTTGCAAAAATCGATCTTGTCTGGGGGTAGTGATGCGACTTGGCCCCCGGTGCCTCTTCGCTACTTCACCTGTGGCACGATAGCGTGTCCACAATCTTGACATTACATTTTGGTGGGTCCCTATGGCCTCAGCAACATTACGCTGAACAGACCCAGCTTCCAGCATTCCCACAGCTCGTAACATCTCCGCCCTCGTCAAATGTTGGCGTTGCATGGCTACAATACCTCAATTTTAACTTTATCTTTCGTTTAAAAATGAAAAAAAACTGTAACTAAACGTAATTCGTATTGTTTTCTAAATTTCGCACAAATGAAAATTCCCTCTCCTACACATCAAGACATTTTTATGCCACCGAAACAAAAGAATTTTCATAAATTTGAATTTGGAATTAGTCTGAGATAAATTACAAACAAATCGGTGTATGAAAGATTACAATGCGGCCAGTACTTTTCGAGTTATTTAATTGAGTATGAAATATCCCTAGACCGTGTCGATGTGATGTATGTTAGAGAAAATCTACATCTTTTTAATAAAAATAAGTGATAGACAAATTTTTAATACTAGAAATAAAGATAAAATAGATCAACCATTTTTCAGATTATCTAAAGTACAATATAATGGGGTACTATGTTGAAGGTTACAACAAAATACCTTGTGATATATTGCAATTAAATGAAATAAAATTTAAAACTTATATTTAAAGTACACTTTGTAAACAAGCTTATTAGAAATTAGAGGGTTATATCTAAGATAAAAATGCTTGGAAACATGCTGGTCCTGCTCCATAGAACAATTTAGAATCTAGACGAAATCTAACTGGTTGCTAATTAACATAATTATAAAATTTATATATTTTTTATTATATGAGATTGATTTTACATTCTGTGATTACTTCCTCACACACTGACTTATTAATTGTATTTTTTTAGGAAAATTGTCTACCTTTAACAATGTTTGTAAGTGTGTCAGCACCATGTATTTATTTTATCTGTTGTTACAGGTAAATTAATTATGTGATTGATAATGCTCGCTTCATTTTTAATTATTTTTATCTATAGTGATATAGTAATTTTATTCTAAGTGCGTCGTCTTCGCATATGTAATTATAATTATTTAACTAATGTACCTATACAAAATATTGTAAAACATTTTAAAAGAATTTAAATTTTTAAATTAAAAATTAAAAACATTTTAATTTTTTTTTTTTGTACATTTTGACGTTCAAAAGTGCCACATAAGGACTTATTTGAAATAAATGATTTGACTTTGACTTTATGTCTCACGATAATTGGCAAAAATGAATCTTCAGATATCAGTTTATTGGAAACTAAGAATTATTTTCGTAATCATACAAGTTACTATCAAAATTTTTGCAAACATTTTCGCAAGGATTCGATTTTTCCAATTATACATACAGCGATGATATCTACTATAATACCAAACAAATGCAGACTAACGAAATGAGATAGGTACCCAGATTTCTTCTCGCCTCCACAGAGACGTAGGTACGACTTATCGCTAGACATCAATAGACGGATGTTCAGTCACCAACATCCGTATAGTAGGGTAGGCAAAGTTATAGCACCAATGTCCTTTTCACGGCGACGCGACGGGAATTAGTGAGCTCCCCTCGGAAATTGCATATTACTCGCTTTACGTCAAGCATACGGAGGCTAGGTCGCATGCATCATATTACATGGATATCTCCTAATTGTACGGCACAAGAAAACGTTAAGATAAATGAGGATATTTTCTTAAACATCCTGTGACTCTATAAAACCTTGTATGAAATGTTTTTTTGAATAAAATTAACCTATTGGTGTTGATTCTGAAATCTTAACTAAAAGGACTATGAGCACTTTTGTATATAGATCCTGCGCAGACTCTAAACTAAACCATTTCATCATGAAAGCTTATGTGGTCTAAGAAAACTATGGTCAAATCTTCTTCAAGCGCTAAAATAATATTTAGACTTCTTCTATAATAATTAATACTTTCTGGTATAAATTAAAAGCCTAAATTAACAACCCTAACCCAACCTTTGGGTACGGAACGCTAAAAAAAGTCTTTAAGAGAAACATTTATTTTATTTGTCAAAGAAGTCGATTTCTAACATAAACAAACATGCCTTTAGTAGTGCAAATACAACTCTAAATACCAACGTATTGGAAATAAATAGGTCGACATGTTGGCAACCTGCACTCTCAACCTATAGTTTTTTGTTTCTGTTTACATTTAAAACTTGATGGCAAGAAACTAGATGCTATTACGGAAACTGTATTTCTAGGAATTACTTTAGATTCGAGATTGCAATGGGGCGCCCACATTAGAGCTCTTTCAGGTAGATTAAGTTCAGCTGCATACGCTGTAAGAAAAATAAGGCAGTTGACTGATGTAGCCACAGCTAGGTTAGTATACTTTGCTTATTTCCACAGTATTATGTCTTATGGCGTTCTGCTGTGGGGATCGGCAGCTGACGTAGATTCAATTTTTATTTTACAAAAGAGGGCAATTCGCTCTATCTATAAAATGGGTCCCCGCGAGTCCCTTAGAAATAAATTCAAAGAAATTGATATACTAACGCAGCCTTCTCTTTATATCTTAGAAAGTATTTTGTATGTTCGCAAAAACTTGGGACTTTTCAAAATAAGAAGCGATTTCCATAATATAAATACACGTAGTAAACATGAAATTGTGATACCCAAATTTAGATTAACTAAAACTAGTAAGTCATTTGTAATAAACAGTATTCGATTTTATAACAAGTTGCCAAAGACGATTACAGAACTTAGCGATGGAAAGTTCAAAACCCACATCAAACGTGTCCTTATCAAAAAAGCATATTATAAGATTAAAGACTACGTTGAAGACAAGGAAGTTTGGCAATAATTCCTTCTGCACATGTGGCTTCCCTGGTACCTCATTAACGGCATAACTATGTAAATATCTATTAACGGCTCCCAAATTACGATGATTATTTTATTTTATTTTACCTTTTTTCTTTTACATACTACCTTGACATAATCTCTTCGTTATTTGACATTATATACCTAAAATATTATATATATATATATATATATATTTTTATAACAAATAAGTATTGTTACATACAGCTGTAGTGGCAATTATGT
Source organism: Xanthia icteritia (assembly GCA_949128155.2). Lineage (NCBI taxonomy): Eukaryota > Metazoa > Arthropoda > Insecta > Lepidoptera > Noctuidae > Xanthia > Xanthia icteritia. Next base: position 20,887,111 of record OX421945.2, read on the forward strand.
CATTTGGTTTAAATAGCTTTTTATTTTTATTATTTGATTTTGCTTTTATATAGATTCTTTTCTTTTAGAATTTGTGAATGTGAGAACGTTGTAGGCTTAACAGACTGTAGATCTATCGACCATTTTCTATCTTGCTAAGTACCTGGTACTTGTTGATAGGCCTACACTGTCCTCTCATACCTATTAACTCTGTAATTTGAAAGCATTGTAAATACCATTTATTTTTAAAAGAGTAACCATGGAGTTTCTTGCCGGCTCTTCTCCATAGGAAACGACCAATTGGAACCGTGCATCTAGCTTCTGACGTTTCATAAGTGCCCTTATAGGTTTATGTGAAATAAAATATTTTGAATTTTGAATTTTTTGAACAGTTTCCATCCGGCTGCGGGGCATTAAGTAGCATGTACGAAAGGCTGCTCAACTGGCAATGCACAATGCCCATAAATAACCACACCTGAAATGTTGTTTTATGCATTGAAATAACATAATTTATATGTACTTCAATAGTAATTATATATAGGTACCTACAGTTGGACGTTATAGTACTCATTTTGTTTATTCATTTCTCAATACTATTGAAATTACATAATTCAAGTCACACAATCAACAATTCTTGAACATAATCTCTCAAAAACGAGCATTGGTCACCACACCGCTAGTAGCGGTGGCAGGACAAGTTACTTCACAATACAAGTCCAAATTCAATATCAAAATGCACGCAAACAGCTTACGTACTCGGAAACAAACAACTCTATATTTCTATAGAATAGAAGGAATTTTCAATTTTTGGATTCTGTTCGGCAGTTTGGAACATATAATGATATTTGTGTGCCAAGCGCAGTGCGGCCGGCTCACACGCGCGGCGTCTCGGGGTGATCGTGAATGAATGGGCCGATAGATGTATGGTGCAAGTTTGTGTAGTAAGCCACTAACACGATGTTACTGCAGACACTGAATGTGTTACGAGCGATTGGAATGTACTTGTTTTGTTGTGCATTGTCTCGGAAGTTTTACAGCGTTGGAATTTATGGACAGATTTATGATACGGAAATGTCATTGAACTCTTGACTTGTAGACGAAAACATGAATATCTCTCTCTATCTAGATCAATCAAGGGCAAGATTGTTTTACAATGTCACTTTTGAAATAATAACTATCCTCTTAGCTTACTCGATAGTTATTAAGTACTTATTATTTATAATCAGGTTATTGGTGCAACGGCAGAGTTAAGTCCAATTGAAAAACTGTATTATTTTTTGTTTTCTTTGTCATTGCTGTAACCTTGTTGACATTATTTTTCTTTCTTAATTACTATAACCTTGTTTACATTTTTGTAATATTACGACATTTTTAGTGATTGAAACGATTTGACATTAATTTGTATTTCGTATTATTTTATTTTCCTAATTGTTACTTAAAATGATATTAGCTTTGTGTTAATTCAATAATAATATTATGATTTGCATGCCCATGTGACGGTAGAACATGGAGGACATTGTTATAATAAATAAAACACCTATGTACCTACTAAAATTACCCATGTTTACAAACCAATAATGAATGATTTGGTTTGAATGACATTTGACTTGCCATGAACTGTAGATTTACCACAGAATGTGTGGTAAATCCCTATTAAATAGCAATTAGCAATTTTGGGTCATTTGCGATGCATAACAAAGTGCAACTAATGTCACCTTGACTTGCCGTTTTAACTGCCAATGATTATGGTACAGGCCCTGCAAGCATACCGTGTTCCAACACTATGTACACAACACTTTTAGTCTGTGCTAAATAAATGTATTTTCTTTCTTTCTTTCTTCATGTAGCACACAAGGGCGTCGTGTGACGTCATAGTTATGCACACAGGACGTGCTACGTCCTAGGTACAAAGGGTCAGCTTCATACAATGAGTGAAAACATACCTATTCATATAACATAGACACGTGTCTGTGAGCACAAGCAGCCTCATGGGCTAGCGCTCGGACAGTAGGCCACACGTCAGTGGTAACTAAGTCATTATAAGCTGTCCTCTTATTCCATTGAAACTCCGTACTATGCTAAGCCAGCTCAAAGTACCACCACTGACATGCGACCTACTGTAAGTACCTAAGATATGAGAGTGGGATTAGAAATGATAACGATAGTGAGAAAACGGAGAGGCGTGTCCACCTACCTCTCATTTTATAGGGCACCTACCCGAGAATCTGCCTCGTATGGCGATCAGTCACTCTGGACCCAGCTATAAATTTTTTGAGCAACAAGCGGTAGGTCATGATCGCAAATTACTAATGGAAACTAACGGAGATTGTAAAAAATTATGGTATGAAATTAAGAAAACTTACAATATTAAAAATAAAAAAATGGCAAATCTGAGCTCGTAACTGATAGTGACAATCCAGTCCCCACACTAAATTAAATTAATGACTATTTCTCAACCGTAGGCAAAAACCTGACTTCAAACACTCTTGCACAACTTGACATGACTGAAACTGAACTGGCCTGTACTAATAATGAGCAATATAGTACGTTACACACTAGCCCAGACTCTTTCTTGCTCCGACTGACGAAAAAGAAATATTTACAATTATTACCCATCTTAAAACGGCGTCATCAACATGTGCGTGAACTTGGCAGATCATTTCCCAGCAGAGCCTAAAAAAATGTGAGTTCTATTGGCATGCGGGCGAGTGCTAGAGTTCCTTATACTTAAAAAAAATAGTTCTGGCTTTTTGACCTAAAAAAAGTCAAATGAAAATATGCTCTGCTAACTTCCGGTAGCAGATCATTTTTGCCAAAATTTAAATTTTAAAACTGATTTAGGTGCGCAGTGGTGAGCTCTATAGTTCCTTATACTTTTGCGAAAGAGTTCTGCAGTCCTTGACCTAAAAAAAATAAAAGTAAAATAATGACCTATTACTAGAAAAAGACAATCATTTCGGTAAAATAGTGGTAAATAACGTAATTTATGAATTTTCGTAGATTCTTCGGGCTATGATTAGTAAGCAAGATCCCAGTAACAGAAAAAAAACGAAATAACAGCAGAAGTCTCACGACATTATCAGCAGAACCTTGTGAAAAAGATAGATTAGGAGGAATCTCCGAAGATTTCATTCAGTATTTAAATTAGTAGGATCAAAAAAGAATTTTATTAGGACTGAGGAGCAGGAACTCCTCGTTTCCTGATGCACCTATAACATAACTATCTGACAATATGATATAGGAACCCAGGAAGCTCACTCAGGTATCAGCAGAGCGTGGTTGAAAAGTAAGATAAGAAGAAATCAAGATTTAATTCGGTGTTTCAGTAAACAGGCCCAAAAAAATATTGAGTAGCACTGAGCGGTGGGAACTCCTCGATTTTTAATGCATCTATAATAGGGCAATGCAAAAACATGATTATCTTGTCCAGAACTCTCACTCAAGTACCAGCAAAGCATGGGTAAAGATTAAAGTGAGTTGAAAATGACATTTAATTCAGTGTATCAGTGAAAAATATTTAAAACAAATTGCGTAGGACTGAGGGGTCAGAACTCGTCGTTTTCTGATACAACAATAATAGGACAATGCGAAAACATGATTAACTAATCCAGAACTCTCACTCAAGTATCAGCAGAGCATGGGTAAAGATTTAAGTAGGGTGAAATTGATATTAAATTCTGTGTATCAGAAAAAAAATTCAAAAACAAAAATTAACTCCTTTATCGCCTTTACTGTGCCTGTTTCGTACTGTTCTGTAACATCGTCGGCGATAACTCCAACTGTAGGTATTCTGTTTAAGGCATCAGTGTGCTTCCTCTTTGTTCCAGCTCTATGCTTCACATCAAAATTATACTCACTAAGCATGAATACCCACCTAGCTACCTTTGCTGTCAAGTCCTTTTTCTTTAGCGTCATTTCAAATGCCTTGCATTCTGTAACAATTTTAAAATGAATTCCATACAAGTAATGTCGATTTTTTTATACCTTATGTATGGCTAATGCCTCTAGCTCATAACTTGAAAACCTGTTTGCGCGTAGTTTGTCTTCCGACTCATTTAATGTACAGAGTTTAACTCTGAATCTGGATGATTCGGCATGAGTATTGCAGCTAGTGATATACTCGAAGAGTCCGTGTGTACCTCAGTTTTCAACCTGGGATCGAATATTTTCAGAACTGGTAAACAACACCGTAGCCATATTGATTCTTTCAGATTCTTTCGTTCTCTCACTCACTCACTCAGTCCTTCACTTACGTTCCGTTCCCTCTATTACTTCCACATTCATTCCCACACTAATAATATACAAGTTGTTGCTAAACCAACAGACGAGTTTCAATGTCAAGCGAATGCAGCCATGTATAGCGTAGCACACATCCATTGAGCGAGCCGGAGGGTGATGCATCCCTCATCCCATACGTTATACATTGAGGACAGAAGGTATACTGCACACACCCACGGCACCCTCAAGGCAGAGTCATGTGTTTCTGCGCTATGGACTGAGCCCATACATGACAATGAAGAAATTAATGTTTGTAAGACCTGCCCATATTGCAATCTGCCTCTGCCTAGAGGCTTCGTATCAATGAATATTTATTATTACAGAATACATTATAATGGCTAATTTAAATGTACGGTAGTTTGAAGAACGAATATAATCAAGCTTACCACAAAGCAATATTGCCGAGCAGTATTGCTTTGTGGTAAGAAAGCAATACTGCTTGGCAATGGTTCATTTATCATAACTATTAATCTCATGTCTTCTTCTTCTATGTGTCGATGACACGACACGTGTCTCAAGTCTTACCAACCCTAAGCTCCGGCGGGCGTCTTAACTTTATTCTATTCTATTCTATTTTATTACCATCTCTTGCACTCTCATTGTCTAAGTTTAAATTGTGGTCCTTATCAATCGATTTGTCTCTCTGTCCGCTCAAAAATTCTAGTTTTAAGAACTTCTGTTTCCTTTTGTTGTGTGGCATCCCCCACTGCCCGGCACATCAGCACTTCCCCCCTCACATCAGCTGTATATTTGCAGTTCCTGCTCTTCTGTATATGCTACGGGCGTTGTACCCTAGGTGTCTGCGTTGCCTGCCTCCCTGGCATTTCCCTGAGTTTCTAATGATGTGTTCATAACTTTGTAATTTTACTAGTGATTGAATTCAAATTCAACGGCCTCGCTTTTATATGTAATTTGAAGTTTATTTTAATACTCTCAAATATACTTCCCTCTTCAAGGGTTTTTGGGGTAGGCACGTTTGGGTTTTACTGAATTTATTTTGTTTTGTTATAAATATAAAAAAACTGACAATTTTTTAATCTATAGACCACATCATGTTTACTGAGATGTCGTCAAAATGTTATGATACAGATAACCTAAGAATTATTATCGTCGCTTATCATAACAAAAACATATTTTCTGAACAAATTGATACAATTATTTTATTCGGATACATTGATCGGTTAATAATCATGGGCCGACTAACTACAGAAGAAAAAACATTTTACAAAGAAAATGGATTCATAGTTCTAAAAGACGTGCTTTCAGAAAAAGATTTGAGTGCCATCAGTGAAGAATATGACAAGTTGTTCGCGAGAAAGAACCAGGACAAGATGGAAAGTTCGTGGGTAGGGAGTGATGCGGACGACCGGAAGAGTGACGCCACGCAAACGGTGAGCATCGAGCAAATTATTCTCATGACTTACAAAACAGACTACTCATTCCCTGTGCTCCTTATAAGATAAATCGTTTAATACGTTTAACCATGAGACGTGAACATACATACATAACTCACGCCTTTACTCCTACTGAGTGACTGTGTAGGCCGAAATCAAAGAATGCCACCTGCTACGATTCATACATACTTATTTTGCCTATTGCTTTGTCCAAGTTCATACATTTGTACATAACAATATCATAGAGTTAATCAATAGTTTACCCCTATCGAGTAAGCATTATCAATAAATCCACGCGTAATGGTGGCCCGTGTGTTAGATAATTTAGCTCCCTTCAAAATGGTTGAGCTGAATGGTGCTAATCCATGCGTCGGGTTCGTGAACGGGCACTGTCAGTAGGGACTGATCATTTCTAAGCTGCTGGCTTATTTTAATTAAATAATAAAAATATAAAAATAAAATTTATTGTTTTTTATTTATTTTTATTACGTTTTGCATCGTTCTCACATGTATGTATAATTTCAAAATTAATGATGTAACCAATATTTTCTAACCATATTTTGATCTAAAAGTGTGTCTGTGGAGTTTTTTGCCCGTTCTTCTCCCTAGGCACGTAGCCGCTTTAGTATGCGTGTATTCCCGTTCGTTTCACTGCCGTCGTCCCACTGCTGGACGAACGGGAATTTAATAAATAATATTTTGTTTATTATATTATTTTTAAACCCGTTGGTCGCACTAAATAATTTGAGTCTGTTTGTTCCATGGTAAAAAAACACTTATTTATTTTCTTTTTTCAAAGGAAACCGTGACTGACTGAGATCTATCAACGCACAGTCTATTGGGCTAGGAACGTGAAATTTTGCACTCGGCTTCCTTTTATAATGTAAAGGAGCACTAAGAAAGGGTTTTTGGAAATTCGTCCTTTAAGGGGGTGAAAAGAGGGGATTTTGTTTGTATGAAAAATCTTATTCCAGTTGATAAACTTGAAACTTGGCACAAAAAGTACTAGGCTTGCATGAATTCAGGATGGTATTTCAATCATTAGTATTATCCCACTAATAGGATTTGGATGAAAATTGGCACACAGATATTTTATTGCTCGCGGCATGGCCCGTGAAAAAAATTTAAAAGTATCTCTGTCTGTTACCTTTACACGCCTTAACGGCTAACGGATTTGGATGAAAGGGATAGACCATGACCTGGGTTGGGACATAGGACACTTTTTATTCCGGTAGTGCGTTCCCGTGAGATTCTTCCATCCACTCGGGCGAAGCCGCGGGAAAAGCTTATAATATTATAAATGCGAAAGTGAGTTTGTTTGTTTATTTGTGACGCTTTCAAGCTACAACGGATGAACGGATTTAGATGCAATTTGGCACATGGATAGACCATTACCATAAAAATATATTCACTGGATAACTTCTTATACTAAATTAGCTTACAAACTATTAATTCTATCGGTGCATTGAGAAGACTTCTTAAAATTTGTGAAAATTATGCAGTGACTCACGGGCTCAAATACAACACAGGAGTGAATGGTTGGTTTTTAAATCGGGTACTTCAACCTACAAACATCTGCCTGAACTCTCACTCTCTGGGTCTCCTTTAGGTCGGGTTTCGAAGTTTAAGTATTTGGGTCACTGGGTCACTGATGACTTAAAAGACAATGTAGACATAGACCGGGGGCGCAGGTCGCTGGCTGCCCGTTGCAACATGCTGGCCCTCAGGTTTGCACGCTGTACTGATCCTGTTAAGATAACGATTTTTAAGGCCTTCTGCCAGTCGTTTTATACGTGCAGCCTGTGGACCAAGTATACCCAGCGGGCGTACAGTACAATAACGCATTCAGGGTGGTTTAAATTCCCATTCATCCCACCAGTGGGACGAACTGGAATACACGTTGGAATGGGCAACTAGCTTAATCTTTTTGACTGACCGACCCCTTGACAGTTCAACTGTGTCTCTAAATGGTTTATTTGAAATAAACGCTTTTACTTTGAGTTAGTCTTTCACCCTATATGTTTAGTTTTGTTTTGATACTGTGTAGGTGAAAGGAATCCACAACCTGCAGTACCACCACGCGGTGTTCAGCTCGTTTCTCTTCAGCAGCAGGCTCCTGGATGCGCTGGAAGACATCATGGGCTCTAGTAACATTGTGCTGCATCACACCAAGGCTCACTTGAAGCCGCCTGAAAAAGGAGCCGCTTATCCTATGCATCAGGTTAGATCATCATCAATCGGCGTCAATTTTTCGAAATTCCCACGGGGTACCAGCTACCATCGCGGACATCACCGGCGCGTGAATTTTTGGCTTTAATGCTTAGGCAATAAGGTCAAAAATTGTTGATGAAGTTGCTGATAAAGTGCTGACAAAGTGCTTTATACGAATAAAAACTGCGAAGGATTTGTGGCATATAATTGAAATACAAAGAATCCAGGAAAAAAAAAATGAAAATAATAACTGAATATGTGATCATGACTCTTAGCAGTCAGGTAACTTCGAGAGGCAATTTCCGTATTTTTAAAAACGTTAGCATTCTAACCTTAGTCTCAATCTGTCAATTTTTTTTTAACTATTATTGAAACTACAATAGTTTTCTATTCCATATTCCGGAGTCACTTAGACATTTATCTACAAATCATACATGAACTGTTGACTGTTCTTCTACGCAGGACTATCACTACTTCCCGTATAAGAACGATTCCATGATAGCAGCCTTCCTGCACCTGGATGCCGCTGGACCTGATAACGGAGGCCTCTTCGTTTACCCTGGATCTCACAAGCTGGGCCCACAGGAAGACGTCGGAGCCAAGGAGTCTAACTTCCATTATGTGAATCAAGTAATGTACTCATCTGCCTAGCCTTTTCCCAGCTATGTTGGGAGCAACTTCCAGTCTAACCGGATGCAGCTGAATACTATGGAGTGACTGCCTATCTGACCTCCACAATCCAGTTCTGGGTAATACGATACCCCTTAGTAAGACTTGTTGTCAGACTTTCAGGCTTCTGACGACCCGTAATGACTGTCAAAGATCCATGAACGACAGCCGGGACCAACGGCTTAACATGCTTTCCGAGGTACAGACGGGTCTTAGTATGTAAAGATGGTCACCCATCCATGGACCAACCACGGCAAGCGTGGCTTAACCTGATCGATCGACCCGTGCGGCTGTTATTATTATTACAAATGTTTATTGGAGAGTTGCATTACTTATAGCTTGCACAAATAATAATGATAATATCAGCCTATAATGTCCCACTGCTGGGCAAAGGCCTCTTCTCATACATCAAGATTTTTTTTTCTCAGAACCGAGTGGTCAAATTCTGATAAAGTAGGTAAATTTTAAGATTTTCTTTGTATTCCAGACGAAATTCTCCTTAGAAAAAGCCAGCCCGGTGATTGCGGCTCGCGGAGACGTGGTCGTGTTCTCGTACCTGCTGGTGCATGGCAGTCCCGCCAACACGTCGAGCAGACCTCGCCGCATGTTGCTGCTGCAGGCAGCCGCTGCCGAGGATGAGCCGCTCGGCCAGCAGCCGCTGAGGCCGGGCCAAGGCTGGCTGCTCAGAGGTGTCAATGTCAACAGGGATGCCAGCATATCGAAGAGATTTGAAACTAACTAGTGATGGTGATGGATTGCGGGGGAGAAAATTAATTATGGTATTATGTAATAATAAAACAGTAAAAAAATACGCAAATGTTTACTCAATCTTTTAACTGTAACAAAATAGAAATTTAAAAGAAACCAGTGAACAAAAAGTATTCCGTAAATTCTTTTAGTTTTTTACCACATGAACGTAACGAACGTACGTACGAGAGAATGTTTAAAATAACAGTGCAGACAATATGTTGAAAAAACTCACAATATAGTTACAAAGGCAATAATTTGATAAAGATTATTAGCCACGCGGCGGTTCCTAATGCTTGCCAAGAAAGAAGAGGATAGAGCCTGCTACAAAAACTAAATAAACAACCGCTTTTTTAAAACATTACTTTTAAGAAACTTTAGAAATTCTTGATTACTTTAGCTTTTACTTTTTACTTTAGCCTAATTATAAACTGTTTTGGTAAACAAGGAAGTCTATAGTTTGGTTTCATTTGGCCATGCAACAAGATAAGACTGCTTTTAAGGTCCACCGATCTTGATTTCCATCAGCTATTGAATTCGATTTCACGCTAAATTATTCCTCTAACCATGATTGTCCTACATTTATTCATAATATAGGCCTGGGTACTAAACACTTACTAACACATTTCGTTCGCTCCTCGAAAAATAACGTAGACAACTGAACAATATAAATATTATATTTGAGACACTCTGGAATAAACACAAAATATTCTGATGAGCTAAAAATTAACACACGAGAAGGTAGGTCCTGACCACTCAATATTCTATCTAGCATGGCTGGAACCTCGTTGATTTTGTTCATCCTGTTTAATGCGCATCATAAACGTGATGAAACGTTGACGTCTGTCATTTCATACCTTGAACAATGGGCATGTTAAGTGGGAGCTAAGCTGTGGAGGATTGACAACATTCGTCACTCTACTAACTTGCATGCTTTGACTTTATGTAGTCTTTCTATTTTTCTTATACATCAAACTTGCACCAGGCCATTTTGAAACCAACGTGGAGATGGCAGTAGATCACCATACCGCTGAATGAGAATTCAAGTGCTTCCTAATGTGAACACTTTTAGTTAATTCAAACAAAACTTGTACCCGTAGTATCACCAATGAAGAGTCTGTCAAGATGGAGGGACGGAAGACAAAACGGCAGATTGTAGGAACATCTCTGCAGCACAATGTAAAAATTAAGAAAAGAAATACTTTGTATGGAAAGAAATATGTCTATTCTATTCATCGTAAAATAAAGAAGTGAACAGGCTACGTGTGCTGTCTCCTCTATTTTCGATGTTTTTGGTATTTTTTTTATCTTCAATGGATATTGCAAAAAGACTGATGGAAATTAACAGCGCGCATTTTCAGCGCCCTTGGAAATTGGCGCCGAATTCAACATTTGATAGTGACTATTACAAATTATTTAACAAAAATATTTTTTTATACGTAAAAGCGTTCTCTTAACAAAAGCAGTCGGGTATCGCAAAGAGAGTTGCGCAGGGTCCGGCCGGGCCCGGGCCCGGGGCCCTCGATCACGAGGCCGGGCCCTGCAGATAAAGCCCTAATGTATGACCGACGATTACTCCACGTTTATAAGAAAACCCTCGACAACGATTCGTCGGCCGACAAGGAAAAAAAAACTTTTCATTTACCGTAGCTGTTAATCAAAATGTTTTATATACCTACCTACGTATAACTAGGTGCAGACAACCGCAAAAAGATGTATACATGGACTAAAATTAATTAAGTTGTCTACAACCTTGGTTACATAATATTGTATTAATGTGTAGCAATAAAACATATTACACATTCTGAACTTAATTGTAACCACAAATTGATACAATATTATAAAACAAAGATTGTAAACAATTAAACGAATTTAAGTCCGTGTATATATTATTAGCAATCTGTATAATCCGGTATTCTGTAGAATACCGAGACATTCTACAGGGAAAGAGCGCATACAGAACAACAAATCAAGTAAACAAAAATGGAGTTGTTGTTGTCTACACAAGAACAGCCTGGAGCTGCAGTATTACTACCTCAGAATCTAACCTTGTTGACACTGATAGTATTTTAATAAAAACGAACAACGACTTAAGTCTCTTAGCCATTTATCGGTCGCCCTCTTTCGCAAACGCAGAGTGCTTCCCTAACTCCCTTGAAACCACCCTTTTTGATCTCAAAAACCAACACTCACTCATTGTCGCCGGTGACATCGAACCTACATTTAAACGATCCAAGTAATAGCCAAGTAGCTAACTACACGTGCTTCGTGGCGTCACACGGTTTATCCCCCACCATAACTCTCCCAACAAGAGGCAGAGCTTGTTTTGACCACATATTTATAAAATCACTTGCCATTCTTTTTGGTCTCGTATGTAGCTTATCTCTTACTGATCACGACCTAGCTCTGTGCAGTGTCCCCATTAAACCAGAAAGGCCCAAAAACAATAAACGCTGGAGAGTCAGAACTGACTGGGCTGCCGTAGCTGCTGAGATCAATCGAACCAATTGGGAACCAGTTATTATAAACTACTTCAACGACACTATCTCACGTGCTACAGAAAACCGCACAAAAATGTTAAAATAAGTCGCAGAACGCTTAACATTAAACCCTGGGTTACTCTTGGTTTAATTAGGTGCATGAGGTAACGTGACAAACTTCACCTTGACTGCAAAGCCAACCCTAATGATCACACAAAAAAATTCATCTACACTACGTACAGAAACTTCGTTTACTCTTAACATTGCACAAAGGACAGGAAATTGAAACCAAAAAGAACAACCCTAAAAAGTTATGGACGGCAATAAAAGGGGTTCCTTCTATATGGAAGAATCTTGTTGCTCCGTTTATTTGGCATAACACACTTGGCATAATTTTCTTTAAACGAATATTTTAAAGGCATACAAATTATTTAATATAATTATTGTTTAGCCGAATGTTTATATTTCCGAATTTACAATGGCATACTTCTAAGGTGGCAGAATTTTATTTGGAATAATTTTATTACGTATATTTCCATTTCTATAAAATGGCATTTTTAATCTTAAATTAAATAAAATTATTGTCTTAAAACTCAATATGTTGTGCTGCAAAAGTTAGTGACAGAAACGAATCGCTGCAAAACCGACTCCACGTAGTTTTGTTTTAAGCTGACGGCACGGTTGGCGACTGCGCCAACCGTGCCGTCAGCTTAAAACAAAACTCAGCAGCAAAACGCAACGCAGCAGTCAATCGCTTAACCACTGGGTTAAGCGATTGACTGCTGCGTTGCGTGTCGCGGGTTCGATTCCCGCACGGAACAAATATTTGTATGACCTACAAGTAGTTGTTCCGGGTCTGGCTGTTTGTGTATGTGAGGATAAATGTTTGTAAACGCACCCACGATACAGGAGAAATTCCTAGTGTGGGGCAACGTTTAAAAAAAAAAAAAAAAAAAAGCCTGCATAGGCGCAGAGGGGCGAGGTGGCCCGCGAGCTGAGTAGCAGGTGGTGAGCGTTAAACCATCTGCGACGATAAGCTCGCGTGGGACCGCCGGAGCCCCGCAGCGCCGTTGCCGAGACAGAAACCATGACTGCTGCATGTTACGTGCTCGCTTGCATGCTGCATGCTTGCTGCATGTATGGTGTATTTTTGTTTGCATGTTTGCATGTTTATGAGAACTTTCTGCGATATAATAGTTCTGCTTTGTAATTATTATGAATATGACATTTATGTCTAAATGAAATGAAATTAAATTGTTTATCCTGTAAATAGGATATTGCAATCACTTTTACACGTCATATAAAAAAAAAATAGCTAGATGAGTTCGGCGTTTCCTATCTGACTACTCTGAGAAGAAAGACTGAAACAAACTCTTTTAAAGTCCAGACATAATCTTGGTCAGGCCATATGAGGATCATGTAGATGCTGAAATGGTGTTTTCAGGAAAGAACCACACTTGAGTGGACCTGTCCAGTCAGTGCAAGCATTTGTCAGTAATCGTGGAGCTCAACTCAGAACTTTAGGAGCTCAAGTCGACGAACAATACCAAAGAAAGGACATTTGGGTAGGCCGTATAAACTACTCAAACTGCCAGACCATCATTAAAACTAACTGACAAAGAAAAAAATAATGAAAGAGGAAAAAAAAAACCTCACATTCACAATAATTAAAGCAATGTACTTTACAAAGTAATCATGTCATTATGTACATAATTTTCAACCATGTTAATATGTATATAAAACTGGTATATTTTAATGATTTTACATAATAATTAAAATGTCAAATTTTATGGTTTTATCACAAGGCTTAGCAGAGCGAGCAGCTCAATCCCACGCTTTTTTATCTTCTAAATAATCTGAAATATTATAGTCCTCTTTTTTACAAAGTTAATACAGCTTTTAAATCGTTTAATGGGTAAGTTTCGAATGTCAATGGGAAGTTTGTTGTAAAAGCGTATACATTGACCCATGAACGAGTTGCCTACTCTGTGGAGACGTGTGTGTACAGCAAGGTTGTGTTTATTCCTGGTATTTATTTATTTATTTATTAAAACTTTATGCACAAGTAAAAAAAAAAATACTGTACAAAGGCGGACTTAATGCCTGAGGCATTTTCTACCAGTCAACCTTAGGGTGGAGCAGAGACAAAACATGGCAGGTGCAACATGAGTAATAGATAACTTGAAAATTAATACTTACTACTACATACATACATAGATACATACATATATTATAAACCGAATAAACTTTGTCAGGAGAAATAACGATAGGTAGAGAAGAAAACAAATCAGCGCTGCAAAGATTCTGCCAACTTTTCACGAATATATTCACGTGCCTTCAGTTTGAAAGATAACCGACTGGTTGCCATCCTGATGTTCAGAGGAAGCGCATTCCAAAGAAATACCGCCTGGACAAAGAAAGAAGAGTGAATAAAACCAGAGCGGTGAGAAGGACATCGTAGAAGACGATTGTTGGTAGAACGAAGATATTTACTGTGGGCAGAGCATAGGTATTGAACATGGGAAGTCAGGTAAGAAGGAGGAGTGGGTTTGTCGAGTATAGAATACAACATAGACAGAGCCCTCAACTCTCTACGCTGACGTATGGGTAACCATTTTAAAAGCAATCGATGCGCAGATATATGATCATACTTTCGAAGATTGAATACGAATCGAATGCAGTTATTTAGAAGGCGGTCAAGTTTATTGAGGAGATCTGCATTCAGGTCATAGTAACACACATCACCATAGTCTATTATGGGAAAGATTAGGGACTGTACAAGCATTGCCTTTATGTGTGATGGGAGAAGGTTTTTCAACCGATAGAGCGACCGCAGCGTTCCGGTGACTTTTTTACTTACAGTCGTGACCTGCTTACGCCAGTCAAGACATGTGTCAACATGCAGACCAAGATCCTTAACATCGGAGCTAAACGGGATGACTGAGTTGTCAAACATTACAGGTGGCACAGTTAAGCCATTCAGCTTCCTCATACTGTGGGTGCTCCCTACAATGACAGCCTGACCCTTGGTAGGATTAACCGCCAACCCAAAACGATCAGACCAGCTTTTAACTACTGCTAAATCCCGGTTTAGCTCCTCAATCGCATCGGATATGTTCTCCACACTTGCCTGGCAGTAAAGCTGCAAATCGTCAGCATAAAGATGATACGCAGTTCGAAGTTCAGTGGTAATGAGATTATTTAAACTATGAATGTCGAACATTTTCTTAAAATTTGATTTATTTTTGTGTACATACAATAGGTTTTCAAAAATATATTGTGAGGCTACAGTGAGAATGGTTATTTCTCTGAATATTTCTCGAAGGGAATCTCTTGGACCTTGGTTGTAAATGGCTCAAACAGGCCTTTTTCTGTAGAATAAAGACTAATATTAATGTCTGCAGAGGTTCCCCAGACTATGAAAATTGAAAATAACTAAAATAAACAATTCTGGCTGTATCTACGTCAGTTATCTGTCTAATTTTTTTAACCGCATAGGCGCCCTAACTTAGCCTTCCTGACAATTTTTCTATGTGTGGGCCCCATTGTAATTTACCGTCAATAGTTATTCTAAGAAAAACTGTTGACTCAACAGGGTCCAACTCTATTCCATTAACTTGAACATTGATAGTTAGCTGCCTGAAATTTGGCGTTGAAAATCTAAAGAGTTGAGTCTTTTTTTCGTTCAGGAGAAGATTATTTACATTAAAACAATGCACAACTTTAGAGAGTGCGCCGTTAACTTGTTCAAAGTTGACGTTTGATTTTAAAAATGAGGGAACAGTCATCTGCGAATAAAATGGTTTTGTGATTATCCCTTATGTGGTAAGGTAAGTCATTTATATAAATTAGAAATAAGAAAGGACCTAGAATTGAACTCTGCGAAACGCCCATGGAGACAGTTGCCACCTCCACGTCTGCCTTAATATCTACATCATTTATTTTTAGATGGAAGTCACGATTCCGTACAGTCGTTCTTCCCGTTTCTGAATTAATAATATTCCAAGTTGTTTTAATTTTATTACCAGAAGATTTTATTTTATTTTTAATATGTAGGGCTTTGGCTGAGGAACAGGCTCTTTTAAAAGTTTTTGAATATTTCTTAACAAATTCTTTAAAAGTTTCATCATGATTATATGTTTTTTCATGATACAATTCAAATAACATTTGCCTACTTTTATAAATACCAGCTGGTGTTGCCCAATCACTAAATATAACGCGGTCATAAACAGGCAATGTTTTTGTGGTGAAAACTTTCCTAAACTCACAATCGATGAGGTTAAATAGTGAAGTATAAGCTTGATCCGGATCGTTATGATAAGGTAAGGTAAATTGGCCTAAACGATTGGCCTTAGCTGCCATGGTTTATTTTAATTTTGGAATTTTAACGCCATGCACGTTAAAAAAAATTGAAAAAGATACAGAGAATGGTTCTTTACTCATAGATGACAGGAAAACCTAAAAGAAGTCTATGGTCTTAAAATAACATGGTAAATCTTTCAATATTGTGCGTACAAACTTACATAAATGCAGTTGGAATGTATGGGAAAACATATTTTTCAACTACAATGTTAAGTTTGTATTTAGGATAAATTCATCCCAACTTATGGAACCCTTCATTGTGCGTGGCCCGACACGCACTTGGCCGGTTTTTGAGTTTGAGTTGAGTTTGGGAAAACATGTTTTTCACCTATGTACAATATTAAGTTTGTATTTAGGATAAATTATTTCCAACTACGGAACCCTGCATTGTGCGTGGTCCGACACGTACTTGGCCGGTTTTTGTTTTTATTTATTTATTTAACCATATAAGTGCACTCTATATAAACAAACAAGAAGAAAAGAACAGAAAAATACATACGAAGGTGATGCTTATTTCTAAAGAAATCTCTTCCAGCATACCTTTTTCTTTTTTTTTTTTTTGGGTGGGAAATTATCAAATAACTTCTCCCGCTCTGGGTGGAGCGGGAGGGCGTGTCAGACTCTTACTGACTAAAACCCACCCGTGTTCCTTCCGTTGCCTTTACGTTGCCAGGGGCCACGGTATCCCTTTCGGACTTTCCCGCAACCCCGGCAGGCATCGGTCCTATCGGACCCCTTCCGTTGTGCTGACATCTCTTTGAGGCGCGCGTGGAACACAACGCGCCGTCGACCCGGGCCTGGTCCTTATCGGACGGCGAGCTACCCATTGCTCACCGTCCGCAAGCCCGCGCCTACGGTGGCCGGGAATCGGCCTGCGATTCCCGACGCCCAGGGCGTCTCCTGCGGCGGCTAGGGGCGTGAGGGCGCGAAATCTGCCTTTCCCTCACGCGTTCTGCCTCCTCCTTCGCGAGCATTACTGCTTCGCAGAAGGAGGTGACGGCCTCCCATGCCCTCTCGCTCCGTACCATGGCCTGGACTAGGGCCGGACGCGAGAGATCCCCGCCGCCGATCGCCTCCACGAGGACACGGCGATGCTCTGCCCAAGCCGGACAGACCTCCACCGTATGCTCAACCGTGTCCTCCGGGAGATCCACGCAGTGATGACACCCGGGCGTTTCCTCCCGCCTGATACGAAATAGGAACCTCCCGAAACAACCATGTCCGGTGAGGACCTGCGTCAGGCGGAAGGTGAGGAGCCACAGTGAGCCACTCCTCAAAGAGGGGACTTATCGCCGCAATAGTGGCGTGCCCAGCACTGGGTTGCGACAATCGCACTCTCCATGACGCCATGAGATCCCGCCGGAGCTCTGTCCGCTGTGCCGCGATTTCTCGCGGGAACGGAGTTACGCCCCGGCGTTTCGACTCCTCGCGCCACTCCCAGATGTGCGCGAGGACTTTTCCCTCCAGATCCCATGGCGGTAATCCGGCAAGAAGGCTCGCCGCCTCACCGGAGATCGTGCGGTATCCCCGGACCAGCCGGGTGGCCATGACTCTCTGGGACGCGTTCAACCGGCGGGCTGGCCGCCGCCTCAATGAACGCGCCCAAACCGGAGCCCCGTAAAGGGCCATGGACCGCACGACCCCCGCGTATAGCCTCCGGCAGGAGGCGTTTGGACCCCCTAGATTGGGCAGGAGCCGCTTCAAAGCAGCCCCGGCCCGCTCCAGTCTGGGAGCCAAACGTCGGAAGTGCTCCACGAAGTTCCACCGGCTGTCGAGGACGAGTCCAAGGTACTTCATCGTCGACTCGATGCCGATGTGAACTCCTCCTGCCGTTATTTGGGACCCCAACGGTGGCGCGTTCCGAGGACCATGAAAACACATGGCCTCGGACTTGTGCAGGGCCACCTCGAGTCCCAATTACCGGATTCTGTTCACGATTGTCGCAACCCCGTGTGTCGCTAGTTCGGCCGCCGCCTGGTGCGACCTCCCCTGCGCCAGGACCAACGTGTCGTCAGCGTAGCAAACGACGCTGACGCCGCTAGGGAGGTCGGCGCGCAGCACCCAGTCGTATCCGATGTCCCACAGATGCGGCCCCAGGACCGATCCCTGTGGGACACCGCACGACATCTCTCGCCGGTTCCATTCTCCCCGGTGACCGGGGTAGATGACGGCCCTGTCCGTCATATAGGCCTCGACCACACGACAGAGGTAGGTCGGCATCCGGTGATACCGGAGTGCCTCCCTGATGCAACTCCAGGGCAGGGTATTGAAGGCATTGGCGATGTCTAGAGACACCGCCAAGACGACCCCACCCCGGGCCACAGCATACCTGCGATAGGACAGAGGGTAAAAAGAGATGTAGACACCGTGTAAGAGTAGAGAGAAATTAAAAGACAAACAATTAACTTAATAAAATAAAACAAATTATATGAGAATAAATACTTACTCACATCATACATACTTCTAAAATAAATAAAATACAAAATAAATATCTACGCAACTATGGCGAAGTGGAAAGATAGATAGATAGTGATTCACTCTTCTTTTAAATACTGCAACAGTTATCTGTCTTTTATCTTGTTGTTTATCTTTTTATTACGGACGCTTTTATCGTACACGTCTTTCTACATTGTTCTCACATATCATTTCAACATGAATGGTGTTTACCGATGAACCTGCGCAGAAGATGAATTTTCAAAGCGCGGGAAATGCTATTGACCAATCAGCGCGCTCCACGCACTGCGCTTCTTTTTCCTGTACCGCTATTGGTCGGTAGCTGCCCCCATGTTAGTGCGGGCCGGGTGGCATATTAGTCAGCCGCCATACTTCTGATCGAGTGCACGCGCAGCAGACAAAAGTACACGTAGTGGCAACAAAAGTGTTTTCTTTTTTATGATTTAAAATGAGCTCTTTAAAAGGGGGCAACCACTTTAAAGTCAAGCTTGGGAAATAATTTTCAATGTGCACGAGTTTATGAAGAAAGAAGCTCAGGAGTCTAAGAACACAACATTTATAAAAGATTTTTGAAAATTATTGACCGAACAGCCGAAACTACACAAATTTCAAAACAAACAATAACGAGAGTTCTTAAAGAGACGGATCAACAAACGAGTGGAAACACTACGGGGCATTCTTTTAGAATGCCGAAAAAGGGTATATTGAAAAAATAACTTATCGTAAGGAATCGGACAATTTTTCATACCAAGCCATACGCAGGAAAATTTATGACTTTCACTGCAAATAATAACAGGTAGTCACAATGAAAGCGCTATTGGAGAAATTAAAAAGAGATATCGACTTCGAAGGGGGTAGAGAAACTCTGCGCCGAATCGTAAAAGAGATAGGATTTAAGTTTAGGAAAACGCGAACGAACCGTAAGTTGCTGGCGAAAAAAAACGAAGTAAGGCTATTAAGAATACGACTTTTAAGAAAAATAAAAAAGTATCGCCATTAAGGGAGACCTATTGTGTATGGCGACGAGATTTATGTTCATTCGACCCACACCAAGTAACAAGCCTGGTCTGACGGTCAAGGCAAAGGCATAAAAAAAACAATTTCGGAGGGACCGTGGTGAGATTATAGTGCATGCTGGTGGTGCTAATGGATTCATACCAAATGCTTTGCTCATGTACAAATCGGCTCAGGCCACAGGAGACTATCACAGTGAGATGAACAAAGAAAATTACGAGAAATGGTTGCAAGAGAAATTAATTCCCAACCTCCAACCGAATTCTGTGTTTGTCATTGACAATGCGTCATACATAGCACATTAGAGGACAGGGCACCGAACAGTAACTCTGCAAAATAGATTATGCAGGATTGCTTAAAAGATAAAAACATACCTTTAAATATCAAAGCATATAAACCGGAATTGTACGACATAATAAAACGTCATAAGTATATCTATATAAAGTATTCACTTTACACCATAATGGAAGCTCACGGCCACACAGTGTTAAGGCTACCTCCATATCATCCGGACTTCAACCCGATGGAAAACATTTGGTCGCAGGTGAAAGGTCACGTAAGCAAATTCAATGTTGCCATGAATTTGACCGAAGTGCAGCGTCTTTTGTCTGAAACATTTGCGTCCATCGGGCCAGGCGAGTGGCAATAAGTTGTAGATCATGCCATCAAATGCGAGGACGAATTTATGACATTGGAAGAGGCCATAGACGATAGATTGGACCAATATGTAATAAACACCAACGAAGATACATCATCCTCATCGGAAAGTTCGAGTCGTGATAGTGATGGTAATAGTAGCGACGCTCAGAGTGATATTGGGATAGCAGGAGTGTGGTTTACTAAATAAATACCGATTTGTTTATTAAATAAATCGTACATTTAATTAACCTGTATTTTTAATTAAATATATATTTGATGAAACTGGTGGGCCGATAAAATTGGCACGAAGTTTAATTGTGCGGAAGGGCGTGTCTTGCGAGTGAGACGGAACTAACAGCTGCAGTGTATTATGAACCTTATAGTAGTGATCTAAGGTTGATTGTAAGTTTTAAGCATTCTTTCGTTAATCTTCGGGGCCAGACTTTCTTTTCTGTGCGAACGAAGATTCACGACGCGCCTTATCAGTTGGGTACCACTGCAACAATATTTTGATTTGAAAGGAGACTGAAACGATTACATTCAATCTTGGGCCTAGGTGTAAGAAGATGAAAGTGGTGTCAATTAATAGCTTATATATTATCAACCTTTCACTGAAAATTCTGCGGATTTTGTCAATCTGAGAACAGAGATATAAGAGATAAAGAGATTAAGTAAAAGTGAGGTTATGTTACAATCTATAACTAACAGCGGATTCCTGAAGTGCAAAATGTGTTCTTTTGCACTAACAGTTATTATATTTACTAGAAAATGTTTGAAATATCATATGAATGAACGTCAACGACTTCAAGCGATAGGTAGGAAACAGGTAAGGAGATAAGGAAAGGATGTCTAAAATAAAATAAAAAATCATTTAATATTGTGTTTTATTCGTCCTCTATTATAATTAAAATGTCGTCTAGAAATTGTGCAGGTGGTACTATATGATCTTGGTACCTAGCCCAGCTGAGGTACCATATAATGCACATTATATGAGCGCAACAGCCTACAGTTCGTTTCCCTTCCCTGCTATACAATTACAGTAATGCATTACTATAGCCTCCCTTCCTCTACGAGAGCCGTCGACTAAAATATAAATAAAATATGTTTTTCGACTTATATGTCGGGATTGTATGCGACCCCTAAGTAACCAGGAGGTATTGGCAGCAGACAGCTCTCGAAGAAGGCTACTGCTGACCTCCCTGCACACTTATATATTAAAACCATCATTTCCTCTTACATGTTCACCGTACTATAAAAAATTTCATATAAAAAAAAAAAAAAAAAAAAAAAAAAAAAAAAAAAAAAAAAACGATTACAAAAAGTGTACTTACATCTAGCCAACAGTAAAAAGATTTTCCATATAATTAAAGTGCCTAAAGGTAAACTAAAACTAAGATATTATAAATAAAAGTGCAAGTAATGATGGTTTGGAAATTGCAATGTTAAGTAGCGACCCGCCCGAGCTAGGTTAATTTAACTTGTTTCAGGCAATCACTTTACAAAAATATTTCATTTAGGACAGTAAAATTTAAAATAAACCTATAACTACGAGAAAAAGCTTATCTTGATACATTTAAACGTAAAACTAAACTTATGTAAATTATACAAAAATAAACACTTAAGAAGGGTCAAATATCATCAGGACAATATTTCTAGAAGTTGTTCTGTGTCTGTGTAATTAAGTATAGCTAAATATTCTAATACCAAGTTGTTGCACTGTTTGTATCTTACACTATAGAAGCTAAGAGCCTTGTTGAGCCTATTATAAAGAAAAGGTCCTAAAAATAAATAAAAACGATGAGCAAAAGCATGTCTAGTTTGGGACTGTGTGCAAACCAAGTCCTTCCTTCTCTTGTCAGAAGGTATAGGGTCGAAAGGAAGTGCAGTGTGCTGGTGTAGTATTATGTTCAAAATAAACAACTGCCGTACTGTAAGCACATTACATTCTGTGTAGAGCTGGTGCGTAGGAAATCTAAAAGGGCGAAAGGTAGCAACCTTTAGAATTGCTCTTTGAGCACGCTCTAACGGGAGTAAAATTGTTTTGGCCGCGCCACCCCAAGAAGTTATGCAATATGTAAAAACATACATTAATTTGCGTACTCTCGTACACAGTAATTCGATATGTTTACGGAAATTTAGATTTGTGTCAATGGTGATACCTAGATATTTTAAATGGTCAGCTCTAACTAGAGTAGGGCAAGAACATGCAGTGTCAACATACGTGCTACAATTATGTGCGTGAATGTTTAGATTAGTAAGCGGTATGTTAGTATTTCTCATTGTAAATAATATGTATTTTGTTTTTAATATTAGGAGGTTATTACGAAGCCAATTGGATACAATATTAAAACCATTTTGAGCATATTCATAGACCTCAACTTTTGTTTTAGCTGAAAACAATAGAGCGGTGTCATCTGCATAGGACATTATAACACCATTTTGGAGTACCAGGCTACATAATTCATTTATATAGATTAAAAATAATGTAGGGCCCAAAATGCTACCTTGTGGAATACCAAAACAACTGTTTTTAATATCGGAGCTTGTATACTGACCAATTTTCACACATTGGTGACGATCGTTGAGATAATCAGAAAATAGAAGAAGTTGTTCTCCTCTTATCCCAAGTGTTTCAAGCTTGTGCAAAAGTAAAGTACAGGAAATAGTGTCGAAGGCCTTGGCAAGATCTAGAAATATCCCAAGTGTGTGCATACCATTATCTAGGTTTGTAGTAATATAGTTAGTCAAATTGTGGACTGCTTGGCTAGTTGATCTTTTGGCCCTAAAACCAAATTGACTTTCTGATAATAGTCTGTTGTCTTCTAAATATTATATTAATCTACTATTAATGATTTTTTCTAATATTTTTGAGAGGCCTGTTAAGACTGAAATGGGCCTGTAATTATTCACACAGTTTTTGTCTCCAGATTTGAATACAGGTGTGACCACAGCCTTTTTCAGTAATTTTGGGAATATTCCTTTAGTCAAGCACAGTTGGTAAATGTGGGTTAGAGGAGGGGCAAGTAGAAATTTAAATCTTTTAAGTATATTATTAGGTATGTTATCCCACCCAGTGGATATGATGCACCCAGTAGGAACGTGCCTGCTTGATTTGGTATGTTCCTAAAGAAATCAATATTAGTTCACTATCGGAGAGCTGTGGAAAATCGTTAAGGTTTTCATCATGTACGGTGATAGCAGTGACCAGTAAATATCCCACAATTCACACAGCGATCCATAGGTATAATATCCAATCCACAAGCCGGCGGTAAAATCCAAAATAACAATTCCAAGTCAAACGTGTGAGCGATCTTCGGTGTCCAAGGTGAAAGCAAGGGTCGTACAAGGTAGGCAGGGTCAGAATCCGTAAAATACAAAGCAGTGGTCGTGAAAAATGGCGAATAATCGGGAAAGCACTCAAAACGCATCGGAAAACACTAAACGAGTGAGCAAACAAGAACAGTCGGCAACTGTCTAGTGTCAATGTCAGTCAGCTGTCATGTCAGTGACATAGACTAAAAATATAAGAGAGATTTGAATCGATATGAAATCGATAATCATTAATATTGGTTTGGTTTTTCAGTAATTAATTGATATTTGATTTATTAATATGACTGTAATTATAAGCACTATATTGCATATAATATATAGTGCATTTAATTACTTTGAGTTAATTGTTTAGTGCAAAAGTTTTATTTTCGTAACTGTGTAATCGATTATTGAATCGATAATCTCACGAAAACTATCTTTCTCATATTTCTCCGCTTCCAGATTGAGAATTGAAGTGATTTTTCATATTCTTAGATAAAAAAATATGTCTAATTTTTTAGATCATATCTCAACCTATTACATTTGGGCCCACCGTTTTCCATCTCCTTTGAAAGAGTGTCCGTGGAGTTTATTGCCCGTTCTTCTCCATGGGAACCTACTACGCTTTAGAATGGGCAACTAGCTTCATCTTTCTGACTGACCGACCCATTGACAATTCAAAAGTGCTTGTAAATGGTTTATTTGAAATAAATGCTTTGAGTTTTTTTTGAGTTTTGAATTACCATTGAAAATTGGAAACGATGTGGCGTGGAACATACACAAGAGGCGTGGCGCAGGCGTTGTGAGTATGTTCCGCGCCACGTCGTACCTATACATTTTGTACGAAATATGAAACGAGCGACGCCCGCGCCACACCGTTGCCACGCCCGTACCACTCGCTATTTGTGTGCGAATACTATGTACAGACGCCAGCAGGTCAACCTACCCGAAACTGTCAAATTTTTCCAATCAACTTTGAACCTTATGCTTTAGTGATAAAGTTGAAAATCTATTAAAGAAATTTGACAGATTGTAGTAGGTTGATGTGCTGGCGTCTGTACATAGAGGTAAATATATTTGTAGGTACTAAGATGACTTTTTATTATATTATATTAGGTCTTTACCTATGAAATTGCCGTTCTGCAGTACTGGCCATTTCAAATCAAAATAATTTTTGTTTGGCTAAGAATTCTAATTTCAAATTAATTTCATTTTAAAAACATGCATTTTTCTTTCCAAAAGTAGTCATTTGTTTATTGATTAGTGTTACATTTTCATCGCATTTCAATCTTTTTCGTCATCATGGATACGTTAAAAATTCGAGTAATTATGGAATATGAGTACCGTCGTGGCAGCAACGCGGCACAAGCGGCACGCAACATCAACGACGTTTACGGAGCTAACACTACAAACCAACGCACCACCTGTTATTGGTTTGCTCGCTTCCGTTCTGGAAATTTCGACCTGAAAAATGAACCCCTACTCACCAGACCTTGCGCCTACAGACTACTACTTTTTCCAGAATTTGGATAACTTCTTGGCGGAAAAAAAAATTCAATACCCGAGAGGCAGTACAAAATGCCTTTGAAGAATTTGTTGCCTCCCGTCCAGCTGATTTCTTTAAGAAGGGCATCAATAAACTGCCACTGCGTTCGCAAAGATGCATTGATTGCATGGGTGATTACTTCGATTAATACAAATAAAAAAATCATGAAAAAAATTCGTTTAAATTTTTTCATACAAAACGGCAATTTCATAGGTAAAGACCTATTATATTATTATGTACCGAGGTACCTAATAAAACGGTAACTATTTTGATATTTCAATAGTTTTTTTTAAGTAGGTACTTATTTGAACTAATGATTGCGGTATTTTTTTTTATTATTCGTAATAAAATGAATTAATAATTTAAAAATAAAACAGTTATTCCAAAGTTTTAGGTTTTCACTTCTGTCGAGGGCAAGCAGTGGGCGGATAAAGGAAACGAGTTATTTGGTCGACGTCCCATTTATTACTAAACTAAACTAATACAATGTATGTTACGTATTAAGTATACTTAATATGCAGTACCTAAGTAAGTACTTATGCTACTTCATAATAATTTAGACATTTTTTTCAGATTTTATTTTGTTATTGTGCGTTTAGTAGTTGATAAGTAGACTAATGTTCTCTGAATCAATGATTTTGGAGTATTGATTTGCACTTAACTTTTTTTGGCTACGGCCGAGAGTATAAAATTGGATATTACAGCCGAAATTTGCCAAAAATGGAAAACGAAATTCGGCAGGACTCTATCGTTCAAGCTTCTTGTAATTCTTATTATTTCCTGTTCACCGACAACACGAGTGCCGCCCGTCACAGGGCGCATCATTGTGGGCTGCATTCAAGTTACGTCCTGATACATTCGATATTTTCGCACTCGAACGCTTTCCTAAAATAATTTTTCCCTAAAGAAAATTTTCCCTGAATAATTTTATACTCTAAAAAATCCCCGAAACATGAAAAAATCTTCTAAATCTAGGGGAAAATACCCTATGAAGTTGTCTTATTCGTTGTGTCGACGACACGACAGTATATTAAATTTAATTGGCCCAAAACTTCGCCATTTCCACGGGATCGTCGGCGGCCGCGCAGAGGTCGCTACAGTTTAGCTTTAGTTGTAGGAGGGAAAAGACTGCTAAGATAGAAAGCCTGTCTGCTGACCGGTTGGTCTGACACCCACAGCGGCTTGAAGTAATCCTCTAATGATTTACACTTCCCAATGTTGACCAAAACCCACCCTTAAAATAAAATAATAATACTGTTAATGTTAGCCTGCAATAATAAGTCATCATGGGTCATTGAGTATATTTTCGAAATAGTCTATTCAAGCCCTTTATTTTCATACCCCACGAAAGTAACCAAAACAAAAAAAACGAATTCTGTTAATTTGATTTCAACTTCCCTATATCCAGTGCCACGCGCGTCATCAATGGTTTTATATCCAGTGCCACGCGCGTCATCAATGGTTTTATATCCACTTCCACGCGCGTCATCAATGGTTTTATATCCAGTGCCACGCGCGTCATCAATGGTTTTAAATTCAGTGTCACGCGCGTCGTTAATGCGTGATGCCGCATTGGCTGAAATCCGCTTGCTTGTTTAACCTCTAGGAGGGCACATACAGACAAACATACCCACTAAAAAGATTCTGTTTTGACGGCCAAATGCTCCTTAACAACTGGGCCATCACAATATAATTATGTAGATAGTAGAAACGAAATTAAAAATAATCTTACGACTTTGTTGATAAAATTTGTTCTTGCACTGAATACCCAGGAACTCGCAGTAGGTATCAAAGGTTTTGTACACTCGATTGAAATTGTCGCCAGTTTTGCCCGTGCAGTCCTTTGACAAATGCCATCTCGCAAATACAGCCCCGCAGGCATCTCCGGGTATATAGACGTCGTTGGATAATCGGCCACACACGTGCTTTATCCTATAAAAAACTGTAAAATAAAAAATCAATGCCTGAAATGGCCGTATTAATTTTTTCTCGCGGCCATCAATCAGATTTTCTTTTTCTAGTACAGAATACTATAATAAACGAAACTTATTTGACATGCATATCTCTAAACTCAAACCAAAATAAGATATAAGAGTTACAAGTTTGTTTGTATTCACTATTTTTGACTCAGTGACTCGGACTAGGTGCAAGGTTAGTGTTAAGTTACCACAAAATAGATAGCAGACATTGAATAGTCGGTACACCACTGGTCCCGTGCATTTCGCGCGCCCATAAACACGAACAGTTTTGTATTATAAGAGTCTCCCACTCTCGCGCACGCTTGGGCTTGCTTTGTCATACGGTCGGACCGATCACTCACCGCTCTTTCTTTGTGCAGTGTGAGTGTGCGACATTTTATTAGGATTTCTGGGCTTCTTACACCTAGGAGTCAAAAATTGCCTACAAAGCTAATAAATACATAAAACTTCTAACTCATATATCTCATCTCGGACTGAGTTTAGAAATATGCATGTGAAATAAGTTTCGTTTTTTATACTATTCTGTAGTAGAAAAACAAGATATGGCAGATGGCCGCGAAAAAAAAAAAGACGCCACCTTCCATACTAAAATCGGCATCGTCATTTAAGTAATAATTTAACCTTTTTAAAAACAAGCTTTTTAATGAACTAAAAGTACTAAATAAAACTTACGTAAACAATTTAATGATTAAATGCGTATAAAAAATTGACTGTCTATGCTGTTGACCGTTTAGGAGTTCCTTCGTCTGGAGCAATCCCTGGGTGCGGCACCAATGTCATGAGGTCATTAGAGGTTTGATTGAATACATGCCCTATGTAAATGGACAAACATTTCTTATATCTATTTCAAACAGGTAGACAACTTTAGTGGTTCTTGAAAAAAGCAGCTCAGACGGACTTGATGAAGTCACGGCTAGGACAGACAGATGAAGTCGCAGCTAGGACAGACAGACGAAGTTGCAGGTAGGACAGACAGACGAAATCGCACCTAAAGAGTTCCTTTTTACCGTTTTGGTACAAAACCCACTATTAAAAATAAAATAAAAATCTATAAGTAGTTCACGTACTTTCGAAGAATATGGTTACACGCCTCGCCACATATTCTGGGCTCTTTTGTTGTGGGACCCGTAACTGTGCTCGTATACAGCATCCACTCGCCGTCGGCCCAATACGGCTCGTAACCGTAATTAGGATAATATTCAAAATGAAATAATTTCTTTTTCTGCGCCTTTTGATAATCAGCGAAGGTCAGAGTGGTCATCGCCCTTTTTGGTGCACGCCTAGAATAAATTTTAATAAAGTGTGAGGAGTCACCACTACTAGTTCAAATTACTAATTTACCACTCTCGCGTATCATCACGACACGGCAAACTAACAGTATTGCTGAACGAGACCGATTGTGATAATTAAGATGCTGCGACCGCATCTGCGTCTGCGCACGTGGCGAAGCCGCTAAAGTGGCCACTGCATTAGCGCGATAACTATTTAGCGAGCAAAACATACGAAGCTTCGGCACGCATTGCTTTGTCACAGACGCAGATGCGGCCGCAGCATTAGAAATACAGGGTGGATTTTTGAGATAGGGCAGTAAGGACAGGTACCGTAACCGTTGTCGCAAAAATAAAACGGTCTTAGGATAATGTCTTTAACTTTTCTTGCCCATTCTTCTCCATACGAAAACTACCTTTTGGAAGGGGCAACTAGAATCAATTATTATTTTTCTGTAAATTTTGACGTTCAAAAGTGCCTTTTTTGTGCCTAATTGAAATAAATTATTTGACTTTGACTTTGACTTTTTTAGATATTTTGATCAGCATTATTTTTATTTTGAAAAAAACAGCAAGAAAATGGGCAGTTTTCACAAAAACTGAGGTTTGAGTACTAGTAGTTTTCGTATGGAGAAGAATGGGGAAGAAACTCACCGTTACTCTCTTAAAATGTTTTACAATATTATAGGTACATTAGTTATATAATTATATGTGAAGACGATGCACCTAGAATAAAATTACTATACCACAATAAGTAAAAAGAATTAAAAATGAAGCAAATACAGATGAATTAATTATGTGATTGATACATGGTGCTCACATATTTACAAACATTGTAAAAGTAGACGATTATCCTAAAATTTTACAATTAATAAGTCAGTGTGTGAGGAAGTAATCACAGAAAGTAAAATCAATGTCATATAATTTTAAAAAAATACAAGTTAATTAGCAACCAGTTTGGTTTTGTCTAGATTCTAGATTATCCTATGGAGCAGGACCAGCATGTCCCCAAGCATTCTTATCTTGGAATAATCCTCTAATTTGTAATATGCTTGTTTACAAAAGGTACTTTTAATGTGAGTTTTAAATTTTCTTTCATTTATTTGTAATATATCACAAGGTATTTTGTTGTAACGTTTAAAACACAGTACCCCATAAAAGATGTATGTACTTCAGATAATCTGACAAATGCTTGATCCATTTTATCTTTATTTCTAGTTTTAAAATTATGTCTATCCCTTATTTTACTAAAAAGATGTAGATTTTTTCAAACACAAATGAATTGGCAAGGTACCGTCATAATATTAATTCTTTTAAATAGTTCCCTGAGAGATTCATGGCGACGTAGATTATAAATGGCTCTGACAGTTCTGTTTTGCAAAATAAAGATGGACTGATTGTCAGCAGCCCGACCAAACAGTAAAATGCCATACGACATAATACTGTGGAAGTAGCTAAAATAGACCAAACGCGCGATCTCTACATCTGTTAACTGTCTTATCTTTCTAACAGCATAAGCGATCAAGGTTAGCTACCCCGCAAGAGATGTTATATGAGGTCCCGCCTAACGTGTTTCGTAGGAGAACTGTTTGATTAATAAATTTCAGTTTTTCTCCTTTCAACATGATGTCACATTCGTTACTTCTAACATTAGCTAATTTAAATCTAATAGAATAGAATAGAATTTCTTTATTTCGGACAATATCCATCGCATCGCATCTAATGCATTTGTTATTTTATTTAGTACCAAATTATTTACCGTAAAGCAATCTTGGACCTGAAGAATAGAGCTATGCACGTCGTCAAGATTTTGTGACCGTCGGTTGATTTTGAAGATCGATGATGTGTCATCTGCAAATAACACCATCTTCGGTTGATTTTGAAATAACTGGGGTAAATCATTAATGTAAACTAAAAGAGAAATTGACCTAATATCAAACCTTGTGGAACGCCCATTGCTTTTTCAGATCCGAGTTTATGCCGTTTACTTGAACTTTAACCTTTCTATCTTTTAGGTATGATCTTAGTAAATCGAGAGCTGTATTCCTAATGCCATAGTGCTCCAGTTTCTGCAAAAGTGTCTCATGGTCTACACAATCGAACGCCTTCGAGAGGTCGCAAAAGATTCCAATGGCATTTTGAGCTTTTTACCAGGCATTAAAAATGTTCTTTATTAGGGTGACACTGGCGTCAGTGGTACAACGCCCTTTGGTGAAACAGTACTGTTGTTCATGAAAGATGGATTTTTTATTAAATTGACGTAATATTTGATTGAGCATCAACTTTTCAAACACCTTACTGAGAGCTAGTAGAATTGACACAGGCTTATAATTGTTGGGTTCTTTACTATCACCGGATTTGAACAATCTACTTTGCTGTGTTTCATGAGATCCGGAAAGACTCCTTGGTCTACACTGGTGTTAAATATGAAAGCTAAATAGGGCGCAATGGTTTCGATAATAGATCTACTGACTTTTACAGACATTCCCCAGAGATCTTCTGTTTTTAAACCTGGGGGTTTGTATGCTGAAATCTAAACACCAATGGCATGCCTTCACATTCTGTCTAAGTAAGGCAGCAGAAAGCGCGGGTGAGGAATTTAAAGCTTCAGTAGTTTTAAGGGGAATATTAGCAAAAAAAAAAACAAATTCCTAAGCTATATTTTTATATTTCCATATTCTGAGTTGATAGGGCCATGTGCAGTCTCTAAATTAAATTCAGTACCTGTTTAATTATTTATTATAAAAAGAGCTTTGGCTTTTTGGCACACACTTTTAAATGTTTTTGAATATTTTGCAACATATTTATGAAAGCATTATTCATATATTGCTTTAGGCCATAAAGTTCAAATAGTTTTTCCCTGCTTTTACGAATATCCGCGAAACCTGCTTTTACGAGTCGCCCAATCACTAAATAAGAACTTTGTGTAAATACTTTTAGTCTTTCGTGGAAAAGTGTCATTAAATTGCTTGTTTAATAGTGAAAAGAACTCGGCGCAGAACTCATTTGGGTCACCTATATTATTAAAACTCTGAACACATAATTTACTCGTCAAAGAATGATTAGTTTCTCTAAACTTTTACATAAAATTAGCCTAAACCTTATTAGAATTTTTTGTAAAGGTGAAGATGTGGGCGCAAAATGTTATTATTTGTCCACTGTGATCTGATGGTAACTTGTTTACATTTTTTTGTGTAAGTAATAACAATACCTTTACACAGTACCTTTGTACTCATAATTATGATTATGTCTTATCTGTATCTATTTTTGTGTGTGTACATAAATAATAAAATAAATAAATAAATTAAAAAAAATAAAGTCAAAAGTCAAAGTCAAATAATTTATTTCAATTAGGCACAAAAAAGGCACTTTTGAACGTCAACATTTAAATAATAATTGATTCTAGTTGCCCCTTCCAAAAGGTAGTTTTCGTATGGAGAAGAATGGGCAAGAAACTCCACCGTTACTCTTTTAAAATGTTTTCACAATATCTTGTATACATCAATTATATAATTATATGTGAAGACGATGCACCTAGAATAAGATTACTATACCACGTTAGGTAAAAATAATGAAAAATTAAGGAATTACAGATAAATTAATCATGTGATAGATGCATGGTGCTCACATATTTACAAACATTGTAAAATTATACGATATTCCTAGCATTTTTACAACTAATATAACTCAGTGTGTGAGTTCGAGTAATCACAGAATGTAAAACCAATATAAAAAAATATATATATATATTATACAATTAAATTAGCAACCAGTTAGATTTTGTCTAGATTCTAAATTGTCCTATGGAGCAGGACCAGCATGTTTCCAAGCATTTTTATCTTGGATATAATCCTCTAATTTGTAATATGCTTGTTTGCAAAGTGTATTTTTTATATGAGTTTTAAATTTTCTTTCATTTAACTCTAAAATATCACAAGGTATTCTGTTGTAACATTTAACACAGTACCCCATAAAAGATGTGTGTACTTTAGATAGTCTGAAAAATGGTTGATTTATTTTATCTTTATTTCTAGTATTAAAATATAAGAAGAAATGTATAAATATTTAAGAAAAATGGGCAGTTTTCACCGAAGATGCTGTACTGGAACTTACAAACACCATTATTAGCCATTGGGAGAATAAATATAAGACTCTTGCCATCTTTTTAGACCTATCCAAAGCCTTCGACACTGTCTCAATTCCTATACTTCTGTCGAAGCTAGAGCATCTTGGTATTCGCGGGACGGCCCACGATCTTTTCAGGAGTTATCTTACAGGTCGTAAACCAATAATAAAACTTGCAAACTACCTCAGCAACCCGGAGACGATTACTTTTGGTGTCCCCCAGGGCAGTGTCTTAGGACCCCCACTTTTTCTCATATATGTAAATAAACTGTGTCAGTTATCCTTACCACACTGCAAAATTATAGCTTATGCCGACGACACAGCTCTAATTGTTCATGGCCGGGACTGGAATGAAACTCGCCTGAACTCGGAGTTTGCCTTGAGCACCGTCATGAGGTGGCTGACCACAAATCTTCTCACTCTAAATGTCAATAAGACCAAATTTATCACATTCTCTACTATGAAGTCAAGTCAGCCCGCTAAACCGATTGAAATTCGTGCGCACACCTGCCCAAACTTACACTCAAACTGTGACTGTCAACAATTAGAAAATACCCCTATTATAAAATATCTTGGAGTCACTCTTGATAATAACCTGAAATGGAAACAACATATTGCTTCAACTGTAGCTCGTGTGAGAAAGCTCATATACATTTTTAAAAAGCTCAGAGGCGCGGCCGATTTCAGCTGTTTATTAACAATCTACTTTGTCCTCGCTCAGTCTGTTCTGGGGTATTGCATAACGGTCTGGGGGGGTGCCGGTAAAACATTGATGCTACGGGTCGAACGAGCGCAGAGAGCTGTCTTGAAGGTGCTGGCAAGGAAACTGATCCGATATTCGACATCATCTCTATATACCCTCTGCCAGGTTGCAGGTGCCAGTTGGCTGTGTTTGCGAAGAATAGTTTGGAGGATAAATAACCCAAGTAACACAACTGGGTGGTAAATTTGCTCCATATCATATCTGTTTGTAAACTTGGGTGAAATATATAGGCATGAATAAGTTCTATAAAGGTGGAGAGAACCCTTATGCAAACATTATAGAACCACGGGGAGAAAAATTGCAGCTTAATTTTGGTTCCAAATGAAATCCATAAGAGTTCTCACGATCACCTTAAGTGGCAATTAGAACTATGGGTGTAAGTTGTGCGCAGTGAATGGTTGATTGAATGATATGACGTTTCAATTCATTCATTGAGTGAAAAATGAAACGCAAAGTTCTTTATAGGGGCGATAAGTCGAGAAGTGTTTTTGAATTTGTACTGTGAACAGCCATTTCATTTGGATTACATCTATTTGGTGAGTATTAAAACTTCAGGTGTACTGATATAATGCAGGCATTAATTTACAGCACAAAATCCTTGCGAATGTTTTGTTACTGTGAAAGTATAGTATGGTTTCTTTGTAAATTTCGAAGCGCTTTCGATTTGATCAAGAACAATTAAATAAGTGTGCTAAATCAATTGGCGAAATAAAAGTATAAAAAAATAAAACTGTTAAAAACCTAACGTAATGGTTTTAGACGTAAGTATAATGTCAAAGTACACCAGTTACAATTAACAAAACTCAGTGATTATGCGTTAGTGTGATAAAACACTTTCAAAACAAAATATTCTCAAGGACAACCATTTTCTAAACATGGCGATGTTTATGGCATCTCATAGTTTTTATTTTCATTTATTTGTTCCCTATTTGGAACTGTAAGGTCTAAAAATCACTTATTTGTATGTTGCTAGTGGCTGACCAGTGGATGCTACTACCAGCAGTAATAATTAGCTCTATTGTGGATCTCCCAGTACCCGTGAATTAGGGGTCCTCAAGAAGTCCAAAAATCATAATCGAAGAAGGTAAATGATTACATACAATAACGAAAATTATGTGACTGCAAGTTTTTGTGATTACCAATGTAGTTGTAAGTCAGATGTTTAAAAATAAAACTCATGTTTATACATTTATTATTGTTTTATTTGTAATCTTAAAATTATTGTTAATAGTAAAATAATCAAACTGTGTGAAGCAAGGGTAACAAATACATTTCAGTTCTATGTTCAATTGCTACTAATTTATATTTTATATCCTCAGGAAAACGAACACATTCGGTACCAGCATTTGTGATCAATTTATATTTAAAAATTTTGAGATAAGAAGACGACATAGGACGCTCAAAAACATTTTCTTTATTAATAATCGCATTACAATTTAGAATGATTTTGTTTTCCTGAACTTTAATAGATCTTGTCTCCATTATCTCTTGTTTCTTTGTTACAAAAAATCGGTCCGTTTTTCTTTCCGATATAATAAAATCCTTACAATATAAAACTAACTTATGACTTTTACAATTTTTTTTCACATATGGATAGTCCCTGGAGCTCTCTACAGTATAATTGAGGTCCAAAATATCGCATTCTCCGAGCCTTTTAGCTATTTGAGACAAAGGTTTGTTACCAGTTCGTAGCATATTTTTAATAAGGTATAGTTTGTTTTCGAATGGATAAGCATTAAAACTTTGCAAAATTCCAAAATGCTGCACTTCATCACAACATGTGTTAAATTATGAACGTTACTTGTCATGAAATCTATGCCATAAAACAATTTGAAATTTCTCACAAAATACTTTAGCAGGTCTTTAGCCAACGGTAAGAAATTAAAATATTCTTCATTCGAACAAATTGTTATCGCACAGAAAAATGTTAGAAAATGTTTCATAGCATCGCTGTTTAGTACCTCTGGCAATATAACTACACTAAGGTATAATAGAACATAAACGTTCTAAATTCAGAAGCTTTCCAATGACCTAAATTACTGAGATTCCTGACAGATCTGTGGATTTCAGAAGGTACTTTGCAATTATCCAGAAATTTATTTACTGTAGATATATCACTTGCTCGCCATTTTGTCTCCTTTTTTCCGAAATTTCCATCGCGCCAGCCAATAAGAAGGCGTTTCATAATCCCTAGGTCAATCAAGTGCATGGAATCCGCAACAGGAAATGTTTTAATCATATTAATTGGGAGATCCAGTAAAGGTGAATCCACTTTGTGATGATTACCGTAGAGTTTTTTACGAAAGTCTTCATCATTTCGAGCAGGACAATCTAACTCGGGAAATATAACTGTATGAGATACATGTGAATATTCACCAACAGTAGTACATTTGTGACACCCGTGTTTACCATTAAAGTTGCAAACCCCTTTTATCATTGCTCTTGCAGGTGAATCGCAAACGAAGCATCTTATTGTAACAGTAACTTTAACGTTTTCAATTTGTATACCATTTTGAAGTAATTTTTGCATTTCTTGAATAAAAGGTTGTAGATATCCATTTTAATCGTTAGGTTTCCCATGACCCGCATATATCCCAACAATAAATGGTTTGATAATAGGTAATTCAAAAATCTTGCACAATATGGGCCAGAACTGCTGTTTAGAACTGTTACATACTGGGAGACCATCTATGTTGAAATAAAGAGAAATATTGTAAATACCATTTAGTAGATTTTTGTAATATTTCTTTAAAATAGTTGCAAGAGGTATAGCAATACCATTATGCCAATATTCACCAGGATTAACAAATATTGTATCAATCTTCCTCGGAGTCTTCATGAGCGTTCTTGGGTCTACCGGCAGCAAATTTGGCATCCTAGAGTTTATAAGTGGCGCTAATGTTTTCAAGGCCGAATGGCTTATGTTATTTTCTGTAGCCCATGCCCTGATGTCATCCCGAAATTGAAGAATGTGTTTGTATTCACATTTGTTTTCATTTGAGCTGTTGTCATCACCGTCACTTTCACCAGAAATTTCAGTTGAATTTTCATCGTCAGAGGATGGATTAGAAATTATATTACCAGGATCAAGGCTGAAAAAAATAGGCACAGATCTTATAATATACTGTAGGCGTAAAAAGATTATTCATATAGCTACAGACTTCTTCGAATAGCACAGAATATCACAAGACAATGTCATACCAAAAAACTTTATAGAATTGTCGAATGAATTTAAATATGTAAGTACATAATAATATAAGTATCTTGATTTTTCCCTATGACATAATGACTCGTATTTGATGTTACGTTACGAGATATTATTTGTTCTTGCAATTCGATTATGAGCTAACGCTTGTTTAGTAACTCATTTATGTTATTAAGCAAGATAATATATAATTATGCGATACTTTTCATGCGTCCAACGTGCACAAATAAAAAAAGTGGAGTTCCAAGCTCAGTTTCTTTGCAGATTTCGGGAATTGCAAAGAAACAAGAATGCCACCTGTACCTATATTTGTATAGGTACAGGTGGAGTTCTTGTTCAGGTCTTCGATATAAATTCTGTTCAAATCTGATTACCGTTTAATAAATAACTACTGGATTTCCTTAAAAACACTACAAATAATGTTCAAAATGTATTTAAAACACACAAAAGAATGTTAATTATTTTTTATATGTACGGAACCCGTGATTCCACAGTAATTTTTTTCTTGACACAATTATATTTATAAGTAACCTAATTAATATTTTTCTTATATCACCTAGCTATTTTTTTAGAAGATTACTCATTATAATTTTAAATTGATATAATTACCTTTCAACATTACGAGTATCTTGGGATTGCTGATTAACAACTTCATGATGTGAACCTTTTATGTCCACGTCCATTATATTTCTTAAAGTACGTACAACCTGCCGATGATAACTACCACATCGCTTAATTTTTTTCCATTTCACGGAATTCATTTTTGATGAAGTAGTTTAAACCATGAACTTTACAACAGAAATAAAAAATGCTATCAACAGAGTGACGCGCAGGACGATCTGACTTAAGTAATCACAATTATGTATTTTGGGAACTGTTACATCGTTAGTGGTTCTAAATAAGTGGAAATAGCTGCTGTTGGTTTTCAAGAACCCACTATCGAAATTTATCTACGCGTTGGAGTGGCATATTAGAGTACAATAGGCCTGAAAGATGCAATCACGTTAGGTTCCAAAAAGGTTGCAAAATGATCCCTTTAGCCACTACAGGTGATATACTACTCTGTTATACTACTGGTTTGGAAATAGAAGTGCCAAATAAGAGTATGTTACAGCTTAAATGGAACAGTTGCTTACAAGTGATTTAAAGGCCTCATATACCACTGTTGCTTCTAAATTGGTAACAATTAAAACCCGTTTTCAACTTTAAGTAACAAAATCGACTCTATGCAACAATAAGATATAAAGTATAAACAAAATATACTCTTATGCAACTAAGAGTGATAGGAGGTACTCATATACAAATATGAGTAGTGTTTGAAGCTATAAGTTTTATCAAATACTGTTATACCAC
Source organism: Xanthia icteritia (assembly GCA_949128155.2). Lineage (NCBI taxonomy): Eukaryota > Metazoa > Arthropoda > Insecta > Lepidoptera > Noctuidae > Xanthia > Xanthia icteritia. Next base: position 20,924,886 of record OX421945.2, read on the forward strand.
TCATTTACAACTTAAAGCTATAAGATAAGTTGCAAAATTCACTAATGTGCTACTTGGGTAACTGTCTAACCTCACCGTTAGACAGTTATTTATCCTCCAAACTATTCTTCGCAAACACAGCCAACTTAATTTTGATCCGAAATACTGTCCTACACGCCGCTCGAATAGGGTTTGTAACACTCAGTCCCGTAGAACTGTAGCTGCAAGTCGCCATTTCAAACATATAAGTTCAAAAATATATAACAACCTAAACAAAAGCTTACACATCTATCCACTAACCAAGAGCAAATGTAAAATGAAACTTGACTCCTGGTTAAAATCACAAAATTATGATGAAACCGAGAAACTCGTGGAAGTGTAAAATACTCATCACTCCCTCACACACCCCAACAAAACCACACACCACACACATGCCACAAACACCACACACACCCCTCGCACATCTCATTAACACTCATCCACACACCCATTCACCCTACACTCACCACATTAATTCAACCTCAAAATACATCCCAAATTATTATGTCCTGTTATGTACTGTGATTCTTGTTTAATTTTCTTTTTTATTTTCTTTTTTATTATTAATTTACTAAATCGAAATTATCTAAATTAATGTTATTACTTTTAAGCTAATAATATTAATGAATGTTTGAAACTAATATGGATCTTTTAGACATCTGAAATAAATGTTTTTTTTTTTTTTTTTTTTTTTTTTTTTTTTTTTTTTTTTTTTTTTTTTTTTTTTTTAAGCACTTCTGCATGGAACATCATTCCATACTGTATCTGGAGAAGGGCGTTGTTAGCTGCGCTACAGTTTATACTTTTGCAGCTATCATCGTTTTATTTATACTTAGTCCTGTATTATTGTTCCGAAATAAACTTTTTATTATTTAGGTATTTATTTTATTATTTTATTTAAAAACTTTTTTTGATGCCAATCGATCCTGTTTCTTATAAGAATCAAAACACTTTACTGGACCAACTGAGGTTTGAGTACTACTAGTTTTCGTATGGAGAAGAATGGGGAAGAAACTTCACCGTTACTCTCTTAAAATGTTTTACAATATTTTGTATAGGTAGTACAAGTTGATTACGGATAGCTGAGATACTATTATTTTCTGTGAAACCTATCACAATCACTGCGTGCTGATTTACCCTACAGGGTGGTCAGTTCACCTCCTTCTCGGTATTCTGAGTCGGCTGAATACTTGTTTCTTGAAATTAATGTTCATCACACAAAAGTTTTGCTTGCAGTACTCTACAGTCCTAATCTTCACATTGACTACTTTAATTCTCTCGACTCCACTCTCAGTGACCTTTGCCCCATGTATGAGCACTTTATTTTAATGGGTGATTTTAATACGTGCTTGATTAAAAATGACTCTCGCTCTCTTAAACTCCTTTCTCTGTTGTCTTCTTACAATCTTCAAGTTTTGCCTCTCTCTGCAACTCACTATTTTCCTAATTGTTCACCCTCTTTTCTAGATCTTATGATTGTTTCCTCTCCTGATAATGTTTCTTACCATGGTCAACTTACGGCTACTTTTTCTTACCACGATCTCATTTACCTTTCCTATCGTATCCGTGTTCCCAAGCGTAAGTCGGAGTTTTTATATCTCCGTAACTACAAAGGCATTGACTTGGAGGCTTTGAAGCGTGATGCTGGAGATCTCGACTGGACCCCTCTGGTTGAGAACGATGACATCGACGTTAAGGTGAATTGTTTTAACGCAACCGTTCTTGACTTATTTAATCAGCATGCTCCTATCCGACGTGTCAAAGTTCGACATAACCCTGCGCCATGGATAACGCTACAAATTAAAGAGCTTATGGCTCGCAGGGATAAAGCTAAGAGCAGATATAAGCGCAGACCTTCAGAGCTGAATCTCTCTTATTACAAATCCTTACGTAATCGCTGCAGTCATCTGTGTCAAAGTGCTAAGAGACGCTATTTCCACGATCAACTCAATAACCGCAGTTCTTCCGATGTATGGAAATTTCTCAAATCTGTAGGCATAGGCAAGTCACCTACAAACCAGTGTAAGGATGTGAACCTCAATGATCTCAACAACCATTTCTCTCTCCTTCCCTTTTCTCTTGATCCGTCTGTCAAAGCTGCGACACTAAAGAGTCTAGCTAGTTTGCCGTTACCACAATGTTCTCACTTTAAGCTTAGCGATGTTACTGAAGATGACGTTAAGAAATCTATACTTGCTATTACTTCTTCAGCAGTCGGTAATGATAAGTTGTGTTCAAGAATGATAACTCTTATCCTTCCCTCGTTACTTCCTGTTCTCACTCACATCTTTAACCACTCTTTTTCCTCTTGCTCATTTCCGTCGGTTTGGAAAAAGGCTCACATAATACCTTTACCTAAAACTAACAATCCTACTTTATTAACACACTTTAGACCTATTTCTATTCTTCCATTTCTCTCTAAAGTTTTTGAGCACATAGTTCATAGACAGTTATCTTTTTTCTTGGCATCAAACTCGATAATTACCCCTTTTCAATCCGGTTTTCGCTCGGAACACAGTACTGTAACCGCGCTTTTGAAAGTAACTGACGACATCCGTTGGGCAATGGAGAATAAGTCCCTCACTGTTCTTGTATTGCTTGACTTTAGTAGCGCCTTCAACTCAGTGGATTTCGACATTTTACTAGGTATCCTCAAATCAATTAATTTCTCTTCTTCCGGTTTAGCTTGGTTCAGTTCTTATCTTCGGGGATGCTCTCAGTGTGTTCGCCTGGAGGAGTCCTTCTCTGATTGGTGTAGCCTCACTGAGGGTGTTCCTCAGGGTAGCGTTCTTTCTCCTCTTCTTTTTTCAATTTTCATCAACTTTGTTTCCAGAGTAATCTCCTCTAGTTTTCATCTTTACGCAGATGACTTGCAGCTCTACCGACATTTTACTGTAGCTGACGCGGGTTCTACAATTGCTGCTATGAACCATGACCTGGCTTGCATCAGCGTTTGGGCTAAGTCATTTGGTTTGCAAATTAATCCAACTAAATCCCAGGCTATGATCATAGGCAGCAGATTCGTTCGCAATGCGGCTGATGTCGCATCTCTGATGCCTTTATATCTCGATGGTGTTCACATTGACTATACCGAAACCGCCAAAGATTTGGGGGTCATTATTGACTCCAATCTTTCGTGGCGTGCTCAGGTCAATGAGGTCAGTCGAAAGGTACATTTCACCTTTCATTCGTTGAAAAGCCTTCAAAGTCTCCTGCCCTTGAAAACTAAAATTTCTTTGGCACAAACACTTATTCAGCCGATTATAGATTATGCCGACTCCTGCTACCTGGATGCTACTGAGGAGCTATTAAACAAGCTTGAGCGCTTGCAAAACTTGTGCATTCGCTTTGTTTTCGGACTTAGAAAGTATGACCATGTTTCTCATATTCGCAAAGAACTCAAGTGGCTCCCAATCCGCCTTCGCAGGAACACTCGGATCTTATGTCTCCTCTTCAACGTCTTACACAACCCGTCTTATCCTTCCTACCTGCGTGAGCGTTTTTCTTACGCTCGCCCTAGCGACGCATCATGTAGATCACACCTTAGATCCCTCCTTAAATCTCATCCTCATAAAACAAGCTACTATTCCTATTCCTTCTCTGTCCATGCGGTAAGGTTGTGGAACTCACTTCCGCCTAGCATTCGTGATTTAAAAACTGTTTCACAATTCAAATTTCGAGTAAAAGAGCATTACCTTTCCTCTCAACTGTGAGTATTTATATACCTATAGTATGTATGTTTATATATTTAAGCTCTATGTATTTATTTAAGTATATATTCTTATACGTGTAGGTTTATTTCAATATTTTAGTTTAAGACTTCGCATATTTATATTTTTCTCTTCTTGTTCTCACACACTATTGTCTACATTTCTTTCTCATTTCTCCTATCGCAGGTCTGCTGGAAGAAATTTCTTAAGAAATAAGCAGTACCTTTGTACTCATAATTATGATTATGTCTTATCTGTATCTATTTTTCTGTGTGTACATAAATAATAAAATAAATAAATAAATCACAAAATCATTCATTGTAAGGTTAGGTATTTCAGTCATACATGAGTTTAATATGTCAGAAAGTTTGCTAAAAGGTTTCACGAAGCAAAATACGTCATATTTATCACCTAGGAGTTGGCTAAGGACTTTCTTAACACCGCGACCTTGTTGATCTGCAAGAACAATTACTTTGCATCTAGTTTTATTTGAGCCAGTTAAGGCTGTGAAATGAAATGAAATGAAATTGTTTATTCTGTAAATAGGATATTGGAATCACTTTTACACGTCATCTTAAAAAAATTATTAAAAATTAGCTAGATGAGTTCGGCGTTTCCTATCTGACTACTCTGAGAAGAAAGGCCGAAACAAACTCAGAGGTCACAGTCTCTTTTAAAGTCCAGACATAATCTTGGTCAGGCCATATGAGGACCATGTAGATTAGTGTCTGAAATGGTCTTTTGAGAAAAGAACCACACAGATTTGAGTGGGCCTGTCCTGTCAGTGCAAGCATTTGTCAGTAATCGTAGAGCTCAAACCAGAACTTAAGGAGCTCAACTCGACGAACAATACCAAAGAAAGGACATTTGGATAGGCCTCATAAACTACTCAAACTGCCAGACCATCATTAAAACTAAATAAGAAAGTAAAAATAATAATAATTAAAAAATCCACATAGTCCTCACATACAAAAAAATTTAAAAAAAAAAATACTTTACAAAGTAATAATGTCATTTTGTATGTAATATTTATATAATACAAAACTGTATTCTATATATACAGTATTTCTATATCCGTCGCTATCGTAACCCGTTGTACACTGGCTTGCTCTCGTCCTTATCAAGCGGTGCCACGTGACCAAAAGTGACGTCATGACGGGATCGCTATTATATGAACATTTATTTCTCGATTATGATGTTTTAACGCCGGGGTTATTTTGGGACATTTTTTTTTGTTGTTGTAATTCAAAGCAGGAAGTAAGCGTTTATGTTGTTTGAATATTATTTTGAATACCCATAGTGTTACTATTTTATTGTCAATAGACACTATTTACTTTACTATTTTTCACTAGCGGTAGACTTGCTGATGGGAATGTTCCGAAGGGAAGCCGGTAAGAATAGTGTTCTATGGTGCTTTCGCCACTAAGCTGTCCGTACTGCACCATTTAAAAATCCACCGTGTATAATTTAAGCATTCCTACACATTAGAACAATAAAATTGTGTGACTAATAAATTATGAAACAATTCCCTTAGCTATCCACCGAAAGCCTTCTCCCTAGCTTAGCAAAACTTTTTAATACCTGATTTTGAGCCGCATCTACAAACTTACTGAGCATCTCCTTATCCCAGAACAATTTGGATTTGGCAAATCCCACTCCACAGTCCAACAGCTAGCTAGAATTACTAAGCACAATATTGACAACCTCAACTATAACAAATCCAGAGGTATGGTACTTTTAGACATCGAAAAGGCTTTCGTTTTATCAACCACATCCTCTTATCCATTGTTAAGCTTCTCCAGTCATATTTAGGTGAACAAACCTTTTCTGTGGCTATTGGTAATCAAACATCCATACAGAGACAACTCTATACCGGAGTACCACAAGGATCGATATTAGGACCGTACCTATTTATTTTGTATCTCAATGATATTCTGAAGCAAAGGTTAACTCAATATAAACCTCTTCTGACGACCTAGACCTAGTCATTCAACGATTGCAACTTTCGCTTGATCTTCTCCTAAGCTACTTCTATAAATGGAAGCTTTAAAAGAATTCGAGAAAAAGATCACTTCCCAACCGCTTTGTTAAAATTGAAGGATTGTTCCGTGGAAGAAATCAGTCAAGTATTTGGGAACAATTTTTGACGATAAAGTAAGCTGGTTAAAAAATATGCAGGAATTTTGTTTAAAAGGAGTCAAGTCCTTTAATATCTTAAAACCAATCCTTAATCGTATGACATACGCGGGATGTGTATGTCATAGTATTAGTTTTAATGACACTAACTACAAGAAACTCCAGGTCGTTGAGAACAAAGCACTCAAAATAACATTCAACACTTCTCTTTACACAAACCTTAAACAACTCCATAATGATATCAAGTTTCCACCTCTAAAAGATTTCATTCTGAAAGTTTCCCGAAAATTCTTCCTCTTTAATAATCAACGTCATCGTAATACTCTGGTCTCACACATTGGTAAGAGTAGATTAACCCGATTACCGTATACCAAGACATAACAATTACAAACTGCCTCATCACCATTTCCTGGTGGATTAACGTTAGCTCACTTATCACCTGTCCAGCGTGATTGCTGCCACCTAACTAACTAGTATGTACATTACATTATGTATAAATTCCTTAAAATATGTTTTTATTTTCTCTTTTTTTTGGTTTTTACACTAATTTACAATACTTAATTAATAATGTAACAATTTAATCATTTAAAAATAATTGAAAATGGGTGGGCTGGGTAACTTATATGAAAAGATGTGGGTCCGCAAACATAACAGCACAATCTTATACTTACGTTCGTTCTTCATAATGATCCTGACTGACTGACTGATCGGTGCACCATAGTACTGAAACAAAGAAACATATTAATAATATTAGAGTAGTGACTTGGCTGGCGTGCATCCAGAACGAACCAGCACAGCTATTCGATTATTTGCTACACGACCGTGCGCTTTGCTATGGGATTCAATTGTTAAGGTTCGTTTTAGGCTCGCGCACATTTGCGCGGGCCCCAACGCAAAGTAACGCATTGCAAAAATCGTCCTACATCTGTCATTCTGTACTTTCGTACATTTTCTATGAAGCAACGCACACTACAGGCAGGCCGCACCGCACTTTTATGTATGAAAATGCGTTGCGCTGCGGCCCGTTGCGGTTGAAATGTGCGCTTGGCTTTGAGGAACGTTACAAAATGATAGCTTTTATGGTAAAAAATGTTTAATTGGTGAATAAATTATTATAAATAATACTTAGTGTTTATCAATGACATAACTCATTCCATACACATAACCATTCTTTATAGATATACGATATTTGTGACGCTGTACTGTTTGCAGATGACACCTCTCTTAGGTAAAGTAGACAAGATTTTGACGACGTAAACAGTGCGTGCACTCTCAATGGTTACGGATTGGTTAACGAAAAATAACTTAGTTGCCTAGTGCTAGAAATCTAGGACCCACTCGTTAGATGCCTTCAGCTCCGCTACGTCTTTCCGAAGCTCTGAGATTTCAAACCGCAAGGTGCGTATCTCCTCCACTACCAATCTTAGAGTAGAGCCTACGTCTGGAGAACTCGGGGATCACAGGCGACGACGGTGCAGCGATTGACTGGGCCGTCAACGGTGCGGCAGTTGACATTTGCGTCGTCGTAGGCGTCGTGCGCTCCTCACTCTGTACTTCTGCCACACAACCTTGTACCGTCGTTTCGGCCTTATTGTCCCTACGGACATTTTTTTTTCACTCAGGGCAATGCCAGGTAGAGACTATGGGGCCTTTCGTAGGGAGGGCGACGCGCACTCGGTGATAATAGACGCTACACTTTGAGCATCTAGCAGTGTCAACCGCTGACACAAATTTACCACACTTCACCATCATTCTAATATCAGGAATGAGTTCAATGAACCTCCCGAGTGTGACATACAAAGTTTGTTTACTTTGGCAGTTTACAGTCGCAACTTATTTTATAAAATTGAGGGTATTTATATTATAGTATTGAGATTTTTATTTTTGTGTATGCAAGAATTATGCACTTTAGGAGCACTCACGAGACCCCATTACAATATGTTGTATTATGTTGCTAAAGAGGTAAATAAAAACTTTCCAGACACTTTATAGACGTTTTTTTTTCCGCAAAACAATCAGACAACGATCCCACCAGTAGAAACGTCAAAAAGTCACTCAAAATTATCAGTTTTAGACCATTTTTGTGCTCTAGCTCAACAACTAAACAAGTTAGAAATTTGAAGCTTCAGTATACCATGTACCTACCATACACGTTTCATCTTAAAAGATTAAAAATAATAATATTCTCCGTTGAGTATTTTCATTTATTTGCTAATTATTTTACAGTGGTACGGAACCCTTCGTGTGCGAGTCCAACTCGCAATTGGGCGGTTTTATTTATGTTTGGCGATTAGGCCACCAAAAATTGTGGTGTCTATTAATGAAACGCATTTTGATTTGTTTCTTAACGTCTCTAGATTACAGTGGTAGTAATAATTATTCTTCGTCTAACGGGAATACTGTAAATACGACAACCAGTTCCAACAGTATCCAGCAAGAGCAGCTCTAGTGTTAGAAATTGATGTTCTAGGTACCTAAACTACACCCCTTCTGGAATATGATTTCAAAGGAAATTTATCCCAATTTGACGGCACGGTTGGCGCAGTGGTTAAGCGATTGACTGCTGCGCTGCGTGTCGCGGGTTCGATTCCTGCACGGAACAAATATTTGTATGACCTACAAGTAGTTGTTCCGGGTCTGGCTGTCTGTGTATGTGAGTATAAATGTTTGTAAACGCACCCACGATACAGGAGAAATTCCTAGTGTCGGGTTTTTTTTTTTTTTAATTTCTTAGCGAAATAACGGGCTGTATAAAGGAAGCGATGAACGAACAAATTGAAAGTATAACAGAAATGCGAAACGAAATAAGGCAAGATATTCAAGATCTGAAATTAACAACTGATAACCTAACCGAAGAATATAAGAAACTGCATATATCCCTGGAAAATATTACAACCGAAAATAAAATTATAGCAATTGAGGATGAGCTACATCAACTTAAAAGTAAAAACCGAAAACTCGAATAAAATTTTGGAGCACAGCATGATTTTTTGTCGTAATTCGTACGTATAAAATAAAGCAGTCATTATCTAGCAAGATCGTATATTGGTGACAGCGTTAAATACGAATTACGCTTTCGGAAGTAGTAATTAGACGAAATCAAAGTGATGTTAGTGTGTTTTGGTGATAGACGGTACGTGCACTTATGGAACACGTAAGACCTCCGGCCGAATTAGTTTTAGAAGGTTGCCCGGCAAACCGAGCTAACGCGTGGCGAAAGTGGCTCAAACAATGACTTTTCTTAAGGATTCAGAAGTGTACAAAGAAGACAAGGATGTACAAGCCAGTTTGCTTATTAAATTAATAGGCGCTGAGGGATACGACATATATTCTACTTTTAAAATAAAGGTGGAAGGAAAAGATGATGATATCGAGGTATTGAAAAAAAAAATTGTTGAGCACTTCGGTACCAAAACTAATACAACGATGGCGAGATTCCGATTTTGTACACGAAATAATATGGAAGGCGAAAACATAGACGCTTATATAACAGCACTAAGATTATTATTCCAACATTGTGTGTTTGAACATTTAGACTGTTTAATACGTGATCGTATTGTCTGTGGAGTAAACGATACAGGTGTACGTGATAGATTACTCAGAACGGACAAGTTAAGTTTAGAAAAAGCTATAAAGACATGTCAAGCAAACGAAGAGAACCGTCACATAGAAAAAACTAAATCTAAGGAAGAAAGTGGCACGGTTGATGCGTTATTGAGTACGCGAGCACCGAGCCATAGCGGAACTACGAGGACTGCAGCGGCGCCGCAAGGTGCGCGGAGCCGAGCACGCGATTTGCCTGCGACGACGCCTAGACACGGCGGGCGCGCGTATCCACATGGTTTAGCAGCCGGAAGTACCGCGGCGTCGTTGGGTCGCGGATTCGATTCATTTTCAAATCGTGAAACGGTTGCAGTGTTGTAGTGCTTGTGGTGACGTTCACGAGGACAACGCACGATGTCCTGCGCGATTTGCAGTGTTTCTTGTGCTACAATAAAGGTCATTTTAAAAATATGTGTATGGCTAGAGGTAATAGGCGTGTATATGAAATACAGGAGAGCGGTGATGGTGACGATGAGTTATACTGTGTGTCGACCTTAGACAAAACTTCACAACGTAAAGACAGTAAGTGGTTTCAGCGATTAATTTTTGTAGACAATGGAAAGAGTTGAATTGATTAAACTTGACACAGGTTCAGATCTGAATGTTTTATCATTATTTAGTTTTAATAAATTAAGATGCTCAGTAGATGATATTAAACCATCTTGCATAAGAGCACGGTCTTTTTGTGGGAATTTTATTCCAATTAAAGGGTCTTGTCAGTTGCTGTGGTCATATAAAGATAAAAATGTTTAATAGATTTTGTCATATCAAGTGATCGTTGTCAAAGTGTATTGGGAAAAAACACTTGTGAAGAATTAGGATTGGTTAAGCGAGTTTATACAGTCAAAGTAGATACATATAATGATGTACTTCATGGAATTGGTAAATTACCAGGTAAATATAGGATCATTTTAGAAAACAATGCAAGTCCTTCAGTTTGTCCAGAAAGGAAAATACCCTTAGGGATTCGGGACAAATTAAAGGTGGAACTCGATAGTATGGAGCACATGGGGATAATTCGTAAAGTATCCCATCCAAAAGCATGGGTGAATGCTATCGTGTTGCCCGCCAAGAAAGATGGTAGTCTGCGCGTGTGCCTCGACCTGCGGCCGCTGAACCGAGCAGTGGGCCGCGCACACTACCCGCTACCTACACTTCCTGAGATTGCCGCCAAAATTAACGAGTGCAAAGTATTTCAGTAAGCTTGATGCCCAGTCCGGATTTTGGATGATTGAATTAGATGATGATAGTGCGGATCTCTGTACATTTGGAACTCCATTCGGGACGTATCAATTTGTACGATTACCTTACGGCGTTAATTGTGTGAGTGAGGTATTTCACAGAAAAATAGGACAGCTGTTAGATCTCGATGGGGTAGATTAATTTGTAGATGAAATAATTATTTGGGGCAGGACTGAAAGAAAGAACACGCCGATAGATTGATAAAATTGCTAGATAAAATTCAAAATTCAAAAGTCATTTATTCAAACTAGGCTGAGAATCAGCACTTTTCGAACGTCAAAATTACATAAGACAGTCCCCCAAAACGCCCACCCTTCACCACTTCCCAGAGCTTTAGCTGGGAAGAAGAAGTGGCGCAACAAACTCCCCAGCAGCACAGCTGTCTGTTCAGTTAGAAAAAATGAATCTATATGCAATATAACATTACGCAACACAAAACAAAATTTAAATATTATAAAATTAATAGCCATAAGACAGCTAGCACACGCCAATATACCAACCAAAACATCGAGAACTATACTCAAGCAGAAATAAAAATAACTTAACGAAAACAATATCTAAATAAAAGCCTCCAGGCATAAAGGGCGTGCCCGCTTACAAATAGCTGTAACTAGAAGTCGATGGTCCTAGTTTATCAATTATGATAAACTAGGACCATCGAGGTAAATTTAAAAATTATCGAGGTCGCTAGCTAACACACATATTGCAAACCAAACTCATAAAAAAAAACAATGTAATGAGTAGATTATGTCATCAATAAATAAAGTAAAATTAGTAAAATTATAAACAATTATATAAACTCATATAACCTGTCAGTAAGTAAGCTAATTCTGGAGAAAGAACATTTAAACATTGTCTTGAGTTAATCACAGCGACCAACTATTCTTATCATTTAAGTAGTCGTTGATAGAATAGTATGCCTTTGAACAGAGGTTGGATTTTACTTTAGTTTTGAACGCATTAAAAGGCAAATCTAGCAAAGAAGAAGGTAGCTTGTTATAAAAGGTTATACCAAGCCCAACAAATGAGTTATGAACCTTATGAAGCCGGTGAAAGGGAGTACGTAGTTTGTCCTTATTTCTAGTATTAACATTGTGAATATCACTGTTTTTAGTATATAAGTGTATATTATGCCTAATATATAATATGTTGGCGAAAATGAATTGTGATGCCACTGTGAGGATACCGATATCTTTGAAAAGATCTCTCAGAGAAACTCTGGCACCTAGCTGGTAAATTGCATAGAGAGATTAGATAGGGCTCGGGAAGTAGGAATTAAATTTAATAAAACAGATTACGTATCTGGGGCATATTTTTAGTAAGAAAGGTATGCAAATTGACTCAAACAAGATAAAAGCAATTATGGATATGCCAGAACTGAAGGAAAGGCCATCTTTAGAGCGATTTCTTGGCACGATAAACTACTTATCAAAGTTCATTCCAAATTATTCGCAAAAAGCAGGCCCCCTTAGAAACTTGCTGAAGAAAAGCAATGAATGGGTGTGGGACAGTGTACATGAGACTGCGGTTCACAAGTTGACGCAGGCGGTGAGCAGCGCGCCGGTGATGGCGCTGTACTGAAGTGACCGGCCGGTCTTGGTCACGGTGGATGCTAGCTCCACGGTTTTGGGTGCAGCGCTATTACAGGACAGCCGCCCGGTTGAGTTTTCTTCCCTCACAATGATTGACACACAAAAGCGATACGCGCAGATTGAAAAGGAAATGCTGGCCATCGTATTTGCCTTGGAAAAGTACCATCAATATGTGTATGGGAATAAGGATGTGGTTGTGGAAACTGATCATAAGCGTCTGGAGGCGTTATTTAAAAAAGGTTTGGATACAGCGCTGTTTCGCTTGCAAAGAATGATGCTGCGCGTGCAACGCTATAAGTCCACGGTGGTATACAAACCAGGAAAATATATGTACGTAGCTGATACATTATCGAGAGCAGCCTTACCAGAACTCATGCATGACAGAGTAACATCTGAGGTGGAGGATCAAACGTGTTTCCTCATAGTAAACGTACCGTTCAGCGACAGTAAACTCAGTATGGTCAGAGAGGTCACACAAATGGATCAAGAATGTAAATTACTAGAGTATTATAACCTAAATGATTGGCCAAGGTATAAAAAGGATTTAAATGAAATGATAAAATACATTGGGTGTATAGAGGATTTCAACTAGTCGATGGTGTGATCTTCAAAAACTACTTAGTGTTGATCTGAGAGGTGAATGATATCCCGCGTTCATGAGGGGCATCTAGGAATTGACCGATGCAAGCGTCGAGCGCGTGATGTCATGTTTTGGAGCAGAATGTCACGTGACGTGGAGCAGGCAGTGCGCGCCTGCGCCACATGCGCGGAGCATGCAGAGCGAAACGTGAAGGAGCCGATGATTCCGCATTCGATACCAGATTTACCATGGAAAAAGGTAGGCACTGATTTATTTATTATTATTTCCTTTATTTAAATATTTACATATAAATTATATTTTTAAATATTAGAATAAAAACATATAAAAACATTTAAAAATATAAAAAATAGTAGCCCACCGGTATCGGGAACAGGGTCCAAGCTACCGGCGGTCAGGGCTCCAAAGAGAGGAACCTCCTAACAATACGAGCCGTGTCCAAGAGTACCGCTTTCTGAATCAAGCCCTTAATCCAGCTGCCCAACGAGAGCCTCCTAAGGTGTTGGTCGAGGCTCTTGGCAATTAAGCCATTGGCTGATACGACTATCGGCACAATGATCGCTGAGTCCACATCCCACATGTCGACAACCTCGCGAGCCAAGTCAAGATACTTAATCTGTTTATCTTTCTCGGCTTTCACGAGGTTCCCGTCATGCGGGACCGTTATGTCAATAATCATTGCGCGCCGCTCTCCTCGATCCACCACCACTATATCAGGCTTATTGGCAACAATAGTCCTGTCAGTGATGATGGATCGATCCCAGTACAATGTGATATTTCCATTTTCGAGAACTGGGTCGGGCACATACCTGTAGTACGGTACTTCCGATTCCACAAGGCTGTATTTCAGAGCAAGTTGCTGATGGATAATCCTGGCTACAAGGTTGTGTCTATGCAAGTACTCTTCGTTAGCTAGACGAGAACACCCGGAGATAATGTGTCGGATTGATTCTCCCGGACGGTGGCATGCCCGACAGATGTCAACCGTGCCGTCCTTCACAATGAATCTCCGGTAATTGTTCGTCATCATAACTTCGTCCATAATTGCACAGACAAAACCTTCGGTTTCCCCAAAGAGGTCACCAAAACGCAGCCAGGCTACGGACGCTAGTGAATCTACATCGGGTCCATGTAGGGCCCGGAAGTAGCGTCCGTGAAGCTCCTTACTCTGCCATACCTCCTTGCGATCATTAATGTCAAGCACTACAGGCTTGCGCCAGTTCTCTTTAGCCAAGGAGAGCGGGGTAAGGCCCTTGTCCACCGCGACCACATCTCGATGCATCCCCACGTCGGCTTCTAGGAAATATTCCCTGAGACTGCATACCTCGCGATTGTGGAGGGTCTTAGCGTTTAAAAAGTCTCGACCTCCACATTTTCGCGGGATATACAGTCTCATTACCGATGACCGTGGGTGATGCATTCGATATGCAGTTAGCAGCGTACGGACCCTCCTATCCAGGGCGTCGAGTTCGGTCTGAGTCCATTTGAGTATGCCGAAAGAGTACATCAAAACCGGCATGACCCAACCGTTGAAGGCGCGCACCTTGTTTCCGCCTGATAGAAGACTATTAAATACTTTCTTCAGGCGGCCAAAGAAGCGCTCCTTCAACGATTGCTTCATGTCAGTAACATTGATGCCCAACGCTTCCGACATACCCAAATACTTGTAGGTTTCGGATGCGGAGAGGGCTCTAAGGTTTATGGAATCCGCGAGCTGAGTTCCCACGGATTCCACAATCTCCCCTCGCTTTACATGCATGACCGCACATTTGTCCACACCAAATTCCATCCTGATGGCTCTACTAAAAGTTTCAGTTACTTTCAGTAGCTCCATCAGTTGCAAGTTGTTGGGGGCAAAGAGTTTTAGGTCATCCATGTAGAGGAGGTGAGATATTACCTGACCACCTCTCCTCAGCCGATAGCCTAGGCCTGAATACTCCAGCAGTGTGCTAAGAGGATTCAGGGCTAAGCAGAACCAAAGTGGACTTAAACTATCGCCCTGAAATATGCCTCGCTCGATCCTTATCGGTTCGCTATTCCTCTGGATATTTCGACATCCTGGATAGCGAAGGACCGTCCTCCATTGCCTCATACACGACATCAGGAAGGTGCGCAGAGTTGCATCTACTTTATACAACTCCAACACCCTCATGAGCCATGTATGTGGCACCGAGTCATAGGCCTTCTTATAATCTATCCAGCATGTCGACAGATCTTTTCGGGAACGGCGAACCTGTTGGCTAATGGCCATATCAATGAGGAGTAGCTCCTTAGTACCGCGGGCCCCGTTCCTACATCCATTTTGAGAGGCAGACATGATGGAGTTGGTGTCTATATGTTTGTTAATTTTAGTTCTCAAAATGGATGTAAGAACTTTATAGACCGTCGGTAAACATGTGATCGGCCTATAATTTTTGGGGTCCGCGGTGCTACCCGATTTATGGAGCAGGTGGGTAATTCCTGTTGTTAGGAACTGGGGTAGCGAACCAGACTCCAAAGCAGTCTGGTACTGAGCCGCCAAGCGAGCGTGCGATCTTATGAACCATTTAATCCAGAAATTGTGCAGCCCGTCCGGCCCTGGAGACTTCCAGTTGGGCAACGGACGAACTGCACGAGCTACATCTTGGGGGCAGATGGTAATAGCCCCCATTTCTGGTATTGGATCGCAGGCTCGCTCGACTTCCCGAGTCCAATCACCTTCGGTGTGGCTGACAGGCGCCGACCAGATACTTCGCCAGAAAGAACACATGGCATCATCATCCGGAAGGCGCGTGTCAACCACACCTTGGTCCGGTCGCTCCCAAGCCCTATAAACCCACCTTTCATCACTCTGGAAGGTGCGATTCTGAGTGTATCGCTCTACTCGCCGTTTATACCTACGAATACGGTTTGCCCATGCATACACTTTCTGCTTCAGGAAGTCGATGCGCTCTGTGACATGGGATACATAGTCCTCAGGGCCGATATCAGTCCCTGAGAACGCCCGCCTCACAAAGCGCATCACTCTAGGGCGAGTATTGCCCTCCCTGAAGCAGATAAGTTTGCCAATGAGCGCTCTGGCCCCACCAATACGGCGTTCAATTCTGCATTGCCAAGCTGGTACGGCTGGTTTCGGTCGTGTAGCTCTAGAGTCATTTGCAAATTTGACGTGAGCTACACGACATGCCGCTACAGCCGAGCAATACAGAATCGAATGAGTATCGGTGAGGTCTTCGCAGTTATCAAAATAGTTTGATAGCTGGGTACCGCGCTCACAGTGGGGCTGGGTACCGGCGGCGGCGAGGCGGAGCTGAGCGAAGAGTCCGGAGGTGGTAGGCGTGCTCGTCTCGTAGCTGATCTAGTCAACATTCCGTTTTGAATTTCATAATTATTGTTTTATAGGCCGAATTTGACAGCCGTCATTCTTGCTATTTCGATTTTTCTTTGCTTTTTTCATTTTGATGTTGTTAACTATCTTTTTCTTGTGCTGTTATTCCTAAAGGTTTTATTATAATTTTTCGTACTTTTTGAGACTATATACAGCAGAGGAAATAAATAAATATGGAAAATATAAGATATGAAAATTTTAACGTTTGTTGACTTGCTAGTGTTGCTATCATTATTATTATTATTATTTTATTTATTTCAGAACATTATTCCATATAAAAATTGTTAGTAAGACTTAAAACTATGTTAGTAACTTATAACTACTATTGTTTTTATATTACATTAAAAAGGACACAACCGGAGCTGTGTACCTTATTCCAATGCCTCACTATAGGACACTCCACGTTGTCTACTATGGTGTTCAGAAGGCTGTTGGGGCTGCCCCGGACACGATGCATCAGGGAGGCCACTCTCTTGCGCACTAGAGCCCTAAAGCAGTCAATGCTGGCCTCCGCAAACATCCGTGATGCACTGCAGTATCGCGGCAACCCCATCAGCATCCTGAACCCATTATTGTAGAGGACCCGTAGGGCATTGAAAGCCTTCTGCGTATAGCGAACCCACAGGCTGCAAGTGTACAGTGACTGGCAGTACGCCTTAAACAAAGTCATTTTGACAGCTTTTGTGCACCTCGCAAACCTGCGGGCCAGCATATTGCATCTCACTGCCAACGCCCTACGTTCCCTCTCAATATCCATGTCATCAGAGAGGTCCTCAGTGACCCAATGCCCCAGGTACTTAAATTTGGTGACCCTACATAATGGGATTCCTCCAAGACTAACCGGTGGTATAGTAGTGGGTGATTTATTAATAATAATTTATTCTTATGCGACAGAAAAAACTTCTTAATAATAGTTAATTATATCGAGATACTTATCTCGATATAATTTTAAAAATAATCAAAAGACTTAACAAATATTGGATCCAGGGCTGTAATTACTGCGATGAAAGATCAGTTTGCGAGACTTGGAATTCCAACGGAACTAATAACCGACAATGGTCCGGCATTCAATTCCAGGGAATTCAGGAAATTCACTGAAGATTGGTTTTTCAAACATACAACATCATCGCCCAATTACCCACAGTCTAACGGACTGAGTGAGAGAGCTGTAAGGACAGTGAATAATATAATAAAAAAAATCACTGAGTACTGGAAAAGATTTTTATCTGGGGTTGTTAAATTTCAGGACAGCACCGGGGGATGGAATTGGTGCACCTTCGCAATTATTGATGGGTCGACGAATAAATACTCGCTTACCAGTACGTTGTTGTACGTAGTTTACATACAGAAAGATTGCGACCAGAACGTAACAATCACGACGATTTTAAAAACATACTCTCGAAACGTAAACTGTCTAAAAATTATTATGATATGCATTCACGAGAGTTACTCCTATTAAAACCAGGAGAGAATGTAATTATAACAGATGGAGATAAGCGTCGGCGATATATGCAAGTGCGGATATTATAGCTTTGTATTGTGTAATTGGTGGTGGTTTTCTTATTAGTTTTGCCTTGAATGTGCCCTGAAAGCTGAGAGTATGTCATGCTCACTCTAATGTCTCTCTGGCGTTGGATCAGGGAGTTTTAATTTTCGGACACTTTTAATGTTCTGCGTTGTTCTCACATGTATAACTTCAACATGAATGATGTTACCAATATTTTGATTTAAAAGTGTGTCCGTGAAGTTACTTGCCTGTTCTACTCCATAGGAACCTATTACGCTTTATAATGGGCAACTAGCTTCATCTTTCTGACTGACCGCCTCCTTGACAGTTCGAAGGGTTTAATTTAAATAAATTCTTTGAGATTGAGTAAAAAAAAAAAGAACTTGTTGCGGCTCGCCTGCAATATGCCATGGTATATACAAAATATACAAAAAGGATGTAGGGGGCAAATGAAACGTAAAAAAAAAATTGCACCTCTATGTATATAATATCTACGAGAAATAATACTAACATAACAGAAACGTAATCTGTACCACTTGCCCAAACGTCGCCATTTCTAAAGTGAACTGTAATAAACCGTGGTTCGATATTGTACTGTATTGATTAAATCAGAGAAATATAATCATTTCATTATTGCAGTTAATCATGCAAAACGAATGTACAAGTTTATTTACAACGAGACAAAGACAAAAGGTCAACTTCGATCAGGGGTTTCCTAACCTTTTCATTAAGTACCTTTAAGCACAATATGTTTGTCTGGTCATGAACACAGTATTATATTGTGTCATGGACCACCAAGTATTTGGTAGTGGTCTATAAAGAAGGTAGGTACATTGGGTGTTACACTTTTAAGGTAGGCGCACATTACAGCAGCGTCGGGTCGCAAATATACTCGTAAGTTTGTATTTCTAGTTTAAGACATTAATTTCTCTAAGGGCCGATTTTTCAATCCTCAGTTAAATCGTTGAATAGTTATCTAGCGTATAAAATTATCTGGCTGTTTTTCAGGCGAATTTTCAATTTTTAATGCGATAACTGAAGAATTAACTGTGGTCTTTGTTAACCAAGGGACTCGCGAGGACCCATTTTATAGATGTAATTGTAACAGAAATTTTATGGAAAGGAAAAGATCGCTTAACCAAACTTTTACAACAATTTATTAATAGACGGTTTTTATTAAATACAATATAACTCCTCACCTGGCTCGCACATATGCGGAGATCCTCCTGGGTCATGTTGAGGATCAAGTTATCCAGCATTTCTTGCGGTAACCCGTCCCATTCTTGAATAGCGGCTTCCCTGATCTCTAGCACTGTCTAGGGAGGTGGCTAACAGTTCAATGCATGATCTATTGGGTTTAAGTCAGTCGAGCTGGCAGGCCAGTCTAACCTTGTGATGTCGTATTCTCGGAGAGCAGCATTGACTCGTTGAGCTCGATGTGCGGGCGCATTATCATAGACTAGTACGAATTGGTGCCCATGGTTTACTCGGAATGGTCTGACAAATCACCAATAGCGACTGTTTTGTACCTATCTGCCGTCATGGAGCCTCGATAGAGGATCAAAGGTGTTCTAGCTCCAATAATAATTCCACCCCAAAAGGAAACCGATTTCCCGCCTTGCTGAACGGTTCCAGTGGCAGTTCTTTGCCTTTCAAAGTCTCCAGGTCTTCTCTAGACACGGACACGTCGGTTATCTAGATGAGTACTGATTCCCGGTTCGTCAATAAAGAGACGTTTTTGTCTAATGTTTTCCTCCTCATCTTTTTAATTTTGCCGGAGCCTAGCCCACTGCAATCTCCGTCGCTGACGTTGCCGTGAATTCAGAGGTGCTCGCCAAGACTTCCGTGCTCGTAGCCAGCCTGTGTGTGTGAATATCCTTCTTCCCTCAAATTTACAATTCTTGATCGTAAAACTTCTGATAATCCTCTTGGCATTTTATCAATAACAACTTTACTCGAAAAAATATTATAAATCCGTTAAAAATTACTAAGTCAGATTTCTGAATGAGCGTAAGCTTGGATTGAATTTCTTTTTATATAGAAAAACAATTGAGTTTGTTTTCTTATTTTATGTTCTAATTCTATATTTTTAAGTAAAGAATCTAAAAAGAAGAAAAAATTATAATTCTACCGTAACAAAAAAGATTTCAAAATCAAACTTTTATTCATGTGTGTATGGTGGAGCAATATTGTCAAAAACAAGGTCAGCAGCAGCAAGAGACTGATGAGGAGCACTTACGTCGACGATGGTTAACGATGGTTTTCAGACCACCGAGACTGGAGTAGAGGCCGGTTGGGTTAAGTTCTGTACCTCCTTATGTCCCTCTAGTAGAGGGACACCCGAACCGTAACGTAACCCGTACGTTTCTTCTTGCGCAGGTGACGTTTGGTTCTGGCATTAAGCCGCAAATATGTCAGTAGATTTTGGGTGCTCATATCTGCATTGTTACACCCCTCAGCCTCATCTCTATCCCTGATTGCAGAAGAGCAGTGGACGGTATTTTGTCATGAGGACCTTTTTTCAGCTGAAAAGAAGAACCCGCACTGGAGGTAATGGCTGTAACAAATACCTTTTCTTTTTTTGGATGGGAAATTATCAAATAACTTCTCCCGCTTTGGGCGGAGCGGGAGGGCGTGTCAGACTCTTACTGACTAAAACTCACCCGTGTTCCTTCAGTTGCCTGTACGTTGCCAGGGGCCACAGTATCCCTTGCGGACTTTCCCCCAACCCCGGTAGGCATCGGTCCTATCGGACCCCTTCACTTGAAGACATCTCTTTGAGGCGCACGTGGAACACAACGTGCCGTTGACCCGGGCCTGGTCCTTATCGGACGGCGAGCTACCCATTGCTCACCGTCCGCAAGCCCGCGCCAACGGTGGCCGGGAATCGGCGTGCGATTCCCGACGCCCAGGGCGTCTCCTGCGGCGGCTAGGGGCGTGAGGGCGTGAAATTTACCGCTCCCTCACGCGTTCTGCCTCCTCCTTCGCGAGCATTACTGCTTCGCAGAAGGAGGTAACGGCCTCCCATATCCTGTCGCTCCGTACCATGGCCTGTAACAAATACCTCATTACAGCTTTTGGCATGGCAGAACTATTTAAAAAGATTAATATTATGACGGTACCTCGCCAATTCATTTATGAAAATAGTATTATGTATGTAAGAAAAAATCTACATCTTTTAAATAAAATAAGTGCTTAAACATAATTTTAATACTAGAAATGAAAATAAAATAGATCAACAATTTTTCAGATTATCTAAAGTACATACATTTTTTTATGGGGTACTGGGTTAAATGTTGCAACAAAATAACTTGTGATACATTACAATTAAATGAAAGAAAATTTAAAACTCATATAAAAAGAACGCTTTGTAAACAAGAATATTACAAATTAGATGATTATATCCAAAATAAGAATGCTTGGAAACATGCTGGTTCTGCTCCATAGGACAATGAAGTCTAGGCAAAATCAAACTGATTGTTAACTTAATTGTATATTTTTTTATTATACGACATTGTACATTTGATTGTACATTCTGTGATTACTTCCTCACACACTGACTTATGAATTGTAAAACTTTAGGAGAATCGTCTATATTTACAATGTTAGTAATATGTGAGCACCATGTATGTATTACAAAATTATTTTATATGTCATTGCTTCATTTTTTATTCTTTTTACCTATTGTGGTATAGTAATTGTATTCTAGGTGCATCGTCTTCACATATCCTTATATATTAGAAAACAAAGTCCCCCGCCGCGTCTGTCTGTCTGTCTGATTGTCAATAACAAACTCAAAAACTACCAAACAGATTTTCAAAAGGTTTTCACCAATGAACGGAGTGATTCATGAGGAAAGTTTTGTTGCATAATTCATTAAAGTTTTGTGTAAACTGCAAAGTCAAAGTCAAATCATTTATTTCAAATAGGCCCGTATAAGGCACTTTTGAACGTCAAAAGGGAAAAAGTCAGAAGGGAAAAAGCTAGTAATTATATAAATAATGTATACAAAATATTGTAAAACATTTTAAAAGACTAAATGACTCCGCATTTAGTCTTTTAAAATGTTTTACCATAATCTTTCTTGCCCATTCTTCTCCATACGAAACCTACATTTTGGAAGGGGCAACTAGAATCAATTCTATTTTTTTGTAAATTTTGACTATACGTCAAAATTTACAAAAAAATAGAATTGATTATATGAAATAAAGTGCTTTTTGTGTGCCTAATTAAGGAAAAAAAAAAGAAAAAAAATATGCCAGTTGATTCTTTGATATCGTCTCATTCACAACCTAGAGTTATGGGATATAAAAAAACCACCTTGTATATGGGCCACATCTGTCATCTAATAAATTAAATATCTATAGTTAGGTGCCTGTTAATGAGAAATCCCGTGTGTTTAAAATCTTCTGTTTATTGTTTTAGTTATAGTGTTTCGCTAGGAATAATTTATCTAAGAATGCATCAGTACGTGTATCAGTGTTGTGCTATTAGGTATACAAGGAAGTTTTATAATACTAATCTATATATACCAGATAAAAAAAAAATGAACATTTTACTTCAAATGTATGGTATTTATCGATAGATCAATTTCTTTCGACGTTATAGAAAAAATAAAAATAAATGTTATTCTATTCTAAAAAAAACAAGAATAGTCTTCTACTCTATTCACCTATTAAACCCATTTTTAAAGGTGGTGAAAAGTGTCATCTATATGTATAAAAGGAGAAACTGACTGACTGACTGACTGTTGATATATCAACACACAGCCCAAACCGCTGGTCCTAGAGACATGAAACTTGGAGGGTGTGTTCTTTGTGAAGAGTAAGTATCCACTAAGAAAGGATTTTTGGGAATTCCACCCCTAAAGGGGAAAAATAGGGGATGGAAGTTTGTATGAAAGTCCGTCAGTTTTAAAGTTAGGATCTTCAAATTTTGATTTTAGACTGACGATTGAAAATTAATCAATACGTATCTCAACGTTTTTGATAATTCTACCCCCGAAGGGTTAAAACGGGGGATAAAGTTGAAAATCCTTAATTTTCGAAGAAAAATCACTACTATCTAACGCAACGGTGTTGTTAGAATTTCAACCCTTAAGGGGGTGAAAAGGGGGATGAAATTTTATTTTTAATTAAAGTTCTTTATTTTTTTATTTAAAATCACTAATATTTCGGCTAGGGTCAGGTCTATCATTTGGTTGGAAGCATTTTACCGGAACCAGGTGAGAAAGCTAAATTCTTGCAGATTTATTTCGTTGGAGAAGACGATAGAGAAGTAAGTCTAAGGTGCTCAAATTATCAAGTTTGGTTAAAAAGTTACAAAAAATGCTTCATGATGTTAACCCTTACATTAAAGACCTCAAAAGCACCATTGATAAAATTCCCCCCACCTGTGAATCGTTTAAAGTAGTCATTCATGCCGACAAGAAACCACTTGAAGGTCATAGAGGACGTTTTAACGCCCCAACGACCAACGAAGTTGCTTTGGTGATGGTTGATCAGCAATTTGAGAAACGGGACATTATATTGGAAAGCCGTAGTACTTCTTTACGTCGGATAAGTGAACTGCATCGGTCATACGATGCCTTGCAATATCCCATAATATTTTGTTATGGCGATGATGGTTATTCTGTCAACTTGCCTCAACATGATCCCAAAACTAAATTGCCTCTAAAAAAAATGGTTTCGGCAGCCAGTTTCTATTCCTTCCGTATAATGATAAGAGACGGTGAAGATAACATTCTCCCGCGTTTTATCGCTCTTTTTAGTCAGTATTTAGTAGATCAATACGCTAAAATAAAAACTGAGAGACTCAATTATATACGACATAATCAGGCAAAGTTACGTGCAGATAATTACGTACATCTTAAGGATGCAGTTAGACGACAAGATGCTGATGCCAATCAATTGGGGCAAATGGTAGTACTACCGTCCTCTTTCACTGGTGGTCCGAGGTACATGCACGAGCGTACCCAGGATGCGATGACATATATGTACGCAACTACGGTCGCCCTGATCTCTTTGTGACGTTTACATGCAACCCTCGCTGGGACGACATTACCAAAGTTTTACTTCCTGGACAAAAGTCTTGTGATCGTCACGATATAATTGCTCGAGTGTTTCATATAAAAGTTAAAAAACTGATTAATATATTGATTAAAGGACAAATATTTGGAGAAATTCGTTGCTACATGTATTCGGTTGAGTGGCAAAAACGTGGTCTTCCACATGTCCACATTCTTCTATGGCTGAAAAGTAGCATAAAGCCAGACTCTATCGACAAAGTAATCTGCGCTGAAATACCTGACCCTGCACTTGACTAAAAACTTTACGAAATAGTAAAGTCGAACATGATTCATGGCCCTTGTGGAAGCTTTAATCATAAATCTCCTTGTATGAAGAACAAGAGCTGCACTAAAAGATATCCCCGACCTCTATTGCGGGAAACACAAACAGGTGATGATGGCTATCCACAGTATCGGAGACGATCCCCTAGCGAAGCCGGTTTTACCGTTAATATTCATGGTGTGGATCTAGATAACCGTTGGGTAGTTCCTTTTAACCCTGTACTATTAAAAACTTTTAACGCACATATAAACGTTGAGTATTGCAACTCTGTGAAATCAATAAAATATGTATGCAAGTATGTTAATAAAGGATCGGACCAGGCTACATTTGCACTAGAAAATGAAAAAGATGAGGTGAAGATTTATGAGAGCGGAAGGTACATAAGTAGCTCAGAAGCAGTGTGGCGAATTCTTGGGTTTTCCATACATGAGCGTTTCCCGACAGTTGTTCATTTAGCAATTCATTTGGAAAACGGTCAGAGAGTTTACTTCAACTCAAATAATCTCGCTGACAAAATAGCTAATCCACCAAAAACGACGCTTTTAGCTTTTTTCGAACTATGTCAATCAGATAACTTTGCTAAAATTCTACTTTACTCTGAGGTACCCGCATATTACATATGGAATAAGAGTAATTTTGTAAGACGAAAAAGAGGAGTAACAGTTGATGGTTGGCCTGGTGTGATGAAGGAACACGCCTTAGGTAGAGTCTATACTGTTCACCCCAACAATACGGAGTGCTATCATCTGCGTTTACTGCTACATGAAGTGCGGGGCCCAACTTCATTTGAAGCACTAAAAACTGTGAATGGTGTGTTGCAGCCTACTTTCCAAGCTGCTTGCAAAATGTTAGGTTTGCTTGAAGATGACCTACACTGGCATGCGACGTTGGAGGAGGCCGCGCTTTGTCAGTCAGCAGCAAAAATGCGAGAACTGTTCACAATTATGTTAGTCTTTTGTCAAATATCAGACCCAATAGCTCTTTGGGAAGACTTCAAAGACTATTTGTCTGAAGATTTTAAGCACAGGCTGCAAAAAGAGATCGGAGACAATGTAGAGAATTTCAAAGACCAAATTTTAAATGAATGTCTATCTGATATTGAAGAAGCAGTGTTAAAATTAGGTGGAAAATCGATAGACATGTACGGTTTGCCAAAACCAACCAAGCCACAAGTTGCCGGTAATAGGGAGTATATGAGAGAAACTAATTTTGATACAGTAGCTTTGGAAAGTTTTGTAAATAATAATACGCCATCGTTGACTGCCGAGCAAACGTCTGTATATAACCAAGTCATGACAAGTGTAGAAGTAAGTGAAGGAAAAAATTTCTTTCTGGACGCCCCTGGTGGCACAGGTAAGACTTATCTTTTAAACTTGCTCTTGGCAAAAGTAAGAAGTACTCGAGACATAGCTTTAGCTGTAGCGTCGTCTGGGATTGCTGCTACATTATTAGAAGGAGGTAGAACTATACACGCTGCCTTAAAACTACCTCTAAATCTCACAAATGTAGAGACACCCTTATGCAATATACCAAAGCAAAGCAATCTTGCCGAAGTGCTTAAAAATACTAAACTAATAGTATGGGATGAACGATGGCGCACAAAAGAGGAGTTGAAGCCTTGAATAGGAGTTTGCAGGACATACGAAATAATAAAAACATAATGGGTGGTATGACGGTGTTGCTGGCAGGAGATTTTCGACAGACTTTACCGGTAGTGCCTAAAGGTACGCGCGCAGATGAGATCAAAGCATGCATCAAAAGATCTTTCTTATGGCCTTCAATTAAAGTTCTAAAACTTACTCGAAACATGAGAGTACATCTCAGAGGTGAAGTTTCTGCCGGCAGATTTGCAGATCTTCTTCTTCAAATCGGAAACGGAAACTTTCCACAAATAGATGGGTTGATACAAATACCATACGAATTATGTACTGTGGTATCAACAGTTGAGGGACTTGTAGATAAAATTTATCCTGATATTAAAAATATTAAAGGGAAACCGATGGAGTGGTTATGCGAGAGAGCCATTTTGACTCCCAAAAACGACCAAGCCGCTGCGATCAACGAAATGTTGATAAATACATTCGAAGGCGAAGAAATGATTTACAATTCTGTTGACACCATGGTCGATATGGACGAGTCGGTTAATTATCCTGTAGAATTTTTAAACTCTCTTAATCCGCCGGGTCTTCCGTGTCACAGACTTATGTTGCGTGTAGGTGCTCCTGTCATGTTACTTCGAAATTTACATCCTCCAAAATTGTGCAATGGAACTAGACTCCAAGTAACAGCTCTCCGCCGCAATGTTATTGAGGCGAAAATACTAACTGGATCTGCCAGAGGAGAAACAGTATTCGTGCCGCGTATACCATTGATACCAAACGACCTTCCGTTTGAATTTAAAAGATTGCAGTTCCCAATCAAGGTTTGTTTCGCGATGACTATTAATAAGTCACAGGGACAAACTCTAAAATTTGCTGGAGTTGATTTGCGGCAAGACTGTTTCTCCCACGGCCAATTTTATGTGGCTTGCTCACGTGTTAGCTCTCCAACTAGCCTGGTTGTTTTAGTGCCCGCTTCCGAATTAGTGAAAAACATCGTATATAGAGAAATACTGTGAAGGATTTAGGTAGGTACCGGTCCTTTACAGCAGGTATTTCTTTACAGTATTCCTCAAATATCACACGTAGTAGAGGACAATTAGCCATGAAGAAAGGTCTATTGTTATTGTTATAATACCTAATTCATAATTATCTAGAAAAAAAGAATTTATACTCTACGCAGACGACGTAAAATAAAATAGTAACGAAGTCAAATATTACATTGAATATTCGAGTCTGATGTTGAATATATAGTTTTTAGAATTTTTGGTCTGTTTGTTTGTATGTATGTTCCGGCTTGCACAAACACGGATGAGCGGATTTAGATGATATTTGGCACACAGATAGTTTATAACCTGGATTAACCTATAGGTTATTTTTTAATCCCGATTGTACGTTCCCGTCGGATATTTTTCGACATCCACGCGGGCGAAGCCGCGGGCAAAAGCTAGTATGATATAAAAGGAGAAACTGACTCTGACTGACATATCAACGCACAGCCGAAACTACTGGAACTAGGAACGTGAAATTTTGCACTCGGCATCCTTATATAATGTAGGGGAGCACTAAGAAGGGGTTTTTTGGAAATTCAACTTTTTAGGGGGTGAAAAGAGTGAATTTTATTTGTAAAAAAATCTTATTTCTTGAATTAATAAAACTTGAATCGGCACAACGTAACAAAAAGTACTAGGCTTGCATGAATTCACGATAGTATTCAATCATTATGTTATGTGGATGAGACAGACAGATAGTCTATAACCTGAATTTTTTACATATAAGATACTTTTTATCCCAGTAGTACGGTTTCGTGGGATAATTACCGACATCCACGCGAGCGAAGCCGCGGGAAAAAGCTAGTGTAATAATAAATAATAATAATTAGTCCATATTGTCCCACTGCTGGGCAAAGGCCTCTCTTTCCTTTTTCCCTTAACTCGATCCTGAACCTATATAGACCAATCCTAGGAGGGATTGAGATTGGATAAGCGTCAAGTTCGTCCCACGCCACCTACGCCTGTGTCTTTCGCAATGCCGTTGGACGTTGAAAATGTGTCCGTTAGAATTATGGTGTCTTACGACTTGCGCACGAACGAAGTCGCGGGCAAAATCTAGTGCAAAATAAAGCGTTATCTAAGAAATAATTAATTAAAGTACCGTATATATAAAAAATGTCTGTGCATCAAACAATATGTAGGTAATAAATAAAGTTTTTTTATTAAACTGATGGGCTTCTCGACACAGTAATTATACCAGTTAAAACAAAATAAGGGCCACTAGATATTTAAGGTGTACCATGAAAATGATTAAATTAATTAATTGTTTAGTTTTAGTAAACATAAAACAATGTTATTGTTTACCGTTTAGGCTAGTAACTGTTTAAATAAATTATCAATAAACATGTTTATTTAACTTTTTTTAAATTTATTTAGGATAAAAAACGCAAACAACGAAAAGTTACTAAAAACTAAAAAAAATTTTACTTTGAATGCATGTTCTCGATCAAATGCCTCACGTTTTCAGCTGGAATCTCTTCCCAGGTAATTTTCAAAGCGTCAATCAGTTGTTGCTGGTTGCAGACCTCTTGTTCGCTCTCTCTAACCCTTCGTTTCAATTGGTCCCACATGTGCTCGATTGGATTCAAGTCCGGACTGTTTGCTGGCCACGGCAAAACTTGAATGAGAGAGTCTTCCAACACAGTCTGGGTCGATTGAGCTGTGTGTCCACGGGCATTGTCCGGCATCAAGACGAACCCAGGATCCATTTGCTGTGCAAATGGGGTAACATGAGGCCTGATGACCGGAACCCTCATTTAAAATAGCGAGCTCAGTATAACCGTGGCAGCTAATTCCACTCCAAATCATTACGTTGGGACAACCGAAACGGTCAACTTCATATGCAAGATTCTGAAAATCGCTCGCCGTGAAGTTTCCACACGCAAATGCGCCGATCGTCTTAAAAAAAAATACTTTGCACTCGTTGGTGAAAAATACCATGCCCCACTGATTTATGCCCCAATTCAAGTACTGACGGGAGAAACTTAGGTAAACGATTGGCACGTTGAACCCTGGACAAAGCAATTCGAACAACTCGTCGTTTTGAAGTTTGCTGGTCTTCCTGAAATCGATTCTGGATAGTTTGGTCACTGACACGAGTACCCGTTGTCAACCGTAGGCGATTTTGTAACTTACGAGCCGTCACTGCGTTCTCGGCGGGCACTTAGCCGGATGTACCGATGATAGTGAACAGTTGTAATGTGAACTCTACCCAAACCTGGTCTTTTTGCAACACTGCCGGTCTCATGGAAGCGATTCCAAGCATTTGGGATAGATCTTCGAGAAAAACCCAATTGCAAACCTACAGACCGCTGCGATTCCTTCCTTCTTCCATCTTGGATTATTGTAACGGCTCTGGTTGCAGTAATTGAGTCCACATGTCTTCGTATTTATGGAATATTAACGCAAGATATTGTTTTAACAAGTTATCTAAACAAAATTATGATAATTTTCTGAATACCATGCCGCTAATCGAAACAAAACTTAAAGAAAAATCAAAACAAAATTACAAGAAAAAAAAATATTCATTTTTTTTTCATTATGTCGAGCATTTTATTCGATCTCAAGCCATCAGTGATGCGTCGGGTGCGCGACAGCCCGAACAGCCTCGTGGCTACTGTAGGCGGCAGGGTGGATAGCCAAATAATATGTCACTGGATGGCGGGACACAGACCCTCATTCAGATATGTGAGGTAATAAGTGTATTAAACTTATTTTGTTGTATTTTATGGATCTGTGGTCTGAAAATAAAGATTTATATTAATATTTCGTTTATTAACCTTTTTAAATATTTCTTAAAAAACGATATACAAAACATTTAAAAATATAAAAAGAGTACTGCCTTCTGAAGCAGGCCCTTGGTCCAACCACCTAACGAGAGCCTCGAGAGATTTAGGTCGAGGCTTTCAGCTATCAGACCCGTTTCCTCGAAAATGTCGCCGAAACGTAGCCAGGATGCGGACGCTAAAAAATCTACACCGGCCTCACAAAGAGCCTGATAGAAGCGCCCGTGAAACTCCTTACTTTGCCATTCTTCCTTGCGGTCATCTGTAGTAAGTACTACAGGTATGCGCCAGTTCTCTTTAGCCATGGAGAGCGGGGTGAGCCACTTATCCACTGCCACCACATGACGGTGCATACCCACTTCGGCTTTAAAAAAATATTCCCTGAGGCTGCACACTTCGCGGTTGTGGAGGGTCTTCGCATTTAAAAAGCCTCGACCGACGCACTTCCGCGGGATGTACAGTCTCATCCCGGATGAACATCGGTGAGGCATCCGGTTTGCGGTCAGGAGTGTACGGACTCGCCTGTCTAGAGCGTCGAGTTCGGTCTGAGTTCATTTGAGTATGCCGAAAGAGTACATCACCTTGTTTCCGCCCGAAAGAAGACTAATTAATACCTTCTTCAGGCGACCAAAAAGCGCTCCTTCAACGATTGCTTCATATCAGCAACGTTGATGCCTAACGCTTCCGACATACCCAAATACTTTTAGCTTTCGGCTGAGGAGAGGGATCTAAGGTGTATGGAATCCGTGAGTTGAGTTCCCTCGGATTCCATAATCTCCCCTCGCTTTACATGCATGACTGCACATTGTCCACACCAAATTCCATCCTGATGGCGTTACCTAAAGTAGCTCCATTAGTCGCAATTCGGGGGCAAAGAATTTCAAGTCATCCATGTCGAGAAGGTGAGATATGACCTGACCTCCTCTCCTCAACCGAAAGCCCAGACCTGAATCCTCGAGCAGTGTGCTTAGAGGATTCAAGGGCTAAGCAGAACCAAAGTGGACTCAAACTGTCGCCCTGAAATATCCCCCGTTTAATCCAAACAGGTTTATCATTCCCCAGGATCTGTCAACATCCTGGATAGCGAAGGACCGTCCTCCATTGCCCCATATACGAAGGAGGAGGAAGGAGCGCAGAGTTGCATCTATCTTGTACAACTCCAGCATCCTCATGAGCCATGTATGTCGCACCGAGTCGTAGGCCTTCTTATAGTCTATCCAGCATATCGACAGATCTGTCTCTAATCTGTTGGCTTATGGCCATGTCGATGAGGAGTAGCTCCTTAGTACCACGGGACCCATTCCTACATCCATTATGAGAGGCAGACATAATTGTCTTACTGTCAATTTGTGTGTTAATTTTCGCTCTTAAAAGAGATGTAAGAAGTTTATAGACCGTCGGCAAACATATGATCGGTCTATAATTCTTGGGTTCCGCGGGACTACCTGACTTATGGAGCAAGTGGGTAACGCCTGTTGTTAGAAACTGCGGTAGCGACCCAGACTCTAGGGATGACTGGAATTGAGATGCCAGGCGAGTGTGCGAACGAATCAGCTATTTTAACCAAAAGTTGTGCAGTTCGTCCGGTCACGGTGATTTCCAATTCAGTAACGGACGGACTGCTCTGGCCACGTCTGACAGTGTGATCTCTCAAAAACTCAAAGAATTTATTTCAAATAAACCAATTACAGGCACTTATGAATCGTCAAGAGATCGGTCAGCCAGAAAGATGAAGCTAGTTGCCCATTCCAAAGCGTAGTAGGTACCTATAGAGAAGAACGGGCCGGAAACTCCACGAACACTCTTTTAAATCAAAATATGGTAACAAAATATTGGTTACATCATTCATTTTGAAGTTATACATGTGAGAACGATGCAAAACATTAAAAGCGTCCGTAATAAAAAAATTAAAAAAACAATACAAAAATTCAATTAAATTAAAATATGCCGTGGCAGCTAAAAGATGACCAGTCCCTACTGACGGCGCCCGATCACGAACTTGACGCATGGATTAGCATCATTCAGCTCAACCATTTTGAAGGGAGCTAAATGATCCAACACACGCGCCACCGTCAGCGAGACATTAGAGTGATCATGAGATACTCTCAGCCGTCAGGGCACATTCAAGTCAATGAAATAATACCCAGATATGGTAGCTTTATACTGGGCACATAGTACTTACACATGTGCTATGCAATTATACAATGCTAAGAGATTGAATTTATACAATGTAAAGATATTTTTGAAATCTTCAGCAGCTCCAACGGTATTTTCAAATGCTAATCAATTATTTTATGCGCCCTTGTGGAGCAATAGCAGCGTTGAGCCAAGCATTTTTATCAGCGATGTAATCCCCCAACTTATAATATGCTTGGCTGTATAGTGTGCGTTTAATAAAAGATTTAAATTTTGTTTCATTCAGTTGAAGTATGCGGGGAGGTTTTTACTGTAACATTTTAAACAGTACCCCATGAAAGATGAGTCCACTTTAGCCGGCCTGAAACCCGATTGAACTAGTTGGTCACTATTCCTAGTGACATAATTGTGTCTTGAACCTCTTTTACCAAAAATATGTAGATTTGTCCTTACATACACAATGTTACACGTACATAATGTTTTCATATATATATTGACAAGGTACCGTCATGATGTTAATATCTTTAAACAGTTCCCTTAGAGAATCGCGCCTACGGAGGCCCTGATGACTCTCTCTCGACATCGAGTCTATTTTTATTCTGCAGAATAAAAATAGACTCGATGTCTGCAGCCCATCTCAGTCCCATCCCCAAAGTAGAATACCGTACGACATAATACTATGAAAGTAATTAAAATAAAATAGACTAGCCTCGCGGTATCTACATCAGTAAATTGACGTTTTTTTTCTCACAGCATATACTGCTGAACTTAGCCGTCCTGAAAGGGATGTTAAATGAGGACCCCATTGAAGCCTTGAGTCGAGAATGATGAAAGGAAAACAATTTTACCGACGAACTCGCTCGACATCCTGCATCCAGTTAGCCTCAGCGTGACAGACGAGCACCGACCAGATGCTGCGCCAGAATGCACTCGTGGTGGCATCATCTGGGTGGCACACGTGCGTCACATTTTGTTCAGGTCTCTCCCAAACTCTATATACCTATACCTACCTTTCATCGCTCTGGAACATGCGATTCTGCGTGTATCGATCACCGCTGCTTATTCCACCGAATACGACTCGCCCATGCACAAACTTTCTGCTTCAGGAAGTCGATGTGCTTTGTGACACGGGACATGTATTCTTGAGGGCAGAATCCAGTCCCCGAGAATGCTCGCCTTACAAAGCGCATAGCTGGTGGTCGTGTACTGCGCTCACTGTAGCATTATAGTTTAGTAGCCTGGCCCCATCGATACGTCGCTCGATCCTGCACTGCCAGGCTGGTATGGCTGGTTTTCTTCGAGTAGCTCCGTCACTGTTTGGAAACTTGACGTTATCTAAATGACATGCCGCAACAGCCGCGCACAGGATCGAGTGTATATCAATGATATCCTGGCTGCTCTCGAAAAAAATTCTTAGCTGCGAGTCCGAGGTACACACCAGCGCCCTATTTTTTTATGCATAGGTAGGCGTGGTAATCGGTGTCTAAGATCGGTCGTACCTATACTGGCGAAACGCACCCTCCAGTGCGCTCCTCAATTAGACGTTGCACCGGCACATTATTATTATCAAAGAGTGTTTTCTCGACTTGTTGAAAGCGTTTGATCTCGTCGTCTACGATGTGCTATGGGACAAATTCAAATTCAAAAGTCATTTATTCAAACTAGGCTGAGAATCATCACTTTTTTAACGTCAAAATGACATAAGACAGTCCCCCGAAAACGCTCGCCCTTCACCACTTCCTACTAGTGCTTTAGCTAGGAAGAAGAAGTGGCGCAACAAACTTCCCAGCTGCACAGCTGTCTGAATAGTTAGAAAAACTTGATTCTATACAACAGTACTTATGCAAAATAATTTACTTTACGCAACGCAAAACATTAAATTAAATTATTTTCTATATGTCACCTAGCACACGCCAATATACCAACAAAAAAGTAAAAAGAACTTAATACCCGACTGAAAGCCTCCAGACATAAAGGTCATGCCCGTTTACATAAAGCTATTAAAGCTGTAACTCGGAAATCACAAACAGATAAACTAGGACCATCGAAGTAAAAATAAATAAACAGTTAATTACTAATAACAACAACAAAAACCATGGTCAGCAAGGCGACCAGTCACCACAGGCAGCACCCGTTCACGAGCATAACGCAAAGATCAGCCAATAACCCCCTCGCCATATTTGAGGGAAGGAGGCAACCCGACCCCCGACGCTACCGCAAGCAGTGACATCTAAGGGAGCATGACGAACAAGTTGAGGAGCGCGGGTGTGCCGGCGGGGTATATAGCTATTCTCAGATACTGGTATGCTCATCAGACAAACCGAGTGAGATGGGTCCGTACAATGTCGGGTGAGTACAGGACGGAATGCGGTGTAAGGCAGGCGGAGTTAAGCTCGCCTTTGTTATTTAATTTATACATGAATCAGCTTATCGAGCGACTGAGCAGCGCACGTGTCGGCTGCCACATTGATGGCACCTGTGTTTACAACATTAGCTACGCGGATGACATGGTGCTGCTCAGTCCATCGATAAGAAGATTGAAAGAGTTATGGTTGACCTGCAAGATGTATGCGGAGGTACACGGCCTTAAATACAACTCAAAGAAGAGTGAGCTCTGTGGTCAGAGCACCTAAACAACGGCCTCGCCGTGTACCTTCGGTATATCTCAACGGCGCAGTACTCAAAGTAGTGAATAGTTTTAAGTACCTGGGCCACGTTGTCACCGGTGACTTACGGGATGACGACGACATAGAGCGCGGACGCAGGGCGTTGGCGGTGAGGGGTAATATGCTTGCCTGCAGTATCACTCGATGTACAGTAGACGTTAACGTGAGTTTATTTAAGGCGTTATGCCAGTCTTTTTACTCGAGCGGTCTGTGGGTGTCACACACGAGCCGAGCTTACAGCGTCCTGCGTGCGCAATATAACAACGCCTTCAGGATGCTATTACGACTGCCGTGGCGTTGGAGTGCGTCGAGCATGCTTGCGGAAGCACATACGGATGGCTTTCATGCCATTATGCGTAAGAAAGCAGCATCCTTACTACAAAGTTTACGTAACAGTCGGAATGGCATCCTGAAGATGATTGTTGCGAGGCCAGACTGCCTCATCCAAAGACACCTGGTGGAGGTGGCTTTAGGTTTAATATAGTAAAGAAACTCAGAGTTATCTACTAACATTACTAACATAGCAGATAAGCACAAATTGTTACAAACTAATTCCTAACAATCTATAGACTGTACGTCTGAAATAAAGAATTTTTATTTTATTTTATTTTATTTAATGTTCTTTAAATTACACTGATTTTTTTTACATGATCCTCAGATTCTTATCCGCATTAGACATAACTTTACAAATTAATTACACTATGTAATATAAACATAATCTAAGATATTCACAGATTAAGTTATTAAAAAAATACTCTAACTTATAAATTACGAGTATATTTTTTTCCAAATCATTAACACTACTCGTTTAGACGTGATCTTCAGTATAAAATCATTAAAAGTCGGTTATTGTAGCCTTAAGTCATTCTTCACAAGTAATTCAATTAGTATTACCTATTTTTACTGTTAAATGCAAACAGTAAAAAAATATGTACATGGACATACTTAAGACTAAGTTTATGCTAAATAAATTTTGAAATTATATATAAACTTAAGCAGCCCTGATGCCCATAATTATTTGAAACACTATTTTGAATTCTTTTTTTTTTTGGTCAATTTAAAATGAATGTTTTCTCACCTAAAATTCTTTATTGTTTATTTTGAATTCTTGGACGACTTGAATTTATAAATAAACTCTTTAGCTAAGCGGATTATTCCGTTTATCCACCTATGAAGCCTATTAATTATGTTTATCCAACAAGGCCTAGGGTAAATTCTCGGACATACGTTTCCTAGTATCCACTTTAGGGTGAATTTTTTTGGGTGGATAAACGAAATAACTCAGCAAAGCT
This sequence comes from Xanthia icteritia, assembly GCA_949128155.2. NCBI lineage: Eukaryota > Metazoa > Arthropoda > Insecta > Lepidoptera > Noctuidae > Xanthia > Xanthia icteritia. Next base: position 20,960,539 of record OX421945.2, read on the forward strand.
TATCACAAGATAAGCTTTGCTGAGTTATTCCGTTTATCCAAATCAAAATTAAGATATTTTATAGACATATTACATTTAATCAGGATGCACGCCGAAGCAACCAAACAAATCATGTTTAAATCTATGTCTATAAAATATCTAGATCATGATTAAATAAGTAAGCAGTTTCACCGTTTACGATCACGATCGGCGAAACTGCTTGATAAACCATTTCGCTCTGTCGGGAACATTATCTGGGTCATATGGAGCAAATGCACTAGAACACTGGCCTCTATACAACACTGTCCAACCTGAAATAAATATATGGCGCATTAGCAAATAATCAAGGTATATTTTTCAATGCAGGTGAGAGTGTTTTCGATAACATAAACATACATAAACTCATGCCTTCTTCCTATGGGGGTAGGCAGAAACTACAGAACGCCACCTGTGTTCTCGATATCCTTTAAGTATTATTAAATTATTTAATCAATATTATCTGGCTGTTGCATTCTCTTATTTATCATCTTCGTATACGCCTTACTTCCTTCCATTCCGACGGAATGGAACTTCCGACTAAACTAATATTATAAAGAGAAAAGATTTTTTCTTTTTATATTTTTTGTAATAAATAAATTCAAAGAAAAGTAATTTAAAAAACTAAAAATCTTTGATTTTTCTTATTTTAATATAACTAGAGACACTCGCGCATAAAGACGAATCTTACGACATATCATTCATCAAAATCGGTTCGGCCACTTAGTAGTTACGAGGGAACACATAGACGGACATACATACAAACAGGGGATGACATAACCCTCCTTTTTTAGCGATTTGTAAAAATTGGCGCAACAACGACCTTCTGGGTCGGGCGCTCATGGCGGTACGACGTTTCTAGTGGCTGTGTCGGTTAAAAGATAGATTTGTTGGAGATCTACTGTAAATTAAAGTAACTGAAATTTTCAGTAGCGCCATCAGGATGGAATTTTGTGTGGATAAATGTGCGGCCATGCATGTAAAGCGAGGGATTGTGGAATCCGTGGGAATCCAACTCTCGGATTTTAAAATACAAATACAAAATAGTTTATTGCGACAAATAGAAAATTACATTTTGAACGTGTTTCGAGCCTCCTTTTAAGCAAACAACGCCTGTATTAGAAGGCTCCGGGTTCCATACACCTAAGATCCTTCTCCTCAATCGAAACCAACAAGTATTTGGGTATTTCGGAAGCGTTAGGTACCAACGCTGTTGACATGAAGCAATCGCTGAGAGAGCGCTTCTTTGGCCGCCTGAATAAAGTATTAAATAGTCTTTTATCAGGCGCAAACAAGGTACCGCCTTCAACGGTTGGGTCATACCAGTTTTGATGTACTCTTTCGGCATACTCAAATGGAATCAGACGGAACTTAACGCCTGGATAGGAGGGTCCGCACACTGTCGATCGCAGATCGGATGTATCACCCACGTGCATCGGTGATGAGACTGCATATCTCGCGGAAGTGCGGAGGTCGAGGCTTCCTAAATACACAGATACACAGATGTTGGATATTTAGTTTAGATAGTTAAGATAAGATAGATAGATAAATCGTTTATTTAGTGCACACAAAAAAACCGAATTAGCTATTAAGAAATAGCTGCAAGGTGCCAATATAAAAACAAATAAAAAAGGAAGAGAAGATTAAACAAAGATTTTAAAAAAAAGTATATTGTATTATTTTTTAAATGTGTATTTAAAAATTTAATTGCAACGAAGTGATAACATAACAGAATCAAGCGCGCCCACTATTTTGTCAAATACATGAGTTAATTTTATTATTCTCTTAACAAACCTATTAAGGTGACTTAACAAACCTAATAAATCCGAAATGTTAGTCCGTTTCGTCAAATGACTTGATTAAAACATTTCCGAAAATTGTTGGTTTGACTTATATGGTTGATTATATTTTTAATAAATGATTAAGAAGTGATATCGTTGTTTTAATTATATTATGCGGAATAGCCCTTTTTTTCTTTGGAAGGGAAATTATCAAATAACTTCTCCCGCTCTGGGTGGACCGGGAGGGCGTGTCAGACTCTTACTGACTAAAACCCACCCGTGTTCCTTCCGTTGCTTGTACGTTGCCAGGGGCCACGGTGTCCCTTTCAGACTTTCCCGCATCTCCGGCAGGCATCGATCCTATCGGACCCCTTCACTAGCTGACATCTCTTTGAGGCGCGCGTGGAACAATTAATTCAATTAATTGACTCAATTAGTTCTAGACACTGATACTCCACATGCCAGGGAAAAAAGTTTGTTTTCAATTTTTTTTTTAAATGTTTGAACTAAAAATTCAAGGGGTGAACTAAATAATGTAAAAAATCAAAGGGGGCCTTTTAATTTTCCACATTATTTAGTTTTATCACAACGCGCCATCGACCCGGGCCTGATCCTTATCGGACGGCGAGCTACCCATTGCTCACCGTCCGCAAGCCCGCGCCTACGGTGGCCGGGAATCGGCCTGCGATTCCCGATGACCAGGGCTTCTCCTGTGGCGGCTAGGGGCGTGAGGGCGCGAAATTTGCCTCCCCCTCACGCGTTCTGCCTCCTCCTTCGCGAGCATTACTATTTCGCAGAAAGAGGTGACGGCCTCCTATGCCCTCTCGCTCCATACCATGGTCTGGACCAGGGCCGGACGCGAGAGATCCCCGCCACCGATCGCCTCCACGAGGACACGGCGATGCTCTGCCCAAGCCGGGCAGACCTCCACCGTATGCTCAACCGTGTCCTCCGGGTGATCCACGCAGTGATGACACCCAGGCGTTTCCTCCCGCCTGATACGAAACAGGAACCTCCCGAAACAACCGTGTCCGGTGAGGACCTGCGTAAGGCGGAAGGTGAGGATGCCGTGGCGCCTTTCTAGCCACTCCTCAAAGAGGGGACCTATCGCCGCAATAATGACGCGCCCAGCACTGGGTTGCGACAATCGCACTCTCCATGACGCCATGAGATCACGCCGGAGCTCTGTCCGCTGTGCCGCGATTTCTCGCGGATGTGAAATAGCCCTCACATTTCCTTTTTGTTATTTGTTTTTTACGTTTTTAATCTTTGTAACGGTATTTATTTTTGTAACTGTACAAAAAATTTGAAATAACCCTTCTATTATTAATTAATTTTTACATACATTTGTTATTCAATTTTATTTCGAGTATTATATTATATTACCTAAATGTATTAATTGATCTTGTCAGTACTAACATAACTTTAAGATAATACATATAATAGGTAATAACAGAATATGGACAAAAATAGTCTGAATTCAATGCATTTTATTTTATTTATTTAGTGATTATTAATATTATCGTTACATTAATTTTAAATAGATTATTAACATAATTTATAAATTTATTTATCGAATAAAATCTTTTTTTCCACTAGCCATTATTTTAACTCTATAAAAAACTTATTATTAGGTAACTTTATAAAGTTCGTCGGTATTTTGTTATAGATAAGTCCACTCATATTAAGTTGGTCTCTCCTAAGATTAGACATAAATTCGTTAGTCAAAGGCTGAAACACGCTATTAGTTTGGGCTTTAAGTACCTAAGACTGCGGTTTGACTAGCCCAACCTGGGAGCGCCGGAGCTTTAATGTTTGACTGTAACATATACAAAATATTGTAAAACATTTCAAAAGAAGAACAATGTAGTTTCTTGCCCATTCTTCTCCATATGAAACTACCTTTTGGAAGAGGCGCCTATAATCAATTATATTTTATTGTAAATTTTGACGTTCATAAGTGCCTTTTTATGGCTTTGACTTTGACTTTGTTAACTCAAAAACAACCCAAGCAATGTTAATAACATCTATAATTATAGGACAACCGCAGGACCTTCCTCTGCCAAATGAAAAAGAATGACGTAAATCGGTCTACTAATCACGGAAAAGTCAGAGTACATACAAACAAAACCGAATTAAAACCTCCAACTTTTTTGAAATTTGTAAAAAATTACTTGAAATATTATTCATTACAGAAGGAACAAAATCTAAGTCTCAGTAAACCTAAAATAATTCTACGCTCTTACCGCCATCAAAGTATGTTACTGGCTGACAAAATAAAATAAGTTAGAAAACAAGAGAGTAGGTATGAACTTGGTAAGAATCGTATCGTTCTGTAGTTTCTGCATACCACCAGGGGAAACAGGCGTGAATTTATAAATGTGTTTATGTATGTAAAAACAGTATAATTTTTGTAAGCCGAACTCCTCCCGGTAGGTACCTACTCTTCGTTCCTTCCTTGTTCTTCGTGAATGCACTAGTTTTTTTTATAATTATGATGTTCAAGACCAAAATAATAATGATTATAATTAACACTTGTCGGACATTCCTTGCAGAACCCAACGTAGGCCTCATGGTTGGTGTAAAGTTCCATGAAATCTTTAATAATTTGTACTGCTTCTGATTTTTGTTTATTGGGATTATATTGAATTAAATCTCGATAGCAAACGCCTCTATACAGCACCCTCCAACCTGAAATAATTTCGTGGTGGCACTTTAGAAAATAATTGAGGTATTGTTTTAAATGCAGTCAGATATCATGTTTTAACGTTGAATCGACTTGTCTTAGTAGTCCTATTACAAGTAGATATAATTAGTTTTTATGAACAGTAAACCGACTACTGAAAAATTGCGCTCTAAAAAGTATGAAACAACAACGTCGCATGCCATGATAATTTTGTAGGTGTACCTACAGGCATGCGACCACGGCTTTACTTTGACCATTTTTGTACCTATGTCTTGATTTCTGTCTGAAATATTTGCTTGTTTCATACTTTTCAGAGCGCGATTTTTCAGTAATCGGGTTTTATTTTTTGAACTTACTTTTTATTTAAATTATTTTGGGCTTATAATTTCATGATAAAATATTTGCAGAGCCGCTAAATTTTTTTTTGTTTAGGTTTTATTGTATAATAGGTACCTATTGATTTAACAATCGAGCCGTACGCACAGTCTCACTTTTGAATATTCAAAATTCAGAAGTCATTTATTCAAACTAGGCTGAGAATCAGCACTTTTCCAACGTCAAAATTACATAAGACAGTCCCCCAAAAATGCCCGCGCTTGTGCTTTAGCTGGGAAGAAGACAAACTCTCCAGCAGAAACAATTATGCTAGTTTTTAACAATTTAAACAATATTGATTTACTTGGACAATATGATATATATACATATTTGTAATGTATTTGTCAAGTCCTTTCATTTGATACCCAATATGCCTTATTGAATTTAATGTGACGTCACATAGCCTATAATCAGCGGACAATCAAGACGCTTCCAACGTTAACTCATTTGTCAAATTATGATCAGTAATACATTCATACATACTGGTCAAAATTATAACCCTCCTTTTTGCTTCGCCGTAGTCGGGTAAAAAGTGAATACCTATGCAAGTAAGTAATTTAAAATAAATTACTTACTTATTATAATAATTTAATTTTAATTTAATTTATAATATTTAATTTTATTTATTTAAATATTATACTAGACTAGCTGCACCCCACGGTTTAACCCGCGTAAGTTTCGATTCCGTGGGAATATCGCGATAAAAAGTAACAGCTGTGTAAACACGGCTACACATCAAGCTATACATTTCCAGTATAAGCAGACCTCGCATTGTACGGTGATCCTATACAATGCGAGATCAGTATAAGCTGGAAATATATAGCTTGATGTGTAGCCGTGTGTACCTATCAAGTTTCATCGCAATCGGTTCATTAGTTTTTGCGTGAAGAAGTAACAAACATATTATGTACATACTAACACAAACTTTCACAATTAGAGTAGGATTTGATTAATAGAGATACAGTAATAAAATCTTTCACGGGTAATATTTCATTTACTTACAGATTGGATGGAGGAAACAAGAAAGGAAAATATAACTAAATAAAATATAACCTTTCCGCAGTCGGGTAAAAACTAAAGAAAATAAGAATGAAATGTAAATACTGTAGTGGTATGTAACCCACACATGCACATAGCCTGCGAACTCAAGTACTGGCCATTTCCCTTAATATTGTCAATATTTCAAATATTAATTGTTATAAATCAGAAAAGTTTTCTGTTCCGCTGACGTCGCCCGTCTGTGAGTTCAGAGACAGTTGGAATTCAGCAATCAAATACGACACACGTGTCACACAGGCAGTCACTAACTGCGTCCCGCGTGACTCACTCGCGTCATTTTATATTAATCTAATTTTAATCATTGTATATAAACCGTGTTTAGTTATAGTAACTTCAACATTAAATTTATTGTGTAATTTTTGAATGAACATTTAATTCCATCTACTATAGAACATAATAACACCCTTACAACACTGCTGTTGCAGCCGCAACGGCTGGCGCCGCACCTCAGCAAGCTGGTCCGAGTTATACCGTAGACCGGCACCTGCTGCCAGGCTTCTCTGTAAACTATATTTTATGTGCTATTCGTTTGAAGCAAAATAAATTGATTTTTATATAAATTATATTTTATTTTACTTCCTGGTAATTTAGCTTTCTATTGGTGATTTTTTTTTTAATCTGTTCAGTAGTTTCGGAGCTTATTCGATACAAACAAACAAACAAAAAACTCTTTCCTCTTATAATATTATATTAAAATATATAATATATTAGTAAAATATATAGTATTTCCCGGCTTTTGCGTTTATTTGACATATTTTATAATCTATGTTTGCATGTTTTTTTCTTACAATTTTTTTTATTTCAATAATATTTCGTAATTTAAATTGAATTGCATGTATTTTAATAATAATAATCTGTATCATCGTCATTTTGTAATATTTGTTTATACTTATGTTTCATTTTGTATTATTTCAAACGCAATGTAGATTGTTACTGAATAAATTTAATTGAAAGAGAGTTTTTTGTTTGTTACGCTTTCACACTAAAACGGATGAACGGATTTGGATGAAATTTGGCACATAGGTAACCCATGACCTGGAAAAGGACATAAGATTGCCGACCTTTTATCCCGACATTCCCACGGAATCGACACTTATGCGGGTAAAACGGTGGGGCGCAGTTAGTGTTTAATAATAATAATAATAACAGTATGATACAAATGAATTACGTAGGCTACTGCCGGGGAACTCAAAAAAACCGAATTTATTATGAACTAATATATATTAATAGAGAAATTACAATTATGAGGAATATAAGAAAATCAAATTGCCTCGATCGATGTTGGATACGAAGTGCGCGGGCTCGATCACGTAGACGGTGTCTTCGGGCCTCGTGTTCTGTGTCAGCAGTTTCCCCTCGTAGCAACTGGGTCGACGATGACGACGATGGTGCACGCGGCGTGCCTCGTGTCTTTGTGTCAACGCTTTACTTGATAGTGATGCGCGTAACACCTCCCCCCTCAGATCGACGACTATTTCAGATTTTGAGATGAAATATCAAAAGTGGATAGGTAAATTATTAGCCAGGACTGTGTCCTGGTTGTATCTACCTGGGTGCGAGTTTAGATCTACTTGCAGAAGTATTACTAATGAATATTTGTTGGTCGAGCTCATAGTTGACCTCACCCTCACGGGTTTTAATTACGACTGTCTTTGAGTGCTGTTCGATTAGCGAGAGAAGTCTCATTGATTAGTTCGTATACTTTTTGCATACGTTCTCTATGTGTCTCGGTATATTGTTGTAGTAAGTGTCCGGTCAGATCAATGTCAATCGGGTCTCGTGGGTCAGTGTGTCCTATGGTTTACATCGTGTGAAGGAATGGATCGAACTATTGTACGCTATGATATCATATGGCATCAGATGTACGACTGGCTCATCTTTGTATTTTAGTTTCAAAATACTTAGATATTCCAATATAGTGGAGTTGAAACTTTCAATATTACCGTTAGCGTTTAATGAATATGCCAATGTTTGGTGATGAATTATCATTGTATGCACCTTGCAGAACTCGGAGAACATTTGGTTGGTGAATTTGGTCCCTTGATCTGTAATAATAGTTAGTGGTAGGCTATGATGCGTGCTGAAGGTTAGTAAAGCTTGTATGACACTAACTGCAGTCCCATCTCGAAGGAGGTAAGCTTGACCATACTTTGAGAAGGCGTCTATGAATGTTACGTATTTTTCATTTTGTGCTGAGAAGCTATCCATATGTACTATTTCGAACGGCCTGGTGGCAGGGGGTGCTATATTAAACTTTTGCTTTACGGGGCTCCTATCGTACTTTGCTTGCCCACATACCGTGCAGTCATTTATGAATTTGGTTATGTGTTCTCGCATTTTAGGCCAATAATATTTAACAAATAAAGCTAGGAAGCACTATTTAATGCCACAGTAATACTAACCAGTATTGCCTTCGTGGTTGTGACCAATAATTTCCTGTTGCTTCAGGTATTCTTTTACGTTTTTAAGTTCCTTTTTTTGCCAATACCAACTAGATGAATTTTTAAAACATTTTTGTAACAAAGGGATCATTGCAAGGGGTGGATTTCAAAGCTGTTAGTACTTTGTAAACCACACATAGCTCTGATGCATCTTTTTTGGGCTTTGAAAGCATACTCTTTATTTACTGAATTTCCCGAATATAGTATGCCATATCTTAGTGTGGACGCAACATAGCCATGGTAAGTTATTAAAAGTGATTCTAAGCTTACAATTTTAGCCAGTTTATAGAGGTCATATGCAAATTTATTAGCTTTTTTACAAATATCGTCCGTTTACGGTTTCCAGTTGTTGTCTATAATAACACCAAGGAATCTAGTCATAGTTGCTGACTATATTTTAGTCCCCAAATAGTCAATGTCAAGGCTTATATTAGGAATCCTTTGACAAAAGTGCATTATTTTTGTCTTTTCTAGATTTATGACAAGATTATTATTTTTTCGCCAAGTAATTATTTTATTCAATATCAAATTGATCTCTGCTTCGTATGTATTAGGATCGTCACATTTTACTAGCACATAGTACCATAGGATGCTTTATTTCTCTAGGCAGATCATTTATATAAGTGAAGAATGGTGAAGGTCCTAACACACAGAGTTTTTGATTTAATTATCATCTAAACTATTATATAATATATGTCGCCGCGGAGATTATTCGGCCGTTAATTTATCCATCATCCTTATTATATTCTGGTACGTAGCATATTAGAATACTGTCGTGTGGTGTGGCGGCCGCACTATGCTACTCACAGTTTGCGTCTAGAACGCGTCCAACAACGCTTTGCTTGGCATTTAGCTTTTTCTGTCGGAATAGCTAAAAAAACGCCTTCTTACAAAGACAGATTAAAGATCTTCAACATACACACCTTAGAAGAGCGTAGGCGTTGAAACGACGTAATGTTTGCCTGTAAAATCTTGAAAGGAAATATTGACTCACCGCCGCTGCTAGCACTTATAAACTTATAATAATAATAGCTGTTTACGTCATCCACCGTCTTTAGTCATCCACCGGGGTCGTATTTGAGAATATCTTTGAATTCGAATATATGGAAAACATAAATTATAAAATAAAGTCAATAAATCATAAAAAATGTCAACAGCTTCCTGCGGGTAATTATTTTCAAATACGTCATTATACAAAGTCGAATTTATGCAACCATTAAATTTCCTAATATTATCTGTACTGTAATCCCTTTTTTTTACATACAAATGTTTTAGGGAGCAGATAAGTTTTACAGGACAGGTTAGTAATTGTACCGTGTGATCAGATAAGGCAAAGTATATAATCCATAGTTTTACATTTACATCCACGAATTTTATACATGAAATTATCAATACATGCTCCACTAATAGTCCTTGTTGGTTCAAATAATCCTAACTGTAGGTTGGGACAAGCTAGTGTTTCCATAAACATTGTAGTCATTTTGTTTATGTTTAATACATTTATGTTAGTCACCACAAACTATTTTTTTTTTTTTTACTGTAGCAGTACTACCCAAGTAGTCAGCTTAAAGTGTCGAAAAATGTGTTTAAGTCATCTGTTTTTGACCTTGGTGGTCGGTACATACAAAATATTAAGATATTATGATTTAGAGGCTCGATGCCTGAGCACTCCAGAACGCCTTCGACGCAATATTGTTTTAGTGTATTAATTGGTTTAAACGCATGATTATTGCGTACTAAGATACATGAGCCCCGTCGGTGGTCGGTATTCCTTGAGAAGAAGGACCCTTGAATAAAATTAGGAATATTGATTAAATCCGTATTCAGCATATTTTGCTCTATGAGGCATAAAACATCTACTGGATTTTTTGCGTCTTGGAGTGACGACAGAGATGTACTCGTATTTTCCTAGCAAGGCCATTTATGTCTAGAAGAAGGACGTTTATACTTTTATATACGAAAAAAATCTGATTTCCTTGAGGAATTTTGAATTTCAAGATTCGTTTCAGTTTCGGGAATTATATTATCTGAACTGTAATAGTCCTTAATGTTATTTTAAATTTTCAAAAATATTTCTCATTCCACAATTGTTTAATCTACCACTGTTATTTGAAATCATGCTACAATCATATAAGAAGTTTAAATTAGAGTCAAATATATATATATATGTAAGCTATTGAACATTTCAAGTCTCCAGTTGAACATACTAGAGTAATAATTGCGCCTATGCATGTAGGCAGACATATAATTATATTTGTGTGAGACAACATTAAAAGGATTTCCCTAATGTTAGAAATTAGGTCTGAATAGTTGTTAGTTTTATGAAAATCTTCACTACCTATAAGAATTACACAATAGTCTTGCATAGTATAATTAGTTAGTTTTGAGTCTAGATTACTAACAAGCGTACTTATTCCACAGTAAGTTGTGTTATATATGTATATATATATATCTGATGGTTAGGAAAGGCGTTGTGTGCTATGGATAATACGTTGTTAATCTTATTACTACTGATTTTATACACAATTTGTTTTTCTTGGCTTGCAGTTGAGACGAGTTGTTATCATTTTTTTAATGACTTCCAATAGTTTCTTTATGAAACTTCAATGCAGTTTTTACACTATTAGACATTTTACTCTATTGAGAAATGCCGTACAAGGAGGCAAGGATTTACTCCTCGCCTCCTTGTACGGTATTTCATGTTAGGTCCAAGTGAGCTGTAGAATGTTGTTTTTTGTAGGGAGTAGACAATCTGACATTATTTTTAGTAGTACCAATTTCGCTGGTCAATTTCCTTGTTGCGTTCTTCACTAGTTGATATTTTTTATTTTCAATTGTAACTCAAACTATTTTAAATCATTTTTAAATACGGACTCGATGTTAACATGACTACCTAAATGATGCAAGTTCAAGATCTTTTAGATTTCGATTCGAATCGATTGTAAAATCAATATTTTTTACCCGACTACGGCGAAGCAAAAAGGTTGGTTATGATTTTGACCGGTATGTATGCATGGATGTATGTATGTTTGTATGTATGTTCATCTGTTTCCTCATAACTTCTAAACTTCTCATCATAATTTGACAAATGAGGTATCGTTGGAAGCGTCTTGATCATTTGCTGGTTATAGGCTATGTGAAGTCACATTCAAGTCAAGGGCGCCATATTTAATTCGGTACCCTCGCATGAGGGTACCGAATTAAATATGGCGCCCTTTAGAGGACATAAAATCATGAACTATTTATTATTTTATTTTTATGATGCCATGTCGGATATCAAATGAAAGGGCTTAGTAAGCGAATTTCAAAAACATATATTATAACCCCAAAATAATTTAAATAAAAATAAAAGTTATAAAAACTAAAACCCAACTACAACAAAAAGCCAACTAAAAAGGTTTATACAAGACATCACAGAGATAAATAAAAAAAACGCAGTCACACGTAATCTGTTCAATTTATGTTTTAACACGTGTGACGACGTTGAGCTCCACAACTCATTAATTGGCAATACGTTACCCTTTGGTAAGACTGGCTGTTAGACTTTCGGGCTTCTGATGACCCGTAACGACTGTCAAAGAACTACAAATGACAACCGGGACCAACGGCTTAACGTACTTTCCAAGACACGGAGGGGTTAAAATACATGGCCACCCATCCACGGACCTCGGCAAGCGTAGCATAACCTTCGATCGACCCGGGTGGCTTTTATTTATTAACCACGAGCTCCTCTTGCTTGGCTTGTTTTCTGATTATGAAAATATAATTACGATTTACGTCGCTGCAATCCGAATTTCTGAGCTCGCAGTAGTTTTGAAAAGTTTGGTATTTAAAGTCTTTATTTCGTCCACATACCTTCCCATACCTGGAACAATTGCATTTTTTAAATACATTTTCGTTACTTCGGCGTCTAATTTTTATATTACCATACAATCTGATACTGCAAATTGCAAGAAAATGTCAGAAATGTTGTACAGTCACGAGCTTTAATTTGGGACCCACCTAAGGTTGAATATCGTGTAGCAAACTTTCGCCATTTAGAGCTATTATGTTAACGCTGCCACTGCACAAACAATAAACGTCATAATGTTTACCATCGACAACTTTACGTTTCTAGGGGCTAACGTCAACTGGAGCGAGGGCAAACGATCATTACCGATTTCCGAGTAATAATTACTTTTTGGTCCTGTGGTCCCATAAGAAAAAAGAAACAAATAAAAAAGAACAAAATTATATTGTCAATATATGATAGCTAGTCAACTAACCCGCTTATTCTTCAAACCTATATTAGTTAAAAAGTTTTGTCTCTTTCTCAAACATAAATATCAAAGTGACGGACCAAAACAACATATTTAAAATAAAATAGGTTTAAAGGCCGTTTATGATTATGGGGGCTTAGAAGATTTCAGCTAAAATATTGATTAATAAAATCTTTAGAAAAACAAAGTTTTTTATTCTTTATATTTATTAAGACATTTATGACACAAACCTCAATCTTAACACAATTATATAGAAAGCATGGTTAGCGGTGCACAAAATAAACACTTATCACTGAAGGCTACGACTAAATTAATTTAAATCTCTCCAGTAATTTTTTTATCATAAATATTCAAAACCGCGTATATCCACCTTCATTGTCAATCACAGCCTGGAGCCGGTTACGCATGGATCCAATCAATTTGTCACATATGTCAGTACCCCTTAAACTTTCCCAGACTGTGAGGCAGTGATCCATAAGTGCTTCTCTAGTTCTTTCGTTTCTATTTGACCATTTTTGAACCATTAAGCCCCATAAATTTTCTATAGGATTTAAATCGGCACACTTTGCAGGCCACGGAATACGATTTAAATTTGCTCTATTATTGTCGAACCAAGTTCTAACGATTCTTGCCGTATGAATTGTTGCGTTATCTTGAACAAAGTTTATTGGAGCAACATCTTCTTGTGGATAATATAGTTGCAATGTTGGAAGGACACTCTCGTCTAATAAATCGACATAATTTTGAGCAGTGGCCCTGGGTGGTAAATTTATTAGTTCTCCAATGCCGGCTGAACTAATCCAGCCAGACATGTTAACTGTAATGCGACCAGACGCGTTGTTAGCTATGACGTGGTCTTCCGTGTATCGCGTCCTGTCAATTCGCCACAAATGTAGTCTGCCCGTTTGGGAAGATTGAAAAGTCTTTTCATCGATGAAAGCCGTCGTCGTCCAATCAAAATTTAGATACTGACGTGCGAAAATAAGTCGAGCAGCTTTATGGGCATCCGTCAACGCAATTTTTTTTGCAGGCCGCCTGTGATGCAGTCCCATAGCTTTAAGATGCCTTCTAACTGTTGAAGGGTGGACTTCAAACGCTTCCGCAAAATGCCTCGTTGGCGTAAATCCATTCATCAGGTATTGCCTTTGCATCAAGCGGCTCTGCTCTTGTGTTATAACTTGCGGGTGATGGTTGTTTCGTCGTAAGTCAATAATATTTTCCTCGTTCCCGTGGCGTCGAACCCAGCGGCGAACTGTGTTTCTTGTCACATTTATTCGTCGCGATATCTCGTGAATGCCTACTCCTTGTTCGTGCAAATCAATAATTTGGAGCCTTATTTGGTCACGATTAGCCGCAAGCATTTTATTAATTGGTAAATTATATTTTGTGAAAATATCACATTAAACTATTTTCTTAAATGACACTGACACGACACATGTTCGTAATTAGAAAATCGTAATGATAGCTTTTTGCAACGAGGTTATCATTTCATAGGTCGATTAGATAAGACATTTTATGTCTTAACTTGACATTCAACATTTCAACCTTAAAGCAAAGTTTCAAAGTTTCGACCTTATTGCATTATGATTGTTCTAACAACATTTAACGGAAATGGGTCCCAAATTAAAGCTCGTGACTGTACCTATTTCGTGGCCTATCTCAGCGCATCCACCTCAAGTAGACTACTTACCTGTATTCATCTCCTTCCTGCCCCTTTGCCAATTTATTCCGGGTGCTGCAGCGTGGTGCACCACCCGAAACAATAACCCCGTGGTGGTCGCTATTAGCTGGCATCTCCTCGCGACAAGGTCTTTATCCCTCTGCATCCCACACCCAATTGTCCATACCATGCATGACAATCGATTTCCCCAAAACTTCTCAGTCACCATCGGACTGCCAACTCATTGGTCTCGAGTTCGAACCCAATGCACGCACCTCTGACTTTTCGGATTAATGTGCGTATTGTATAATTATCACTTGCTTTAAAAACGGTGAAGGGAAACATCACGAGGAAACCGGCATGCCGAAGAGAGATTTTTCGACGGCCGGCATGTGAAGCCTAGTCAGAAGCCCTTGGGTGGCTTTAAAACTCTGACATCAGGTTAGGTACTAACTACACGAAAAGAAAACTGGCGCCCCTTTCAGAATACCTGCTTTATATAGGGTGGATTTTTGAGATGGGACATTAAGGGCAGCTACAGGAAAACCGTCTTAAGAGACTGTCTTTAACTTGTCGAGACTTTTTTATCTGCATTCACAGATTTTGAAAATATTACAGTCAGCAAGAAAATGGGCAGTTTTCTCAAAAACTTTTTTTGATGCCAATCGATCATGTTTTTATAAGTTACGAAAATCTCTATTAGACCAACTGAGGGTTGAGTTCTAGAAAAGTCGGGCACATCAAAATGTCTCAAAAAGTTAAGGACAGTATCCTAAGACCGTTTCCCTGTAGCAACGGTTAAGGTACTGCCCCATTTCAAAAATCCAGCCAGTATAATCGTCTCTTCTATTCTTTCGCGTAACACCACACTTCTCTCTTAGCATTCTAATGGCAATCTCAGCTGCATGCAGCTTGATGGCTTTATTCATCCCTTTTGTAACCAACATTTTTCAATATTCATTCATTGATATCACGAACATTTCATGGAGTAAAAAAAATCCCTGTACAGCATGTGATTAGGTCTTTAACTTTCGTTCCACGTAAAAGGTATATAAATAGTACTAGTATAGTTGACTTCCACGCGGATGAAGTGGCGAACAGAAGATAGTTGTATGATATTTAAGTTTTACATTAAATTACCAAAAAAGAATAAAAAATCTTATCCATGTACTGACTCTGTATAGATCACGGGACACTTGACTCCACACATAAATATGGTCTTATCCTTCACGTAGGGGCTCTTGTCGAACACCCAGTCGCCCTGCACCCAGTAGGGCTCATAGCCGAAGTTGGGGTTGTAGGAGGCGTTGCGCTTCGGGCCGGCCTCCTGGCTCGGCAGTAACATGTCAAAGTCGATCGTGACCGGCGTATCTGTTGCGATTTCCGCTAAGTAGATAGTGTCTTAGTTTAATTAAGTTGGTTATCTTTAACGAAGTGTACCTAAGTATAATTATACAAAAATGTAAGAGAATTGGTCAGACGTACTTACCTGTAAACAAAATATTCAAATAACAAACAAATAACATAATATCACGCCAGTGTTCTAAAGGCTAGGCAGAGGTGCACACATGATGTAGTACACCCATTTCGCCAGCTATATTATTTAAGTCCTATATTATAATAGGAGGCTCGCTTATTGCCATCAACCAGGCACAAAATCAGACTCCGGGCTGCTAGTGAGAAATTCGAATTCAGAACCTCATGCTTAGCAGTAATGGTTGCGACCGCTAGAACGACGAGGCAGTTCAATATTAAAAAATGGTGCTCACCTTTATCGCCTTTATTTTTTGTTGGTGTTTCCTCAGCAGCAGCGGCCGGTGCCAGCTGTCCTTGCCTGAGCGAACACACAAACATCACTAATGCCATTACTATTACCTCTTGTGGACTAAAGGGGGCAGCGTCTAAAGAGCACATCTCCTTCCACCAAATGCCTTCCCTACTATCCCTTTATCCCGTCGGTCCCAGAG
This sequence comes from Xanthia icteritia, assembly GCA_949128155.2. Lineage (NCBI taxonomy): Eukaryota > Metazoa > Arthropoda > Insecta > Lepidoptera > Noctuidae > Xanthia > Xanthia icteritia. The sequence continues at coordinate 20,976,782 of OX421945.2, forward strand.
GAAGGAAACTCAATTCCAAAAAGCCCACTCCCAAAACCATGAACAATGCAGGATGAAGAAAAAACTACCCAGAATCACACTCCGCTCCGGCGGTTAGCCCGCATCTAATTATTTATTTATTTATTAAAACTTTATGCACAAGTAAAAAAAATACTGTACAAAGGCGGACTTAATGCCTGAGGCATTTTCTACCAGTCAACCAGACAGAGGGTGGAGCAGAGACAAAACATGGCAGGTGCAACATGAGTAATAGATAACTTGAAAATGAATACTTACTAATACATACATACATAGATACATACATATATTATAAACCGAATAAACTTTGTCAGGAGAAATAACGATAGGTAGAGAAGAAAACAAATCCAGCAAATCAGCGCTGCAAAGATTATTATGGGGGGGCGGGGGTTCAAACTGCTCAATGGATAAATTGATGCCACGCTTTTCAGCACGGCCGGTTGCTTATTTAGCGCCCACAATATAGGCTACGACCAACGTGCCTCTAAATATTACTCCGGCTGCGATCATCGCGCTAACACCCACTACACGGACCATGCCTCTCACGAGCCTCTGGCAATAGAGCGAAATGAAATGAAATGAATTGAAATGAAATGAAATGGGGAAACTCAGTGCGCAAAACGGCCGGATGCGAAACCGCGCGTGCAGTGGCAACCCAGCGCGAAAAGCCTCTGCACGTGACAGAGTCTGCCGGGACCGACAGCCGGCCGTGTCTCGGGGCCGGATGTCGGTCCCGGCAGACTCTCAGACAGATCCCACGATCGATATCATCCTAAGCACAGCAGGGGCAAGCGGGGTGGTACCTCATACCCGGCGTCGCCAGCAAAAAACACCCAGCCTGGTACCTCCGAGCCGCATCCTGGACTAAGCGGTTCAGGGCCGGCAAAGAGAGGACGCCCTGAGAATACGAGAATACGGCTTCGCCGTGCACGCTCCAGGAAGACGCCAAACGGGTGAGGATCTACTCTACTCAACGGGGGCATAGGACCTACGCGCGGGCCATAAAAGCGGCACATCCCTGCGTGGCTGGCCGTAGCAATCTGCCGAGAAGAGAGGTAAAGCCCCGCACTACCGCACTAATCACGAAAACGCGACAAACCTTATTACAAACTGGCACATATCGGGCAAGTCTTCCTGCTCAGATCACAGAAGGATTCGCTTTACACTAACTACCAACACTAGGAAACCCGAACCGGGGCGAAACTCGAGGCGCACCAATGCTCCCGGGTACAAACGCCTCCTCGGCTCCCTATTAACTAGACACTTTTACACAAGTAACTATAAAATACCAGGCACAATTAGAATACAACATAACAAAACTAGCAGAATAACTGAAGCATACCAAGCATGCTGCAAACTAAGAGCGCTACGAATCAAGAACATCGCTGATAAAAATGTTTGGCTCAATGCTGGTCCTGCTTCACAACCACAACTAATTGACTAACATTTGAAAATACTGTTGGAGCTGCTGGAAATTGTAAGACCATCTTGACATTTTATAGACTCAATCTCCTTTGTATTATATGATTGCATAGCACAAGTATGAGTACTATGTACTAAAGAGTATTTACCATTTACCGGGTAATATGTCATTGACTTGAATGTGCCCTGTCGGCTGTGAGGATGTCATGCTCACTCAGATGTCTCGCTAATGGTGGCGCGTGTGTTGGATCATTTAGCTCCCTTCAAAATGGTTGAGCTGAATGGTGCTGATCCATGCGTCATGTTCGTGAACGGGCGCCGTAAGTTGGGACTTGTCATCTCTTAGCTGCCATGGCTTATTTTAATTTTTGAATTGTTCTTTGTTTTTATCTTTTTATTACGGACGCTTTTAACGTGCGCGTCTTTCTACATTGTTCTCACATGTATAATTTCAACATGAGTGATGTAACCAATATTTTGTAACAATTTTTGTTATTTAAAAGAGTGTCCGTGGAGTTTCTTGCCCATTCTTCTCCATAGGTACTACGCTTTGGAATAGGCTAACTAGCTTCATATTTCTGACTGACCGAGTACTTGACAATCCAAAAGTGCCTGTAAATGGTTTAATTGAAATAAATGCTTTGAGTTGAGTTGAGCTGGCATCAATTGAGACAGACACAATGTGGGGTTACTTGTTGTTGATTATGCTTTTATGCTGATTAACAATAGCTTATTATTCCTAAATACACAACGCTAATGAAGGAAAATAAAAGTACCTATTCAATAAACCAGAATATTTATAATAACATAATTTATTAACTAACTGAATTATTGCAGACAACTCTTAACATCTACTTTGTTAATAATTATATGTTATATTTCAAATAGCTGTGAAGTAAAATTGGGAATCAAACGAGCTTACATGTTAACCGAAGTCTTGATTCTACTTTTATGAACGGTGATCAATCAATCTGTCTAGCCTTTTCCCAACTATATTGGGGTCTCCTTCCAGTTTAACCGGATGCAGCTGAATACCAGTATCTTACATGGAGCAACTATGATAATTTTATGAAAGGCGATCTGAAATATAATTACCCACCCGCCACTAGCTAACAGCCCTAAAGCTATAATAATTAGTCTACCTAATTCACTTATTATTTCAGAAAAACCTAGTGAATGTAAGTATGCTGAACCATTCGTTACAGAAAACAGACGTGGAGGTTGGCAACGTCGCAAATAGCTGTCGAATATTTATCTGTTTTGATTAATTTGGCAATAATACTCGTACTGTACGGAAATATGAAATTTGGCTAACTAGCGAACTAGAATAATAATAATGAATTGCAATCATTATTAACGTAACGCCGAATAATTAGTTTTGGATGTAAATAAAGTATTTGGAAACTTTCCAAATGCCTTTTTTACACCTCAAACGGTTACAACATCAAATTCAGTCAACAACGCTCGCAACTACAAGTCGAGACGCGTGCAATATTCGTTCGAAATATTGCTATCTCTGTACAAAAAAGTAGAACGTTGTCGCGAGCGGTCATGTAATTGAGTTCCCCAAAAATTGTATTCAAAAATTTAATAAAAAGTGCAGATATCGTTATAAAAGTCATGTAGTAATTATTTCATTTTTCATTCTTAAGGCCCATCCCCGCAGGGTGCGGGGGACCTGGCCGATGTCCCTCCGCCACGGCGCTGAGGAAAAAAGGCGCGCGCGCAGCTCGCGCCAGTCGTGGGACCATAGAACTAGTAACAGTTGTAATCAAAAACCTACATACTTAAATCAAAATAACTGTATAAAATAAGAAAATTATATATATAGTCGTCAAGTGAGTTTTATATTCCAGCTCCGCACACTTTGGGCACGCCACTATTGCGGCGATAAGTCCCCTCTTTGAGGAGTGGCTAGAGAGGCGCCACGGCGTCCTCACCTTCCGCCTGACGCAGGTCCTCACCGGACATGGTTGTTTCGGGAGGTTCCTGTTTCGTATCAGGCGGGAGGAAACGCCCGGGTGTCATCACTGCGTGGATCGCCCGGAGGACACGGTTGAGCATACGGTAGAGGTCTGTCCGGCTTGGGCAGAGCATCGCCGTGTCCTCGTGGAGGCGATCGGCGGCGGGGATCTCTCGCGTCCGGCCCTAGTCCAGGCCATGGTACGGAGCGAGAGGGCATGGAAGGCCGTCACCTCCTTCTGCGAAGCAGTAATGCTCGCGAAGGAGGAGGCAGAACGCGTGAGGGAGAGGCAAACTTCGCGCCCTCACGCCCCTAGCCGCCGCAGGAGACGCCCTGGGCGTCGGGAATCACAGGCCGATTCCCGGCCACCGTAGGCGCGGGCTTGTGGACGGTGAGCAATGGGTAGGTCGCCGTCCGATAAGGACCAGCCGATCTATTCTGTAAAAATCTCACGGTGAAGTGAACGTGAAGTGAGCTGTCATTCCACCTGCTGCTAGGGACTGACAGCTCACTCCGAGCTCACTTCACCTAAGTTTTCACGGTGAGATGGTTACAGAATAGCACTACAGGCCCGGGTCGACGGCGCGTTGTGTTCCACGCGCGCCTCAAAGAGATGTCAGCACAACGGAAGGGGTCCGATAGGACCGATGCCTGCCGGGGTTGCGGGAAAGTCCGAAAGGGATACCGTGGCCCCTGGCAACGTAAAGGCAACGGAAGGAACACGGGTGGGTTTTAGTCAGTAAGAGTCTGACACGCCCTCCCGCTCCACCCAGAGCGGGAGAAGTTATTTAATAATTTCCAACCCAAAAAAAAAAAAAAAGGTCCGCACACTTAGGTACCTGACAACACAAACGAGGCCATAAGCCTAAACATTGTTGGTGGACAAGGAAATGATGTACCGATAAGGAAATTGAAGGGTAAAGAGAGAGTATAAAACGCTGAAGAATTTGGTGAGCCCGTTCCTTTTTTTTCCTTATTACCCACATCCTACTTACAATTCTAACTAATTGGATTATTAGTCAATTTCTTCGAATTTCCGTTGTAAATAATTATCACAACATTACATTTGTCGTATTACAAAAATGCCTCAGACCACTAGGATAATGACTGACCCAATAAAAAAGAGAAGTCATATTAAGGGTAGATTAACAAATTTTAAAGGTTATTTAGACGAGATCAAATCGTTAGAAAAGTTAACCGATCAGCAAGTTTCTGAGTTAAGGTTAAGATGAACCAAAATAGAAGCATTTTTTTTCCAATTTTGACTTGACTTACATTCCGAAATTGAAATTGAATCTGAAGAGCCGGACGAACAAATGAAGGTACGTTCTGAGGTCGAAGGTCAATTTTATTCTTTAATCTCTCAAGGTATTTTAGATAAATTAATGTTCAAAAGAAAAGTATACCAAATCAAACCTTGAGGCATTTTGATGGTTTCGAAGGTGGAAAAACATATTCAAAAGTTCAATAAAATTACCCACAATAAAGTTACCCACATTCGATGGGAATTATAGTCAGTGTTTAGAGCATAGGGATACATACGAGGCATTAATCGATAATAATGATTCTATCGAGACAATAAATAAATTCCACTACTTGCGATCGTCATTAGAGGATAGCTCTGCATTGGTTATTAAATCAGTATCATTTTGTTCCGATAATTATCGCCTGGCGTGGGATTTGTTATGTCAGAGATACAATAATAAACGTCTTTTAATCATTATTTTTGAAATAATGATTTCATAATATGATCAAAATATAATCAAAAAGCCATGCGTTTTATGATTGACAGTATAAGGAAGAATTAGAGAGGCTTAGAGACGTTAGAACATAGAACATTGGGATACTATGATAATACATTTAGCAGTAATAAAACTCGATAGTGTAACGATGAGATAAACTACAATCATCTGTCCAGTCATCTGTTTCATGACATACACAAGTGATTAAGTTCATAGCAGCAAACTCAATACAGTGTTCTGGAGCGAGTGAGATTAATTCCACACCTGGCATAAATAAGTATGGAAAAGGATAAAGCAGACTTGATTAGTAATAACTCGGATTTTTTTCTTCTATAATGTATATTATGCACCAAAACATTGAACTTTACTAAACTTTCTAAATAAATCTGATCAACTAACAGTAATATTCAATAATTATCATAAAGTCAAATCAACAGTGAAATAATATGCTTAACGGAGCGTTCTGTCATTTCTAGTCAAGAAAAAATTATAAAGATACCAAACTTTAACTGGCAGCATGTTACTCTAGACGGGAGCAACGGCGGGGAGGTTCGTGTATTTTAGTTAAGACTTATATCGAGTTCAAGGAACTAATGTGTTTTTCAATCATAGGAGTTTTCGAATGCTGTGCAATGGAATTAACCAAACACAAGTTAATAATAGTATGTATTTATAGGCCACCCTACATGTCTAACATTAATCTTTTGACGATACCTTAGATGCTTTATTAAAAAAGTTGTGGAATAAAACAAGTGTAAAGGTGGTATTGGGCGGAGACTAGAAAAACTTTACTCCTACGGCATAAGGGTAAATGTCCTGGAGCTTATAACCTCTTACCTTAGTGGCCGAAAGCAGTACACAGAAATATCTAGAATATGTTCTAAGACCAAACACGAGATTAAATATACATCAGACAGTAGAGAAATCAAATGTGGTGTACCACAGGGTAGCGTTCTGAGGCCACGCAACATCCTATGGTGTTATTTGCGGATGATAGTACGGCCATAATAAAATGTAATGATATAATATATTATGAAGAAGAGATTAATATAACATTAAAAGGTTTAATTGACAGGCTTGACATTAATAACTTAGTTTTTTTTTTTTTTTTAAAGCAAAAGTAATGCAATTTTACCAACGGACATCCCCGCCTAACATAGTGGTTAATTATAATGGACAAAATGTGGACTCGACAGATGTTACAAAATTCCTAGGTATTTTAGTTGACAGCAGTCTTACTTGGAAACCTCAGACTGAAGATGTTTGTAATAAACTGAGCAAGTCAGCTTATGCTGTATAACCTATCGCATAAAGTAAGCAATAATATACTCCTGACAGCTTACAACGGACTGGTTGCGCCAATATTAAGGTTCAGGGTAATATTTTGGGGCAACTGTACTGACAGGAAAGAGATTTTTAAGATCTATGTCGAATCTGAAAACTACAGACACCTGTGAGCCTATATAATGTTTAAGTCACTGAAAATACTTACCTTCCCGTCGTTGTATATTTTTGAAGTTGCAATTTTTGTTTCAAAATTTAAATTTATTTCCGTCACTAGCCGATATTAGGACTCGTTCGGGTCCTATGAGAATACCAAATAAAAATTTATTACATACAGACAATTACAAACAGCACTACTTAGGAAAAATATTATGGCAATGGGGCCTATAATATACAATAAAATTCCGCACAATTTTAAAGAACACCCTATATCCGTGCGATAATCCGCGTGTGTGTGCAGTGAAAATAGTGACGTCTGATAGACCGATTATTGTACTGAGTGTATACATGCCTACTGACGTGCTCAGTCATTTGCCCGAGTTTACGGATTGCCTTGGCAGGGTGAGTGCTATTGTGGATGAATATGGGATAGATTCTGTGTTTATATTAGGGGACTTTAATGCACATCCCAGTGAATTATTTTATAATGAACTTACCTATTTCTGTCAGGAACACGACTGGTTGTGTGTTGATGTTGATGTGTTGGGTGTTCAATCAGGCACCTATACCTTTGTTAGTGAGGCTCATGGGTCGAAACGATGGCTAGACCACTGCGTTGTGACGCGTTCCGCACTATGTTCCGTTTTGAATGTTTACATCGATTATAATATTACATGGTCTGACCATTACCCCCTTATACTAGAATGTAGTCTTAATTTACTAACACCTAAGGTACAAACTGTAAATAATATTGGTTCAAATGTAATATGGGGTGAAAGAACTGACGAACAGATCAAGTTGTACCAAAAGGAATGTAATAGAAAATTAAAATTAATTGATTTTCCTTCAGAATTTATTCACTGTGCTGATACATATTGTAACGACCCTAATCACAGATCTGTTATTGATAAGTTGTATGGGGATATTGTGACCGCCCTCAGTGAGTCTGCGACTGTGAGTCGGGGAAGTGTGCGACGCAGGGGGAAGTCGCGATGCGTTGTTGGGTGGAATAGGCACGTAAGTGAGGCGTACGGGGTGGCCCGGTTAAAGTTTCATGATTGGCAACGATGCGGGGGGCCTTCGGCCGGCCCTGCGTATAACGAGATGTGCCAGAGTAGAAGGATATTTAAATCAAGGCTTAAATGGTGCCAGGACCATCAGCACCAGATCAAAATGGATATCCTTGCTTCACATCATTCTAATAAAGACTTCCGTAACTTCTGGAAAGGCACTAATAAAATGACACCTCGGCCTGGCCACCCAGTGGGCGTCAATGGTGTGAGTGACCCTAAAGGCATTGCTGATCTCTTTCGAGAACATTTTCATGTGAAATCGCCCCTGGGGTCGCCTTCACTGGGAATGCTTAATGTTGAGACATGTTATGGTCAAGTGGGTACAAGAATTAGCTCAAAAAATATAGCATGTACTGTTAAGTTAATGTCCAGAGGCAAGTCCCCTGGCCATGACGGTCTCAGCATTGAGCATCTTCAGCAGGCTGGACATCATTTACCGAGAGTATTAGCAATGCTTTTTAACTTCTGTGTCAGTCATGCCTACTTGCCGTCTGACCTTGTTAGGACAGTAGTAGTGCCAGTTGTTAAAAGTAAAACAGGGGACCTGTCCGATAAGAATAATTATAGGCCCATCTCATTAGCGACTGTTATTGCGAAGGTGCTTGACGGTTTGCTTGATACACAGTTAAATAAATTTCTACATCTGCACGATAACCAGTTTGGTTTTCGGCCAGGACTGTCCACAGAAAGTGCTATACTGTGTCTCAAGCATGCCGTCAGGTACTATACAGACAGGCAGACGCCGGTGTACGCGTGCTTCCTCGATTTGTCCAGGGCTTTTGATCTGGTTTCCTATGACATTCTTTGGAAGAAGTTGAAGGACATTAGCTTTCCCACAGAACTTATAAATTTATTTAAATGTTGGTATGGGGGCCAGATCAATAGTGTTAGGTGGGCTGGTTCACTGTCGGAACCATATGGGTTGGAGTGCGGGGTGAGGCAGGGGGGGTTGAGCTCCCCAGCACTTTTTAACCTATATGTCAACGCTCTGATTGTTGCGCTCAGCAGTCATCATGTCGGCTGTCATATTGATGGAGCTTGTTTGAATAATATTAGCTATGCGGACGACATGGTACTGCTGAGCGCATCGGTCTGTGGCATGAGAACATTGTTGCGGATCTGTGAGACATATGCAGAAGAACACGGTCTTAAATATAATGTGACGAAAAGTCAGGTCATGGTTTTTGAGGCCGGCTCTAAATGTCCTATAGCAGTACCTCCCATCAAACTTTATGGGGTTCCCTTGGTCAGGGTGGACCAGTTTAAATACTTAGGGCATGTAGTAACAGCCGGTCTCAGAGATGACGCTGATATTGAGAGGGAGCGGAGGGCTTTGGCTGTAAGAGGTAACATGATAGCTCGCAGGTTTGCGCGCTGTTCAGGGTCGGTCAAGCAGACCCTTTTCAGGGCTTATTGTACCTCTCTGTACGCGTGCAGCCTGTGGGTGAATCACACCCAAAAAGCATACGAAGCCCTCCGCGTCCAATATAACAACGCTTTCAGAGCGCTGATGGGGCTGCCGCGACATTGTAGTGCCTCGGGCATGTTCGCCGTCGCTAGCGTCGACTGCTTCTATGCAACGATGCGTAAGCGGAGCGCGTCCTTGGTGCGCAGGGTTCGCGGCAGCTCCAACAGCGTGCTGATGATGATAGCCGACAGGCTCGACTGTCCATACATTAGACGCTGCAGTGACTTGCACGTCACCTACAGTCGTCGGCTATCTAGATAAATTTGTGTTTTTGTTTTGTGTATGGTTTTATATTGGAATGTTTAATGTATTGTGTGTGTTTTATTTATCTATTGAATTATGTGTGTGTATTAATGAGTCCTTGTTACTCGATTAAATAAATGAAATTATACGAATATATAGGTATATATATATATATATTTTTTTTTTTTTTAAGGAAACGTTGCCCCACACTAGAATTTCTCCTATGTCGTGGGTGCGTTTACAAAAATTTAAACTCACATACACAAACAGCCAAAATTAGTAAATTTAAATCTAAGCTGACTGCATTATTATTGTATAAAAGACTTTTGAAAAAATGATAAAAGCAATAACATTTAAAAATAACATATACCTACGAGAATTAATATTATACCAGAATGACTTAATTATTAATTTAGATGAAAATTGTATCGTTACTTTTTACAATTGCATGTTTTTTTAATGAAAATTGTATTTTCTAGTTTTTACGACTTTGCATGCCGTAAGGTAGAATGTAGCGGAAACACTTAGCGATGTACCATCTTATACCTGTATCTACATTGTTCTGAATCTGAATCAGTTTGACAAAAGATGACGAGCGGGGGACGCGGTGTGTGTGTGTATGAGTGGGTAGTTATCTATTATTAGCTGTACCTACTTGCCATTCATTTGTAACAACTCGACGGCATTTATATTTCTTAGTAATTAGGTATGTTCAATATTTGCTTTATTTGTGTCTTTGGGGAATCGTTAGTGAATGTACAGAATGCGTTTTTTTTTAATATCTTTACCGTGCCGATATCTCAACATATGAGGTGATCTCGAGATCTAGGCCTTGAATAGAAAATCTAGTAGATAGGTACGTCATACAAATAAGGTAGGTACCTACCTATACATCGTTATCGCGCGTGACTTTGGGGGCAAATCGGCCGACGAACGGCGCTAGAGTAACAGTGTAAATAAGTAACAGTATTATGTCGCGGCAGTGATCTTGAAATAATTACCTACGGCCGCTCGGTAGATAAACCTTCCGTGTCCGTGCATAACTGCCGTGCACTCGAAATTGTTGTTCCTTTAGGGTGGTCTCAACTCTCAACTTTAATAACCCTACTTTTTGCTTCGCCGTAGTTGGGTAAAAAGCAAAGGCTTCTTCTGTCTTATTTCATTATTCCTTTTACTAAACCTTAAATATTGTTATTACTAAAAAAGAGTCAAGTGTTATGCAAAGTATTAGTTGTGGTATTAGTAAAAGACAAATATTCCAATAATTTATATTTACACGATGTCCGTAAATTCAAATAAATAACAGCGTTCTGAGCTAAGAATAATAAAAATAATAAACAAAGATTTTGAATACCCATTTATTTAGTTATGTTCTTACTTCGGTGATTTTGATATTATTCATCATTTAAAATACTATGAGTCGAAACGTGTTAAAGTCGTGTACGGTGACCATATATTATCGACAGCATTCAAATGAAAAAAAAAATACAATTATGGTAATCAGAATCACGCCTGTATTCCCCGAAGGGATAGGCAGAGGTCTCCCTATGTACACCTACATTTCGTCAGTTATGTTTAAGTCCATTGTATTTGGGGGCGAGCCTATTGCCATCAACCGGGCACAAATCCAGGCTCAAGAAATTCCAGATGGAAATTCTCAATAACACTTTGCCCGACCCGGGAATCGAACCCAGGACCTCATGCTCAGCAGTAGTGCTTCCAACCATTAGACCAACGAGACAGTCTAACAAAATCGTATAAATTAATATAAATCGTAATAAATATAAATCGTATAAATACATCCAAGTCCGTAATCAAAACAAGACCTTTTTTTGTTTACTGACTTGGATATATTTATTTACGTTTTTTTTTGTAAGAATGTAGGTTACTCGATAAATAATTATTCTATTCTATTCAATTTTTTCTATACCAAATGACAGCACAAACCTAAATCCAAGTTCATAGCATAGGTTGAGATTCCTGAACACTGCAGCTACCCGATATCTAGAGTCCATTGCCACTCCTAGTACTTTTTATTAATAATTTTATTCAGATTCTATATAATTTTGTCTTCTTTTATCTAATTTTGTTTAATTTCATTTCATTTCAACAAATTTTGTATATTTTTATGTAATTTAACCTAATTTTATGATTGTACGTAATAGTATTGACCGATAACTTGCAACTGAGAAAAATAATAATTTCCATTTTCAATGTATGGTTTGGAAACGGTCCTTTCAGGTTGTTTTTCCCAAAACTATTCAGAACTGTAGAGCTGAAACCTAATAAGTATTATGACAGGGCCTACCACCAACATATAGATACGAATATTACGTCCCGGACTCCGGATTAGACCCCGTTTAGGGACATATGGGATTTAAAAAAAAACAAATAAAATTCGTCGAAATAAACAAAATTGACTTTATAGATATACAGTTTCTTTACATTAAAATGCCTTGTATTTAACAAAAAAAATAATCTCTAGACTGGGGCAGCTGTCCCCCTTGGCGACGCCCTTAAAAGAAGCTTAAGAATTTAGATAGAGTAGGATGCAAGAGCGAGCGAAGCATGCTCGATAATTTTAGCACCCCGCTTGGGCGCGCCCAAGCAAAATCGAATCGGCCCTAAATGGCTTGGGCGTTGCGCCGCCCGTTTCATATTTCATACAAAATGTTTAGGAACGACGTGGCATGAACATACACACAACGCCCGCGCCACACCGTCGCCACGCCCGCGCCACACCGTCGCCACGCCCGCGCCACTCGCCATTTGTGTATGTCCCGTTGCCCCTCCGCTGCCGCTGGTCGGTCATTTTCGCGATCCTGGTTCGCAACTTCTGGGTGGTAACCCATATCCTACCCACGCGTAACCCGATATCCTACGGTACCACTTGAGATTAAAATTACGATATCTCTAAAGCTTTGTATGGGAGCTGCATACATATAAAACTTATGTTGTCGGAATCATGAAATAAGCTAACACATTAAAAATGGATAACTACAGTTTTGCTTCGTAATATTTTGTTAATTGTAATGTGAAATCAGGGGGTTACCGATATCGGCGGCGGGGATCTCTCGCGTCCGGCCCTAGTCCAGGCCATGGTACGGAGCGAGAGGGCATGGGAGGCCGTCACCTCCTTCTGCGAAGCAGTAATGCTCGCGAAGGAGGAGGCAGAACGCGTGAGGGAGAGGCAAATTTCGCGCCCTCACGCCCCTAGCCGCCGCAGGAGACGCCCTGGGCGTCGGGAATCGCAGGCCGATTCCCGGCCACCGTAGGCGCGGGCTTGCGGACGGTGAGCAATGGGTAGCTCGCCATCCGATAAGGACCAGGCCCGGGTCGACGGCGCGTTGTGTTCCACGCGCGCCTCAAAGAGATGTCAGCGCAACGGAAGGGGTCCGATAGGACCGATGCCTGCCGGGGTTGCGGGAAAGTCCGAAAGGGATACCGTGGCCCCTGGCAACGTAAAGGCAACGGAAGGAACACGGGTGGGTTTTAGTCAGTAAGAGTCTGACACGCCCTCCCGCTCCACCCAGAGCGGGAGAAGTTATTTGATAATTTCCCACCCAAAAAAAAAAAAAAAAAAAGGGGGTTACCGATTTTTCAATTTCATTTCATCTTTTTAACATAAAGACACACTATTTTATATTAATAAATTATAAAAAATATACCTCCACATACATTTTTTTCAACACACAAGCTTTACCATAACATGACGTCGTTTGGGCCGGCCCGCGCGGTAAACAAAAATCTGCTTATACTACATTTTTTCCCTGAGCACTCATGTAGAAAGTGGCATGGGATTATAGCTTATTTATTGTTTCGTTCACATGCTTATCGCAGACAGATTTTAAGCTGTTAAAATTGTTTATTTTATATCGAATATAAAATAATCAAGCACTTGAAAACATATGCAAAAAATATCAGTTTAAATTCTGTTGTATTTATTTCAAATCTAAATGTACATTCTAACGTAGGATGATATTTACTAATGGAAAAAAACAACACAAAGGCTTGTTGCCTAACAAAAACAATATCGAAATCACAAAATCATAATGTAAACAAAAGGCGTCCGCCATTATTGACAGCGTAATCACCACAGACTCAAAGAATTAAACGTGAATTATTGTCAGATGTTTAACGTGCCTATGATGATGATGATGTTTCTATGCCTTTCCTGTTCTTGCCCCTACACTCTGTGTAAGTTAGAGCAGGAACGGTATAGTTAATACAGGTAATCAAGCTAACTCCAAAACTACACAAGCAAAGTTAATAAAATTTATATGGGACCATATACCAAACAAAAAAATAATCATCAAAATCAATTCATAATTGGCGGCGAAATCGCGTAACAAACATAAAAAACATACATTCGAATCGAGAACCTCCTTCTTTTTAAAGTCGGTTAAAAAGAACGCGTTTAAAATACACTGCATTGTGAACCTAAACGCGGTGCTATAAGAACCACTTTATGAGCAAGTGTATAGAAAACTTATTTTCGCTGGTGATAAAACCATTGGTTCATTTACTATTTATTATAATCTATCATTCTGACTATCGGAACCCTTTACTGTGCTTGGTCCTACACGCACTTTGATGGTTTTATTAAAGTAAAGTCTTGTACAATACCTTCGCTTGCCACATCTTGATCGTTCCCAGAATCTAAAGCTTCCCACTTGGAACCATTTGCCCCCCACACAAAGGGCTTGTGTTCTTTTCTTAACCCGATGCCGGCGGCTGGGAGTAGTGATCCTCGCGCTCAAAGACAGCACCTCCACTAAACATTGGAGATAAATTGGTTAGCGTTAAGAAATCATTGATGATTCCACCAATAAGAACACGTAACTTACCTTTACCCAAGTTTCAGAGAGTAAGTAACACTTGATTTCATACGCTGAAATTAAAGCCCAAACACCCTTAAAAGTAAAAACCACATTGTTTTTTGTTCATTGTTTGTATTTGTATTGCACCTCAACTGCCTCTAAATAAAGAATTTTCTTTCTCTTCAGTGGTGGCTGTGTGCCTACCACACAACTAACAAGGACTGGGAGATAATCAATACGAATTGCTCATCATCGCTAGTTGGTTTACAGAGAAACAAGCTTATGAGTGATTACATTAAATAATAACATGACGCATGTATTCCCCGAAAGGTTAGGTAGGTTTATAGTCCAGTATAAGGGGTGAGCCTATGATGATGTTTACTTACATAAGAAAATAACCAATATCTACTTAATTTCATAGTCTTCTATCAGACGAAAACAAGGTGCGCCTTCAACGGTTGGGTCATACCGGTTTTGATGCACTCTTTCGGCATACTCAAATGGATTTAGACCAAACTCAACGCCCTGGATAGGAGAATCCGTACACTGCTGACTGCTTATCGAATGCATCACCCACGGCTATCGGTAATGAGACTTTATTTCCCGCGAAGGTCGAAGCTTTTTAAACGCTAAGACCCTCCACCAGTCGCGAGATATGCAGTCTCAGGGAATATTTCCTAGAAGCCGATATGCGGATGCATCGAGATATGGTAGTAGTGGACAAGGGCCTCACCCCGCTCTTGGCTAAAGAGAACTGGCGCAAGGCTGTAAGTGCTTGCCAATAATTATGGCACAGTAAGGAGCTTCACGGACGCGAGAAAGATACACATATCTTGATTTGGCTCGCGAGGTTATCGACATGTGGGATGTGGACTCAGCAATCATTGTGCCGATAGTCGTATCAGCCAATGGCTTCATTACCAAGAACGTCAACCAACACCTAAGGAGGCTCTCGATGGGCAGCTGGTTAAGGGCTTGACTCAGAGAGCGGTAATTCTGGACACAGCTCGCATTGTTCGGAGGTTCGTCTCTCTGGAGCCCTGACCGCCAGTAGCTTGGATCCTGTTCCCGATACCGGTGGGCTACTATTTTTAAATGATGTTTTATTCTAATGTTTAACGCCGTCGCACGAATACACCCTAAGAGATGCGCAAAAATCGTCACTCACTGGACGCCTGAAGGAGGACATCGCCGTCGAGGTAGACCGTGGCGAAGGTAGTGTGACGATCTAATCATATTTGCGGGGCCAACATAACCAGAAATTGCACAAAACAGACACAATAAAAGCTAATATAAATAAATAAATAATATTTAAATATTATTTATATGTAAATAATGAAAAAAGAAATAATATATCTACTTACTTATTAATAACAAAAAAGCAATAAAATAAAAAATATCCATAATTTATTCAACTTGGCAAAACTACGTTAAATCCTCAAAATAATTCCATCATAATTTGACTGCATCTGTACGTACCAACATAGTCCTTAGCTCTCTACAATTAAAATATTTTAATGTCAAAGTAATGTTGTGAAGTTAATTGTTGGTTTTATGATCAAGGCACGACAGCTGGCACACGAGGCGGCCTCGTCGCCACGATAACAGCGTTACATCACACTCGTGCGCACTTTCTCGAGCCTCGCCGGCTAGTTCCATGCTGAGGTGACCTTCCTGGTGACTCGGACTTACAGTCGACCGCACGTCAGTGGCAACAAAACCAGTATAAACTGGCCTCGTATTCTATTGAAACTCCGTCACTAAGTCAGCTTCCAGGTTTCAGCCAAACGCCAAATTCCAGGTTGGCCCGTTACTCGAAAGATATTATCAGCAAAAAGATGTGGAATCCTCCCGAGAGGAAGTTGAAGGCCGTAGCCAAGTGAAACCGCACAAGTACCTACCGATCGTGGATGGGTGACCATTCATTTCATACCGAGAGACCGAGGCTGAAGGAACATGCTTGAATTGGTCCAGTCTGGCATTATTGGCTCTTTGAAGCACTCGTTACGGGCAGTCATAAGCCAAAGTATCCGCAGTCATAAGTAATAAATTCGTTTATTTCTCCCTTAAAACATATTTACAATTTGAGTCAATACAGAATTAGAAGAGAGACAGGAGCCCAAACTAAGCAAAGCTTGTGTCTTGGGTCTCCTGGCCCCAACCGAAGATCTTAACGCTACTTATTTAATACATCAGAGATGTATATGGGAGTAAAACTGGACGAGTATCGTGGGTGTGAGAGTGTGTATAGGTGTATTGTTGTGTGAGGGTGTGTGCGTATGGGCAGGTTTGAGGGTGAGTATTGGATGGTGAGGGTGAGAGTGAGTGTGTGTTTATGAGAGAGTGGGAGAGTTACTGTATATTTGAGTATGCCATCCTCTAAACTATGGTTTTGTGGTGAGTCTAAATGTTTCTGTGTCTGTTTAAGAGTGTTTCTGTTTCATGGTAGTCAAGAGTGAGAAGCCATTTTGTGATATTTAATTTGCATTCCATTTTGGTTTTGTGGTAAATTTGCAGGATTTTGTTGGCAAGGTTATAAAGTCTCGGTCCTTGAAAGAAGAAATAATTTGCGCTAGCAGCTGTTTTGGTTGGGTTTATTTGGCAAACTTGGTAGTTCCGACGTCGGGTAAGAACTACGTTGTTTGGGTCAAACTGTGTAAATTTATGTTGTTTTAAGATAACAGCAAGTATATAAAGCTGTCTGACTGATAGAACTTCAGCTAAGCTATAAAGTGCCACTGTCGGAAAAAATCTCGGTTTGGAAAGGCTTATTTTTAATACGAGTCTTTGAGCCCGCTCCAGTTCAATTAAGTGACTTTTAGCTGCTCCACCCCAAGAAGAGATACAGTAAGCAAGGACAGATTGACAGAGAGCTAGGTAAACAGTTTTCATTATCTCGGGATCCGCCACATGTCTTAACTGTTTGAAAATATAAGTAAGCTTTCTGACTCTTGCAGCTACGTTACTTATGTGTTCCGCAAAACTTAAATTTCGATCAACTGTTATTCCCAGATATTTTATAGAGTTTGTGAAGTTAATGTGTGGACAATCGCAGATCGAATCTGGTACTTGGTTACAACAATGAGCTATTATTTGGTGCTGCAGAAGGACAGAATTATTCATATTATAATTTCTTAAAGTAAATGTTATATATTTGGTTTTATCCGCGTTTTATATAAGTAGGTATCGGGTTATTAAATATCGGAATTCCGAAGGTCGGATAGGCAGTCGCTAAAATACTGGTAGGTATACAGCTGCATCAGGTTAGATTGGAAGTCTACCCTAATAAGTAAAGTAGATAGGTACTCAAGAGGCTTTGGACCTGACGTGGCGTGGTACATTTGCATGTAACCTCCGTGAATCTAATATGTCTAAATACGAAACAAATATTGAATTGGTGATAGATTCAGATACAAAGTGTGACAGATTCTGCGCGGCGAAACGATACACTGGATATATGAATTTTCCAGCAGAAGAAGAAATAACCATGCTATTTGTGTAATGAACCTCAGGCGATGCTAGCGGATGTAAAGCGGCGAAGTACCTATGTTGTTACAGTAACTAACTTTTATTGCTTAGTTTTTCAGTTGTAGAATCTGTTTGTCAAAAACCTTTCCAGAGTAATATTTTGTGCAGTTCTTTAAGCCACCTTCCTTCAAGAGGTTGACAGTCCTATTTGCTTGATAGGTGTGGAGATGGAACACATAGGAGTGGAACTTATCATTACATCAGCAATGTTCAACGATAATCATCCTACAAGATAGCTGTAAATACTGCATTCGTTATAAGTACATATGTGTTATAGAACACTTTATAATTATTTGGTAAAAAGTACACAAGTACTTGGTGCGTCTAAAAGATTCAGTCAAACACCCACCAACGTGTTTTTCTGCGGCAAAATTGTGGTGAGGTTGTAATAAAACACTTAGTGTGTTTGACCACCGACACTTTGAATTTGACAATACCCAAAAATAATAAAAAGAGTAGATATTTCGGAAGTTGCAATAATAAAAAATAAATGATAATAAAACTTTTTAAGACATTTGGCAGCAAGAATATCGATTATTAATGGACTTTAGGTCTTATGTCTAGACCTTGATGTTTCTATATATTGTACTTAGTGTGTTAACTGAAAAAGATATGAAATAAATTGGTTTTCTAACAATTGCAAATAGTGCAGCATTTTTTTTTTCCATAATTGACATATAACATAACGTCTGTCTTTTAGATCATAGATAGGGTCGATAAGCGGCTGCCTATTGGATGTGCAAAAGCTAATGGCTTTATACTGAACAATCAAAGAGTTTCTTATAAGATCATTACGTTGATTCCACAACTTCGTTTGTATTCTCGAATTGACAGTTCTTCTACGTTAAAATTGTCACTAAAAGGCTGTTTATTGTGTTTTACCCTACTAGTGACTCCATACTCGAAGAATTAATCATCAAGAAACGCCTTTCCACCACTGTACTGTGACAGCAGGTAGCAGTGGCGTGCCTAGGGGTCAAAATTAGGGCAAGTCGATAGATTTTTTTCGATAAAAAAAAAACAACCAAGTGAGAGATTGACTGATTTTCGTAAGTTGTTCATGGTACAACATTATTATAATTTTGGTTAGAAAACCTTTAAAATGCGAAGAGTTCTATATATTATTTCAAACATTACTATGTAATTGTCATAAGTGCCTAATGAATGCGAGTAATCACACCACATAGCCCAACCTTTTCACCATAATTCATATTCGCTTGTCACATGCAAAATTTTTCAACCAAAAGCCATTAGATGGCTCCCAAATTATTGATTTGTTGTTCTATTGCTGTACGCATAATTTTATGAGTTTAATTTGAATGTCGATTGAAAATGTTAACATGAGATATTACCTAAATAAAATTTTATAATTTATTATAAAGACAATAGCCAACTTTAATCTTTATTTCAAAACATTATTGTGTTTTGTTATCTCAATGAGATGTACTTAATACACACATCAACACGGTCTAGGGATATTTTTAAAAAAGCGAATTACTATCAATGTGTTAATTATTTATATGACATGTATATATTTAAAAGATACGTTATTTAATATTCTACCATTTTTTAATAATGGTTAAGGTACTTCGATTAAAATTTCAGGATTTTATGGAAAAAAAATGAAGCATAGACGGAAACCGTATATGAATTAACTTTTAATTTATGAGTAAAAACTGAAAAAAATTGAAAAATCATTTAATTTGTGTTTATAAACTTGGAGTTAGTAGTCTGAGAAAGCGCCCATGATGTTCATAACACATCGGCAACGATTCGGCATGCTCAGAACAAGGTTGTCAATGTCTTGCTGCGGAATATTGTCCCACGTCCTTCTGAGGTGCGCAAAAAGTTGATCTTCTGTAGCCAGATTTTCAGGAACTTCCTTCAGAGCTCTTCTTTGCAGTATATCCCACGCATGCTCAATGGGATTTAGATCTGGCGATTGAGCAGGCCAGTCTAAGGCCCTAACATTGTGTGTATGTAACCAAGCTGCTACCGTTCTCGCCGTGTGTGCCCGGGCATTGTCGTGCATGAGCAGGAAATCTTGCCCCATTTGTGTTCTGTGGTGCAAGATTACGGGCCCCAGCACCTGTTGGACGTATCGTTCTGCCGTCATATTGCCCCGCACCCAAACGAGATCCGTCCGTCCTCCAAGACGAATTCCTGCCCAAACCATAATTGTTCCTCCTTGGTATGGGTGAACTTCCTGAGGGTTCTGAAGACGGCTCCATCGTCCAGGAACTCGCCAAACACGTGTCCTTTGTGAATCTGGATGGAAGCCGAACCTGGATTCATCCGTGAACAGCACATTGGACCATTGCTCACGGCCCCAGTCCACGTGGTTCCGAACCCATTCTAATCGTCGTCCACGATTGCCTCTCCGTAAAGGTGGGACCCGGAGTGGTCTACGAGAGCGTAGATTGCTTTCATGCAGTCGCCTTCTTACAGTTTGGTCACTCACAAGCACTTGGTGTTCCACTCGCAGCCTTTGGACCAATTGAGTCGCCGTTGCATTTGGTTGAGCTCGCGCAGTAATTTGCAAAAATCGATCTTGTCTGGGGGTAGTGATGCGACTTGGCCCCCGGTGCCTCTCCGCTACTTCACCTGTGGCACGATAGCGTGTCCACAATCTTGAAATTACATTTTGGTGGGTCCCTATGGCCTCAGCAACATTACGCTGAACAGACCCAGCTTCTAGCATTCCCACAGCTCGTAACATCTCCGCCCTCGTCAAATGTAGGCGTTGCATGGCTATAATACCTCAATTTTAACTTTATCTTTCGTTTAAAAATGAAAAAAAACTGTAACTAAACGTAATTCGTATTGTTTTCTAAATTTCGCACAAATGATAATTCCCTCTCCTACACATCAAGACATTTTTATGCCACCGAAACAAAAGAATTTTCAAAAATTTGAATTTGGAATTAGTCTGAGATAAATTACAAACAAATCGGTGTATGAAAGATTACAATGCGGCCAGTACTTTTCGAGTTATTTAATTGAGTATGAAATATCCCTAGACCGTGTTGATGTGTGTATAATAAGATGGTTTGTTTTTCAGTGGTTTACCAAAACTACAAATGCCATACATACAACACAATATTCATGTGCTTTCATGGCACCAGCTACCTACTTAAGATTGTCTAATAAACAATCGAATGCCTATTTCAATCTATTCTTCGACTGACAAAAATACTTGTTTTTACTTCCGAGAAATAGGTACTTACAGTAATTTGACATTGGTTACGGTGAAGTAAAGAGTTACTTAATGTCAAAAAACTAAATTTACATACCTTTTCGAACACAGTTTCCGAATTCCCATTTGGATGATAAAAATAACACATTACTTACAAAAGCGCGGAATAACATCGCCGCAATAACTATTACTTCATTTTAAACAATAAAACTAGTTCTTTACTTCAGAATTCACGCACTGCGCAGCGTCTTGCAACGATATACTTGCTTTACTCCTACTATTCATAATCAAACACTCGTCGATTCGTTTCATTCATAAAAAATCAAAAGCCGGGCTTAAAAGTTAGAAATATTTCCGAAATGAGTACATACTAATGGTATCAATGAGAGGTCCAGAAGCCTCATAAGAAGCCAGCTTGTGCGAGCGAGAAAGCTATGCAATGTACCACAAAATTGACGTCTTCATTCATCGATGCGATCTTGCGTCCTGCTTATCGCTACAGTGTTAGAGCGAGATCGCAACTGCGCCATCCGAGATAGTTTGGCAACGGTGCGTCATGAAAAACGGCGCAGAATTCAAATATTATTCTTTGAGTACGTAAATCTGGCATCGTTGCTTTAATTCTTGGTTGCTTAACAAGTTTACAGGTGTATTTTTTTTTTGTTTGTTTTTTGGCTCGCCTTTGTAGGCAAGCCAGGCTTTTCGGCTTTAATAAAAGGAACGCCATTGGTAGGTAGGAACCCTCAAACAAATTGTGCTCTACTAAGACCTCGGCCACACCATGCGAAGAACCGACATAGGTATTTGGCGCAAAACCGGGACAAGACATCAACGAGATGGGTCACTAACCTCAGCACTGAAGGATCGAACTGCTGATAGCGGTTCTATAGACTGTTTTATTAATAAGGTTTATTCTTCATCATCATAATTCTCTTGCCCTTATAACAATTTATTCGTGGTCGACGCATCATGTCTTTTTCTTCCATACTTCTCTTTTAGTTATCACCTCGGTAGTCACCCCCTTTCTAGCTTCTTCTTTCTAGCTTCTTCTTCATCTTTCACACAGTCCATCCATCGTTTCTTTGGTCTTCCCCTACTCTTATAGCCATCCACATTCATAGGTACTTACTCAGAAGTTTCCTGACGACATTTCTTCATTCCTCCGCTTCACTTCATGCCCCTACCATGGCAATGCTATGCAGCGCTGGCCCTAGGGTAGAGCGAGTGGAGCGGTCGCTCTAGGCGCTTCACTTCATGCCCCTACCATGGCAATGCTATGCAGCGCCGGCCCTAGGGTAGAGCGAGTGAAGCAGTCGCTCTAGGCGCTTCACTTCATGCCCCTACCATGGCAATGCTATGCAGCGCCGGCCCTAGGGTAGAGCGAGTGGAGCGGTCGCTCTAGGCGCTTCACTTCATGCCCCTACCATGGCAATGGTATGCAGCGCTGGCCCTAGGGTAGAGCGAGTGGAGCGGTCGCTCTAGGCGCTTCACTTCATGCCCCTACCATGGCAATGCTATGCAGCGCCGGCCCTAGGGTAGAGCGAGAGGAGCGGTCGCTCTAGGCGCTTCACTTCATGCCCCTACCATGGCAATGCTATGCAGCGCCGGCCCTAGGGTAGAGCGAGTGGAGCGGTCGCTCTAGGCGCTTCACTTCATGCCCCTACCATGGCAATGCCATGCAGCGCCGGCCCTAGGGTAGAGCGAGAGGAGCGCTCGCTCTAGGCGCTTCACTTCATGCCCCTACCATGGCAATGCTATGCAGCGCTGGCCCTAGGGTAGAGCGAGTGGAGCGGTCGCTCTAGGCGCTTCACTTCATGCCCCTACCATGGCAATGCTATGCAGCGCCGGCCCTAGGGTAGAGCGAGAGGAGCGCTCGCTCTAGGCGCTTCACTTCATGCCCCTACCATGGCAATGGTATGCAGCGCTGGCTCTAGGGTAGAGCGGCCCTGGCGTTAATCATGAAACACTGCTCTTGAAACTTGAGCAAACTTAAAATCATATTTGAATGATAGACAGCGGTAAGTTCAAATAAACGGTGTAAATTCATTGGGTTTAAAAGTCAAAATGGATGTACCACAGGGCTCGATATTGGGTTCATTCCTCTTTTTAGTATATATAAATGATTTACCTCATTTACTGAAAAACCGACCACAAATGGTGTTATTTGCTGATGACACATCACTGATTTTTAAGGTAAACAGACATGCTTAGGAGCTTAACGGCGTAAATAACGCTATGCTAAAGGTCCATAATTGTATTACTGTAAATAATTTGGTATTAAATGAGAAGAAAACTAAATGCATAAGATTCGCGTCACTGAATGTTAGAAGTAGTGAATGTCACGTTGCAAGGAGACACTAAAAAACGAATTCGTCGAAAAAACGGTTTTCCTGGGAATCACGCTTGACTCAAAAATACAGTGGGGTCCTCACTTAACATCACTTGCAGGGCGGCTGAGTTCAGCCGCTTACGCTGTTTGGAAAATCCGCCAACTAACAGACGTGGATACCGCGAGACTGGTCTATTTTAGTTACTTTCATAGCATCATGTCTTACGGTATTTTGCTGTGGGGACGGGCCGCAGATATTGATTCTATCTTTATTCTGCAAAAGAGGGCTGTCAGAGCCATCTAAAACCTCCACAGACGCAAATCTTTAAGGTTCTGGATCTTTAATTGTTTAAGAAAATTAACATCATGACGGTACCATGTCAGTATATATGTATATGAAAACATTATGTATGTTCGAAAAAATCGACATCTTTTTAGTAATATAAGTGACAGGCATAATTTTAACACAAGAAATAGGAACAAATTAGATCAACCACGTTTCAGGTTGTCTAAAGTACACACTTCTTTTATGGGGTACTGTGTAAAATGTTATAATAAAATACCACTCGATATTCTTCAACAAAATGAGAAGAAATTTAAAACATGCATTAAACGCACACTATGTAGACAAGCATACTATAAGTTGGATGATTATATCTTAAATAAAAATGTTTGGCTTAATGCTGGTCCTGCTCCACAGAAATTGGATGAGTTGCTTCCCATCATAAAGCCAGACAAAATAAAAAAGGGTAATGTTTATTTTTATTTAACCAATTTTGATTATTTTAATTATGTTAATAATTGAATACTCCAATAGATAATAATGATTTTCTTTCTTTTTGGTAGTAAAACTCTTTTAATCTCACAAATACATTGCAAAGTATAGTTTTGTATAATTTAGAAGCATTTTTTTTTCAATAATTCGTATTTTTCGTAGACTAAGTGGGAATCCGTGTCATAGTTGCGACAAATGTTAGGCCGACAGTATGATATGTCGACCATCAGCGGTGCGTCAGCACATCAGCTTGACGTACGTTAGTGCGACTGATTGTTTTCTCGACAAATGACAGGACGACGGAACTTTTGATCGACGAACGAAAGCGCGACAAACGTTCCTATATTTTGTTGCTACTTTGCGGAGCCTGTGCTGACAGGCCACCACATCTACCATGTGCTACCAAGAACGGTACCCTTTATCCTTAGTGCGTGCGAGTGCTCAGAACAGTCTGTGAGCTCTACTCGCGACCTATGTGCCGTGTTACTTCTACTTATTTAATTATATGTATTAAGCTAAACTGCTAGTTCCACCTACCTCTCCACACAACCTATAAGTTCGTAGGATTAGAAAAGTACCGTCCTTGGCAGCACGTGGCAGATGTGGTGGCCTGTCAGCACAGGCTGCACAGAGTAGCAGGCCTTGTAGATCTGGCCGTAGGAACGCTGGTAGAGTACGGATACGTAGTACAATTATAATAATAATACTGGTATAGTACCAAAATCTCTTACACAAAGCCTTAACACTCTACACAATTCCAAAGCCACAATTCTCAACACCTGTCGCATCACCCGGAAGTTCCTTACTTCTTCCACAATATCATCAACGTTCCCTATTTAAATTCCCCCTTACACACTTGGTTCCGGCCCGTGAGGCCGTATACTCTCTTATAAGAGAAGAAAATTAAAGAACTCGAAATAATAATAATGTTTATTTCCAGTTAAGCTTCGTGCAGACTAGCGCGACGCGACACCGATTATTGTTATAGCGTGAAGTTTTTTTTTAAATTGTATTGTTCGAGTCGCGTCGCGCCGTCGCGTCGCGCTGGTCTGTACGAGACTTTAAATGTAACATTGTTTTAAAAAAAATCTGCCACAAAATATAAAGGTCGAACGAATAAAGTTGTGTCGCGCTTTCGTTCCTCGATCAAAAGTTCCGTCGTCCTGTCGTTTGTCGACAAAACAATTAGTCCCACTAACGTACGTCGAGTTGATAGGAGTGGCAAGATCTCCTATCTTGCCACTCCTATCAACTCGATTCAACCGATTTCCACACAACAGGTACCTATAACTTATTTCTTCTACTAGGTACTTACAAATTTGAACAGTAAGTAGGTACCTACCTAACGTTCGTGTCAGAAACCATTCTTCTCGCGGGCGTGGCACGGCGCTGGCGCATCATGTCCAGTCATGGCGGCACCCACAACTAATAATTTATTTCAATTCCGCACAATGAGTTATATTCCGAGGCGATTGTAAATTTTCTTGAACTTAGTCTAGAGCTGGGCTCAGTGTGTACCGGTAAATACTTAAGTAAGTATAAGCACGTAAGCATCATGTAAGCATTTGATTTGCGAAACAACGGGAACGCCCCGGGATGCCGCACTTCACGGAATTATTATTATTTGCCTCAGAAACAGGCCCATTTGCGTAAGACCCGAGCGAACCTTATGTAAATACATTGTGCCGTGTAATGTCTTCATTAAAAATAATTAATTGGAAATGATAACATCTGTAACTTTGGATAATGATAGTGTTACCCCACCAGTATCGATTTAATCGACTAACATTATTCAATCAAACTACCTACTAATAACTCGCAAAAGCATGTTAACAAAGGTATTTTTAGGGTTCCGTTTTTTCTTTTGAGGTACGGAACCCATAGGATCACTTATTTGTCTGTCTGTCTGTCAGTCTGTCAAAAGACTTTTTTTCTCAAGAACGCGTGGAGGTATAAAGTTGTAATTAATTATAAAATACGTAGGTCTGTGGCCCCTTGGAGCTCTAAAAAAATCAAGCTTCTAAGTTAACGCAATAAAAAAATACGGCCATTTAAGGTGGCCCGCGAAACTCAAATTTTCTTAGGTTTTTTTGTAATTTGCAGGTCAGTATCAGCTTGTATGTTGATCTAAATATAATTCGCGGCCGGATCAAATGTTTATTTATAGAATTAATTAAATCACAAGTAAGTACGGAACCCTTCATCCTCCCCCAGTTGGTTTTTATAGAGCTTAAGAAAACGATTATTTTAGCAAAACATAATTTGTTTTCGGAAACTTAGTATTTTTTTCGGAAGTTTTTTTTTTTTTTTTGGAATTTAGTTTATTATTTAAAATTACAGATTATTTTTCGTAGAATTGTAATTCGAATAAACTCATGTTTATTTGTTAAATTCTAAATGTTTTTTCGGTTAATTTTGTATAAATTTTTCGGAAGGTCATTTTAACACAGCTTAGTTAGTATTACAGAAAACCACAGATCGTTGGAAATTAATTTGTTTTTCGGAACCTTTAGTATTTTTCATTATTTTTGTTCTAGCATCTACGTGACATATGGGTGTTTAAATTGAATTTTAAAATATTTATTCTGCTGTGAGACTCCCTGTACTTTTAAAAATACGTTTTACTTTAATCGAGTCTATTTGAGTGGGAGTCGGGCCTCTGGCTTCAGGCGCTACCGTCACCCAACATAGGTACTATGCTGGGTGATACCACCTTCCGGCTCGCTACCTGTCTGCGTCTGGGCGCTCCTTGTGTGGCTCCGCATCGCTGCCAATGCGGTGAAGGTGTCGACTGTCTCGGACACCATGGCCTATCCTGCAGTAAGAGTGCAGGCCGGATAGCACGGCACGCCAGCATAAATGACATCATCCGTCGTGCTCTTGTCACCGCCGGAGTGCCAGCTGTTTTAGAACCCAATGGCTTGGCACGCGACGATGGGAAGAGACCAGACGGAATGACCATAATGCCTTGGAAGGTAGGTAGGCCTTTGGTATGGGATGCAACGTGTGTCGACACCCTTGCGCCATCCCATCTTCCTAGCACGGCGGGCTGTGTTGGGGCTGCTGCTGCAGGTGCGGAAAACCTCAAACGGCGCAAATACTCCAATCTAATTGGGACTTATATGTTTGAGCCGTTTGGGGTTGAAACACTAGGGCCTTGGGGTCCGAGTGCCCACTTAGTTTTTCAAGACATCGCCAAGCGGCTGGTCGACTCTTCACGTGACCAGAGGGCTGGCCTATTCTTTGGCCAAAGAATCAGCATTGCCATTCAACGTGGTAATGCTGCCAGCCTTTTGGGCACTTTTCCTGTTGACAGCGATGCGGACGAATTTTTTGATGCCCTATAATAATCCCCCCCCCCCTTTCTATAAACTTGTACATATTATTATTATTTTAAGTCTGTTTTTAAATCATGTAAATTGTGTAAATAAAATAAAAAAAATGTCTATTTGTAAACTTTGTATATAAAAAAACATAACCCTCCTATTGGGCTTAGCCGTAATCGGGGAAAAAAGGGCTGCCTACAAAATTTAGATACGGGGCCCATTTAGGACTAGCTACGCCACTGAAAGTGAGGTTAGGTACCTAACAAAACTTCACAAGACACCGAATGAAAAGTACATGTACCAACCGACATAACGGTGAGTAAGCAGTCGCGCACCGCGGTCATTAAATTAAAACGACAAAGATAAACATAACTAACGGAACGCATATCATAATTCTTAACAAAGTCGCTCGCTTGTAATTCGCCTGTTCCACGTGATATATCGCCCGAGATTCTGCGCCGGAATCATTTTCCCGTAGCCTTTTCAAATTCACCCCGCCCGGTCCGTTGTGTTCACACATGACAAATTGCATTCACTTAAATACCTACACACTTTGTGACATAGAAATAATCTTTATTGACTCACTGACACATACTTTTTGCGAGTTTGTCTTGACATAAATATATACATAATTATATATATATTAGGTCTTTACCTATGAAATTGCCGTTCTGCAGTACTGGCTATTTCAAATCAAAATAATTTTTGTTTGGCTAAGAATTCTAATTTCAAATTAATTTTATTTTAAAAACATGGAATTTTTTTTCCAAAAGTAGTCATTTGTTTATTGATTACATACATTTTCATCGCATTTCAATCTTTTTCGTCATCATGGATACGTTAAAAAATCTAGTAATTATGGAATATGAGTAGGGGAGACCGAGGGGTTTTGACACAAAGGTGATTTGAAACAATCGCGAAATTTAAAAACGTTAGCGATCTGGCACCGACAAAAATCAGCCGCTCCCCACCACCCGCCGGGCCCCGCAGTTCGCGTCCGTGCCTCAGACACGCGGTTGAGTCGTTGTGGCTGCCACGTCGCAAAAATCGTGAAAAGTAAGTTTTTAACGTTTTTTTAAGATACCTGTATTTTGATAATGGGTTTGTATTTTAGCTTGGGTTTTAAATGTTTCGAAAGCTCATTAACTAACGATTGAAACCATGGCGCTGGTAAAACTAATTTCTATGTGTTTTGCTTCTGGATTTTTAGTTGTATAAAGATTGGCAGGATTTTTCTCACTGAGGGGATTTGAAACAGACTGTTTCAACTCACCTCGCTTAAGTTTTGTATGGGTGAATGCTAATACGGTGTGGTTTATGCTTTTTTTTTGTTAATTTTGTTTCAGTATGCCTACTGATTATAAAAGGAAGACAGATAGAGGTATGGCGAGTCGCGAAATTTACACATTTGTGAGATTATTGTTACAAATTTAGACTCCTTCATAAGAAATATTAAGACTGATTGTAGTGATTCTAAACGACTGAAAATTGATAATAATTGAGTCAGTTTGTAAGAATATGATTGTAGATTCTAAACTTGTTGCTATAATTAATATTATAATTTGTTAATTATGATCGCGTATCATACTACTTAATTATTTAAGAGTTTATGTTCATTTCTTGGGAAACCGGCCAGGTGCGTGTCGGACCACGCAAAATGAAGGGTTCCGTAGATGGGATGAATTTATATCAAGAACAAACTTAACATTGTAGTTGAAAAAATTGTTTATTCTGTCAATAGGATATTGCAATCACTTTTACACGACATATTAAAAAAATATAAAAAAATATCTAGATGAGTTCGGCGTTTCCTATCTGACTACTCTGAGAAGAAAGACCGAAACAAACTCAGAGGCCACAGTCTCTTTTAAAGTCCAGACATAATCCCTCGAATAATAATCTAATAACCTCATAAGGCCACATGAGGACCATGTAGATTAGTGTCTGAAATGGTCTTTTAAGAAAGAACCACACAGATTTGAGTGGACCTGTCCAATCAGTGCAAGCATATGTCAGTAATCGTGGAATTCAACTCAGAACTTAAGGAGCTCAACTCGTCGAACAATACCAAAGAAAGGACATTTGGGAACAAATGTTTTTCAACTGCAAATGTAAGTTGGTTGATTACAATGATTATTACAAGTTAACTTGTAGAGCCTACTTAGCTGTGATAGTTTTCCTTTTAATTTCGTTATAATATACTACTGCTATGAATTTTTTCACATATCCAGAACCAACCATTTACCTGGCAGGGGGGGACACACTTGACTCTAACAAAAATTTGCCCTTTAAAGCTTAATATTTTGCAAACAAATACCTGAATCTAAAAATGGTTTTCACAAACTAACAATATTTTTGAATGACCTTTCCACCGACACACCACCAAAAAAAACATCCCCACTTTACGTTACCCAAAAAAACCCTCTGACCACTTTTTACCTACCCCTTTTTTACAAGATTTTATTTTACCACTTTGTCGGCGTGATTCATTTGTATACCCATGCCAAAAAACAACTTTCTAGTATTAACAGTCTCTGAGCTAAACCGCGGACAGACGGACATGCCAAACTATAAGGGTTCCTTGTTGACTACGGAATCCTAAAAAAATGACAAACTGTTGTCTGTTACCCAACTTTTCATGCGTTATCAGCTCATCGGCTTTGGGTATAATTTAAATTCCGACCTCCACGTGGGCGTAGCTGCGGCCAAAAGCTAGTTTAATAAGTCTAACCCTTCGTGCGATACAACATCTATAAGTTCAGTGAAGACATCTATAAAGTTAAGAATCCTGAACGGTTCGAGTTCAAAGTCAAATCATTTATTTCAAATAGGCTGATAAATAAAATACACTTTTGAACGTCTCATAGAATTGATTCTAGTCGAAGAATGTGCAAGAAACTCCATAATATTTTTTATTTTTTTATGTTTGTCTATATTTTGTACCTATGTATAATAATAGAATTACCATACCTACCACAATAGGTAAAACCTATAGAGTTGAGGCGATGCTAATCCCGTGCAGAGCATACAGACCTACGTGTGCGTTGACCTTAATTTGATACATAAATTAGTAATTAATCATAGTTCACAGAATGGGGCACGTAGTAGCACGTGAAACCCATTCATTGTTTTTTATTTATTTTTACTAGCTTTTATTGAATGAAAGCTAGTAAAAATAAATAAAAAATAATAATTACTAATTTATGTATCAAATTAAGGTCAACGCACGCACGCTAGTATAAATAAATAAACTAGTAGTAATGAACAAGTACTAGCTTTCATTGAATTCAGGACAGTTTCAAGTGGGTCACTAATTTCCCCAGCTCCCTGTCGCCGGAGAACGGGGAGTAAGCGGTATAAACAAAAAGTAGACAAACACGGAATATCCATTAGTGATCACTGAAATGTTTCTTTTTCTTAAAAACAACGACTCCTGAACTTTCTATTTGGTGCTTCGATCTATGTTTTCGCTTTTGGTTAGGAGGTATACAAATGTGGGATTTGGTTGCTCCCGATTATTCGAAATAAAACCAATCACTGTGATCCATAGGTTATAAAGTTTAATCAGCTAGGAACGCCCACAAATTGTAATTACACTAGGTAGAGTGATACAATGTTAAAACAAGTGATAGTCGCACTATAGAAACGGTGAGAGCCTGGATTATTAATCTAACAAAATCCCCAGGAAAATTCTCGTCTTAGCTTCTGTCAAGAAACGTAGTGATGTGTCACTATCGTAGGGATGTTACATGGTCATTCAAGTGAACGATGTGTTCATCGCCACACCACCCCCCTACGGAGAGAACAAAACCAGGCTTAAGTAACTAACATGGTACAGTTATAAAACATCAATAAACAATAAAAATAAAAATTAATCAAAATTCTTAAATCTAACGCGCCTGCCCGAGCGTGTGGTATAGGACTGCCTTACTGGTAAATGAACCTGTACTGACTGTTGCGGGATTGAGGGCTCGGGCGACTTATCCCTCACGGCTTGCCGTGAAGGATGATCAGCCGGGGTGGGCAATTGCATAGTGTGGGTCGTCTGCAGATCGGAATGGTCAATGAAGGCCGGCTTAAGTCTGTCGACGCTTACGACGGCCTTGTTGCCCTTTACCATTAGGGTGAATGTTTTCCCATCACACGAACGTTCCAGGACTTTGTATGGACCTGTATAGGGTGGCTGCAACGCTTTTCGAATGGTATCGTCTCTAAGGTATACATGAGTCGCAGTCGACAAATTCTTGAATATAAATGGAGCTGGTTCACTATGTCGACTAGCTGGTAGTGGCCGTACCAATGACATTTTGTGTCGCAGCTGTACAACGAAATCAACTGGATTTTCTAATGTTCCTGATGTTAAAGGTGGGACTAAAAATTCTCCAGGGAGCCTGAGAGGCTCTCCGTAAAGTAATTCTGCTACCGTGGCTTCGAGATCTTCCTTATACGCCGAACGCATTCCAAGCAGAACCATCGGAAGGGACCTCACCCACGAATCATTATGACACATTAACGCCGCTTTAAGTTGCCGATGGACACGCTCGATCATCCCGTTTGCGCAGGGGTGATATGAGGTGGTTCTAATGCGTTTGGTACCGAATTGCTGCAGCAATCGTTGAAACAAACCCGACTCAAATTGGGAACCCTGATCTGTAGTGATAACTGACGGAACGCCAAAGCGAGATACCCATTCTTTGGTAAAAGTCTCGGCTACTTCATCCGCGGTAATGGATCGCATGGGCCAGACCTCGGGCCATCTGGACACTCTGTCTATTGCGGTCAAGCAATAACGGTATTCGTTACAGACGGGCAATGGACCAACGATGTCAACGTGGACGTGCATGAAGCGACCGGATGGTATGTCAAAATTACCGACGGGGGTAGAATTGTGTCTTGAAATCTTGCTACGTTGACATGCTTCACAAGATCGGGACCAAGCTCGGCAATCTTTTCTAACCGAAGGCCAGACAAAACGCTCTGCCACCAAACGAGTCGTAGCTTGAGCACCGGGATGGCTCAAATTGTGTAACTTATTGAAAGCAGCGCGGCGGAAGGAAGGGGTCAGATAGAGACGTGGCTTACCAGTAGAGATGTCACAGTAAACCGGAGTGTTGGTCCCTGATGTACTGATTTTGGTGAATGTTAAGCTGGAACCACCTTGCAATAAATTAGCAAGTTCTTGGTCTGATTCCTGCGACCTAGACAAAGCTTCATAATCTTGATCCAGAGTTATGGCGTCTATGTCGATGCGTGACATAGCGTCGGCCACGACATTGTCTTCACCCTTAATGTACTGGATGTCAGTCGTGAATTGACTAATGAATGATAGCTGGTTAAGTTGTGGAGGTGGAAGTTTCTCGCGTCGCTGTAAAAAGGCGTACAAGAGGGGCTTATGGTCTGTGAAAATTGTTGCGTGCTGGACTTCTAAAATGTACCGAAAATGTTGGACACTCTCATAGATCGCTAATAATTCACGGTAATAAGCTGGCCACTGTGCCTGCTGCGGAGTCAACTTTTTGCTGAAAAAGGAAAGTGGATACCACTGGCCGTTTAGATTTTGCTGAAGGCAGGACCCAATATGAACGCTAGATGCGTCAGTGAATAAACCCAACCTGGCGTTGCTGACTGGATGTTGCAGAAGTGTTGCGTTGGAGAGGCTCTTTTTGCAAGCTTCAAATTTTTGCAAGAGTTCGGGTGACCATGGAAATGGCTTTGCACCTTTACTGTTAGTTGAAACCAATGCGTCGATCAATGGAGCCTGAAACTGCGCTGCACGAGGCACGAATCGACGATAGTAGTTAAGCATACCCAGAAACCGGCGCATACCTTGTACTGTCTCAGGTGGTGGGAAATCCAGTAACGTTTGAATTCGATCCTGTGGGGGGCGCGTTCCATCACCACAAACGTGGTAGCCTAAAAATGCGGCTTCGTTGACGCCTAGGACACACTTTGAAGGGTTTATTACCACTCCGTAGTCTTGCAGGCGTTTGAAGAGGACGCGCAGGTGTTGAAGGTGGGTAGACTCATCTTTGGAAAATATGAGGATATCGTCTATGTAAGGAAAACAGAATTCGAGACCCCGTGTGACCTCATCGATGAAACGCTGGAATGTTTGGCCAGCGTTTCTTAAGCCAAAGGTCATAAACGGGAATTCGAAGAGGCCAAACGGGGTCACGATGGCAGTTTTCGCAATATCCTCTTCAGAAATCGGAATTTGGTGGTAAGCTTTAACGAGATCCAGTGTGCTAAATACCTTGGCACCAGCGAGGTTATGGGCGAAATCATTAATGTGCCGAACCGGGTATCGATCTGGTACGGTCCTGGCGTTCAGGGTGCGGTAGTCGCCACAGGGGCGCCAGGTGTTGTCTTTTTTAACGGTCATATGTAAAGGTGACGACCAAGCACTTTTTGACGGCCGGGCTGTACCGCATCGTACCATTTCCTCGAATTCTTTTTGGGCCTTATTTTATTCTAGGTGCATCGTCCTCACATATAATTATATAACTAATGTACTTATACAAAATATTGTAAAACATTTTAAAAGAGTAACGGTGGAGTTTCTTGCCCATTCTTCTCCATACGAAAACTACCTTTTGGAAGGGGCAACTAGAATCAATTAATTTTTTTTGTAAATTTTTGACGTTCAAAAGTGCCTTATACGGGCCTACTTGAAATAAATGATTTGACTTTTGACTTTGACTTTGACTTTGGCCGCAACAAGTTTCTGCGGCGCCAAACGTCGAGGTCGACAGGAGACAGGGGGTCCGTCTATGGTCTTGATGTAGTGCACTGTGTCATGCTTGATGACTCTAGGAAAGCCGGGAGGTCGAGTGATATCTGGAAACTCCGCCAGGAGTTGAGTAAATATTGACTTACCAGACGCTACTGCTCGTACACTGGGCTGGTCAGTAGTAGCGGTAGAAGCAGCAGATGTTAGTCCAGTAGTACCGTCGACCAATTTCTTATTTCGGCAGTCGGGTAAAAGGTGATAAAATGCCAAAAAAATCAGAACCAATAATGGCTGTGCTGACGTCGGCTATCACGAACTGCCAAATGAAATCGCGGCGCAAACCAAAATTTAATTTCAGGTTTACTGTTCCAAAGGTTTGTATACTACTTCCATTAGCGGCGCTTAGTTCATAATCAGTAGGCTGCCTGCGTGCCGGTAACCAGCGATGTGGAAAGCAACACAGGTCCGACCCAGTGTCAATTAGGAAACGGCGGCTGGTCACGTGGTCCGTGACAAAAAGGCGGCGGCCGATGTTTTCGCAATCAGTTGCCGCCGCTACTGACCGCTGGTTGGGTTTTCCGACTCCCAGTCACATGGCCTAGTACATCTAGTTGCCTTAACACCCCATCTCCTGTGGTACCAGCATCGTTTGGAATTGTTCGCTGACCTATTGGAAGATGCTGACCTGCCGGAAGATGCGGACCGGTCACGTATAGGACGGTGTTGCTGCCTCGAGAGTGCAGCTACTTGGTTACTCACAGCTTCTAATTGTTGAGCTAATGTAGCTAAAGTTAAAGTTGAAGTTGCTGACGTGCAACAAACAGCAGGTGATGGGGCTAACTCCACAATTTTGTCAGCTAACTCCGACACTTTATCCAAATTAAGGTCAGCCTGTGCTGCTAGTATTGCTTGAGCTTGTTGTGGCAGACGCCGCAACCAAAGTTGGCGTATGATACTATCGTCGGAAAGGACCGTCCCAGCAAGTGAGCGAAGGTGGCGAAGAAACTGGGACGGTTTCCGGTCACCAAGCTCTTCGTCGCTTAGAAGCTGTCGAACCTGTTTTTCTTGGGAAGTTGAAAGACGCTGTATAAGGGCTTCTTTCAATTTCAGATATTTATCTTCGACTGGTGGATTTGTTATTAGATCCTCGACCTCACCTGCCAGCCTCTGATCTAGATGGCCTACTACATAATTGTATTTGGTGGAATCACCAACAATATTAGCAATTTGGAATTGGGCTTCCACCTGTGCAAACCAAATTGCGGGCTTGTCAGCCCAAAATGTAGGTAGTTTTACTGCTACCCTACATACCTTGGCCTCCACTTCATTCTGGCCTAGTCGCTTTTGTAATGCTGCATTTTCTGCCATCACTTGCTCGAGTTGTGCTTGAAGCTGTTCATTCGCCATGATGCAAAACCTATACACAGCAAGCAACAATAATACCACATGCCCGAGCACCGCAGAACAAACAAACAATTTTTTTTTTTTTTTTCTTTTGGTAACTACAATACCAATCCCAAAAGTAAATTAATGTTAGCAGTAGGAAGGCATTCAAACATATACACAAAATTGTACAATATCATAAATTATTTCAATTAGCTGAGCAATATTAAATTTTAAGTTTTTTTATGATGCGGGTTAGTTACATGCACTTATTTCAATTATGTAGATATGTTAATAGGTATACAATTGCACTTTATAACTAACACAAAGAAAAGATTGGCATTAACATTATTACTATCTAGTTCCTATAGTAAATAACAACAAGAACTATAATCATTCACTTAGATCGTTGAGTAAGTGCAATGCAGCTCCAC
Source organism: Xanthia icteritia (assembly GCA_949128155.2). Lineage (NCBI taxonomy): Eukaryota > Metazoa > Arthropoda > Insecta > Lepidoptera > Noctuidae > Xanthia > Xanthia icteritia. Next base: position 21,012,675 of record OX421945.2, read on the forward strand.
AACATAGCATTTGCGCAACCTAATGTTGTTATTAGCTGTCAGTATTCAGAAAAATTAATAAAAAATAAAAAACTTGCGTGAGGCGGTTAGGAATGTCCAGTGCTGCAAATCATTAGTTCAGATTTCACTGCATTTGAACCCAAAGCACACACAATGACACAACATGCAATCATGCACTCCGGGGAGTTGTTCCGACGATCGCGGTCGTAAGTTACGTCTGCAGAAACGCGATGAAATTTTCGTAGCGTAGATGTACCGTAGACCGACCGGCGCAGCGTCGGGACCGTAGTTGGGCGTCGGCAACGTCGTCATCAATGTCAAAATATGGTATCTGCACTCGTTTGAAACACGACGACAGACGCAAGGAGTAGGCACTTCGGCGCCAGCGTTGGCACTTTTTTTATTTAGCAGTCTAGCTACTGATTACAGGTAGCGTGATTTTGTAGTCGCGGTCACCAATGTGGGATTTGGTTGCTCCCGATTATTCGAAATAAAACCAATCACTGTGATCCATAGGTTATAAAGTTTAATCAGCTAGGAACGTCCACAAATTGTAATTACACTAGGTAGAGTGATACAATGTTAAAACAAGTGATAGTCGCACTATAGAAACGGTGAGAGCCTGGATTATTAATCTAACAAAATCCCCAGGAAAATTCTCGTCTTAGCTTCTGTCAAGAAACGTAGTGATGTGTCACTATCGTAGGGATGTTACATGGTCATTCAAGTGAACGATGTGTTCATCGCCACACAAATAATTTGAGCTTTTTTCGCTTTTAACTGTTTTTTAATGGGTAGCTGCCATTAAAAAACAGTTAAAAGCGAAAAAAATATTATAAAAAATATTATGGAGTTTCTTGCACATTCTTCGACTAGAATCAATTCTATGAGACGTTCAAAAGTGTATTTTATTTATCAGCCTATTTGAAATAAATGATTTGACTTTGAACTCGAACCGTTCAGGATTCTTAACTTTATAGATGTCTTCACTGAACTTATAGATGTTGTATCGCACGAAGGGTTAGACTTATTAAACTAGCTTTTGGCCGCAGCTACGCCCACGTGGAGGTCGGAATTTAAATTATACCCAAAGCCGATGAGTTGTTAACGCATGAAAAGTTGGGTAACAGACAACAGTTTGTCATTTTTTTAGGATTCCGTAGTCAACAAGGAACCCTTATAGTTTGGCATGTCCGTCTGTCCGCGGTTTAGCTCAGAGACTGTTAATACTAGAAAGTTGTTTTTTGGCATGGGTATACAAATTAATCACGCCGACAAAGTGGTAAAATAAAATCCTGTAAAAAATGGGTAGGCAAAAAGTGGTCAGAGGGTTTTTTTGGGTACCCCTACACGTAAAGTGGGGATGTTTTTTTTGGTGGTGTGTCGGTGGAAAGGACATTCAAAAATATTGTTAGTTTGTGAAAACCATTTTTAGATTCAGGGATTTGTTTGTAAAATATTAAGCTTTAAAGGGCAAATTTTTGTTAGAGTCAAGTGTGTCCCCCCCTGCCAGGTAAATGGTTGGTTCTGGATATGTGAAAAAAATCACAGCAGTAGTATATTATAACGAAATTAAAAGGAAAACTATCACAGCTAAGTAGGCTCTACAAGTTAACTTGTAATAATCATTGTAATCAACCAACTTACATTTGCAGTTGAAAAACATTTGTTCCCAAATGTCCTTTCTTTGGTATTGTTCGACGAGTTGAGCTCCTTAAGTTCTGAGTTGAACTCCACGATTACTGACAAATGATTGCACTGATTGGACTGAACGATTCCACTCAAATCTGTGTGGTTCTTTCTTAAAAGACCATTTCAGACACTAATCTACATGGTCCTCATGTGGCCTTATGAGGATTTAGATTATTATTAGGGGGATTATGTCTGGACTTTAAAAGAGACTGTGGCCTCTGAGTTTGTTTCAGTCTTTCTTCTCAGAGTAGTCAGATAGGAAACGCCGAACTCATCTAGATATTTTTTTAATATGTCGTCTAAAAGTGATTGCAATATCCTATTGACAGAATAAACAATTTTATTTAAGTAATTCCGTGTGGGAGAACATGTTTTTCAACTACAATGTTAAGTTTGTTCTTGAGATAAATTCATGCCACCTACGGAACCCTTCATTGAGCGTGGTCCGACACGCACTTGGCCGGTTTCTAAATATTTATTAGTATGGAAGTATGTAGTAGGAATACCTACTGAGCGCTCCCGAGCTTACGTGGTCGTATGTGTAGAGACCTACGTGAATCAGACAGAGACACACAATTAATAGACCAATCCACTTTCAAAGGCATCTTCAATTAGACCACACTTTGAGTTCTGTAAAAATATCCTGAACTTTACACTTAAAAAATCACAATAAGCTGAGAAACTAACTCGTAAAACCCCGTAAATAAACTCTTCACTCTCACCTACTTATTCAATTTTCCGCGCAAATCCGCAGGCTATCATCAGTCCAATAAATCACGTTCCATAATACCTACTCCAGCCAAAATTATGCCTACTAACGTAAATCATAAAAAGTGTCTGGAGCGGTCATCAGGCGTAGATAGTGCGGGACTACAGGGACAAGGCCGCATCAATCAAACTTAGCGTCGGAGGAAGGCTCCGCTGGTACTCGTACCGACACCGAGGTGAGGATTTTTGGGGACGGCTACTTTTATTTTAAAATGGGTCTTTTTGTGGTAGGTACTTAGGTATCTAATTTTGCGGTTTTCATTGAGTTGAATGTACGATAATAGTGAGCTTTTCGTAGTAATAAATTCACTGTCTGCTATTGTCACAAAGCCAGAAGAGACATTGCCACTGCATGCATCTTAACATTTATAGCCATTTTTAACTTATAATAAAAAAGATAAATAAATGAATAAACAAGCGACAAAAAACGCCAACTACAAAGAATCACACGTCGTGTTAGCATAAATCAAACAGGATTAGGTACCGGCGTGTGACCCCGGATTTTTTTATTTGTCTGTCTGTGATGTCTTGTTTATACCTTTTTAGTTGGCGTTTTTGTCGTAGTTGGGTTTGAGTTTTATAACTCTTATTTAATTTAAATTATTTTGGAGCTATAATATTATATATTATTGAAATGTGCTAAATAAGCCCTTTCATTTGATTAAAAAGCATCAATAAAAAAAAATTGTTCATGACACTATGTCCTCTAGAGGGATTTAATGTGACGTCACATAGCCTGTAACTAACGGACGATCAGGACGCTTCCAACGAAACTTCATTTGTCAAATTATTATAAGTAAGTAGTGTAGAAGTTATGAGGGAACAGATGAACAAATATACTTACCGGTCAAAATCATAACCCTCCTTTTTGCTTCGCCGTAGTCGAGTAAAAACTAAAGGTAGGTTGAACTAACAGTCCACGAGGCAGCAACAGAAGCAATAGGCAGGTTCAGTACATAAAATATAACGATAATCTATTCTAACAGCGATTCCACTTATATTGTGGAAGACAGCTTTAAATAGGCCGCGTTTTCAGTTTTTTTTTTAGACCAATACAGGGATTATATTACATTTTATTTTTAACAAAATCGGCCCGGAAATTCCTTTTTAGTATGTTTCGCTAGGTATTTCTTAAATCTTCGAATTTAGCCATCCACGCGCACTTTTAACTAGGTAGGTAGGTAGGTACTTAGTTTCATTTCAGCAATCAGGTATTCAGTGATAACAGCATAATAATCATTAGGTAGGTACCTAAGTATTTAACTAAGGTTGAAACAGCCTCAAAACTTCAACCTGCAAAAGGACATACAAAGTTAACCTTATAAGCTAATAGAGCACACAGTCACAGTGCGCGATATCTTTGGGGATTGCTATCCCCAAAGATATCGCGATTGACCAGCAATAAATTTCATTATGTCGAGCAGCATTTTGTCGAATTTTTATCGCGTCAAAGATTCGGACGGGGGACTGACTGCTCACTCGGCACTTCTGTTCTATCCTACTCACTTGTGATCACTTGAAGATATTCGTGTCGTGTAGTGTACACGCAGCAACACGTCTGTACGTCAAAGATCTTACGAAATTGCTGATTTAGGGTTAATGTTTTTCAGCCCATTTATAGCAGTCGAGCTCATTCATACCTAGATTCGAAATGGAGAGCCTAAAAGAAATAGAATAAACGATTCCAGTCTGTTCCGTTTTTTTTTATAGCAACATTGTGATACACTTTTGTAGTTTGTCCTGTTTCGTGGTTACACAGCCCATGATCAACCTGTAATATAGTGTGTTATATTGTTTCAGCTTTTTCGTATAATTTCACATAGGTAGGAACCTTAGCCCAGCTAAAGCTCGTAGGTACATAGGTATGTAGGTACGAGGGTGACACTGAAAGTTCTTAAAAAATCGTAAACTGAAAAATCTAGAAGGTTATTAGTTTAATTATATCTGTTCAAAATAGTGTCCATTTATATCAATACATCGCTTCATCCGATGGAACCACTGAGAAAAGCGCTTTGCCCACTCGTCCTTAGGGGTCTCTTCGACGGCATTTTGAAACGCAGCGACTGCTTCCTCGGCATCCATAAAACGTTTTCCTCGAAGGTTTTCTTTTATTTTCGGAAATAAATAAAAATCGCAAGGTGCGAGGTCGGGGCTATAGGGCGGGTGACCCAATAATTCCACGTCTGACGTCGCCAAGTCAATTGTTTGCTTGGCGGTGTGCAACGGGGCGTTGTCGTGGTGAAGGAGGATCCTACTGCGAGATCGTTTCTCCCGAACTTTTTCCAAGACGAGTGGCAAACAAATGTTAGTGTACCACTCTTCAGTAACTGTTTTTCGATCCTCTAAAATTATTGTTGCGTAATGACCTGTCCTTTCGAAGAACGAGGCCACCATCTTTTTTCTCACGCTTCGACCTTTCTTCGCTTTAGTTGGCAACTCCTCGGAAGGAAACACCCAGACAGCAGACTCTCTTAGTTTCAGCAGGCACGTATACAGAGGGGGGGATAGTTGGGATTTATCCCCCCCCGAAATCTGACTGAAAAAAAAAAACGTTTTAAGCCATCTGCTTATTTATTCGCTTGCGTGTTCTTTCAATAAGTAGGTAAAATAAAAATATAGATAGATCTTGATCTGATTATGTAAGCGACGTTACTAGTAGCGCCATCTAACCTATTTAGAGAGAAACCGAGAACGAAAACAGTAATGAACGACATCTATCGTCGAGTAGAAAAACTAATAGTAGAAAGATCGTCGCGTTGAGTAGCGAAATATCGAGAAGCTTCCATAACTTTCTGCTACCAGGTAGTAGATGGCGCAATATTCCACAGTGTTCCAGAATACGAAAATGTAGTATAAATACGGCGGGGGCGGGAGTCCGGGAACCTGCATGTCAGTTTATTTCGAGAGCGATTCAAGTGAGAATCGAGAGCGACAAGCGAGAAGAAAAGTGAAATACCTCTGCAATAGTGACAGTATAGTGCAATAGACCAGTTTATTTTGATATTGGTTTCAGTTTCATAGAGAGTAGAGTAAATTCCTTCCGACTTGGTTCACCTGATACTTTGCCCGTGCCGTGAAATAAAGGAATAAAACTTCAAAACCACTGTTTTCATTGGATTCGCCAAATCGCCAGTCCGTTACGTACGTGAGATAGTGTTGGACAATTTTGGACCTGCAGACGTCATAATTTGTTGGACCGTTCGCCCTATCCATCACAGATTACTTAAATAAAGTAAAGTAATGTGTGAAATGTGAGTGCTTCTTGATTTGTGCTTGTTTGAACGTATATAAATTGCTGCTGCTAAAATGAAGAGAATTGACAACTTTTTCAAGCCAGTGGCAATAAAAAATTGTTACTACTAGCGAGGAAAAAACTACTCCAAGCATGGCTTCTGCTGTTGATAGTAGACAACTAGAAACAACTTCGTCAAAATTTACAGAAAAAAATGTGATTTCAGCCGAACCGGCTGGAAGATGTAGAGATGAAGGAGAATGTTCAACTTCAAAAACGTGCAGTTTAGATACAATGATTATAAGTGAAACTTTTCCTGATATCGGCGTGGTTTCTAATGCCATATATAACACACAGTATCCTCCTCTTGTACTTACAGATGAACAGAAAAAAAATATTATTACACAGCCGTTTGTCCCAGATGCGTCATTTTCGTTTCCGGCTAGTAGCTTTGGAAAGAGGAAACTTAGATTTCGAAGAGAATGGATGGGATCATGGGAATGGTTAACATATTCGCCGAGGAGGAATGGTGTGTTCTGCAAATATTGCGTTGTCTTTTCATCAGGCACCGCTGGAAAAGGTTCCCACCAAACACTTGGAAGTTTTGTCAGCAAACCATTTGATAATTGGAAAGATGCAACAGAGAGATTTCGCGAACATTCTGCTGCTAAATATCACCAGTTTTCTAAGTTATGCGCAGAAAATTTCTTACGCGTAATGGATTCAGCAGCTATAGACGTTGCATCGCTGCTTAATGATCAAAGGCTCAAAGAAAAGGAAAGAAATAGAACAGCACTAAAACCTATAATCGAAACTATCATCTTCTGTGGAGAGCAAGAGTTGCCGCTTCGTGGAGACAAAGACAGTGGACCATTGACTTTAGAAAAGCCACTTGGTAAAGATGGAAAATTCAGGGCTCTGCTACGATACCGAGCAAGCTATGATAATATCCTGAAAGATCATATCATTACAACCCCTAAAAATGCAACGTATTTTAGCCCTATTATTCAAAATGAAATAATAGATACTTGCGGAAAGATAATTCAGAAAAAAGTTGTGACACAAATAAATAGTTCAGAGTGTTTCGCGATTCTTGGCGATGAAACTTTAGATGTGAGTGGAACTGAGCAATTGTCTTTATGTGCGAGATACGTTTATAAAGGTATTTTGAGGGAGGACTTTCTCAGTTTCATTGAAATACACGACCTAAGTGCCGAAAATATAAGTGCAGAAATTTTAAAGAAATGTCATGAGATTGGTTTGAATCTCGATAAACTAGTTGGTCAGGGGTATGACGGAGCTGCTACCATGGGAGGACACATCAGTGGTGTGCAGACGAGAATCAGAAAAGAATTTCCTAAGGCCACATACGTACATTGCTCAGCACATCGTCTGAACCTAGTTCTTTCAAAAGCTCTTTCAGTTCCCGAGGTGAGAAATTCAATAGGCGTTGTGAAGGAAGTCTGCAATTTACTTCGCAACATTGCAATGGCCGGGAAACAGTTCAAGGAAAATGTGGAAAAGCTCACACCAGAAAGTAAGAAAAAAAGACTGGTCATGTGTGACACTAGATTTATAGAACGTCACGACTCTATAAATGTATTTGGTGAGTTACTCGAACCTATTGTCATTACATTAAGAGAACTATCCTACACAAACAGAACTGTCGCCCAAACTGCCTCTACACTCATAGCTGCGATGGAAAAGAGTAGTTTCTTGATTTCTCTAAAAACCTGTGAAAGATTTTTCAGTTATACTCTCCCACTGTCAGCATATTTGCAGAACCCTACACACGACCTGGCCTCTGCTATGAAATTTTCCGATGACATTATCGGAAAACTAAAAGAGATACGTGACGATGTTAACCCGGTATTCTCAGAAATATATAACGCATGCTGCAAAATAGCGGAAGATGTCTTGCAAATAGAAATTCAGCGTCCTCGAGTTACTGCCCACCAAACTGCACGAAGCAACCCTCCCAGCGATACTGCTGAAGAATACTTCAGAAGAACTATTTTTATACCGTGCTTGGACGATTTGATATCTGGCATGAATGATAGATTTGCGAATCAAAGGGAGCTGCTTTCTTCTTTAGAAATTATTCTTCCGAAAAATGTGGACGAGAGGAAAATAAGTGAATTAGAAAATATGAAAATTTATTGGGAAGAAAGTGTTGGAGAATCACTAATAAAAGCAGAGTACAGTATGTGGTGTGCCAAGTGGAAAAACACAGATAAGAAACCAGTCGAAATTATGGAAATTTTAGACACGTGTGACAAAGTTTTCTTTCCTACCATTAACAGGCTAATACATAATTCTGGCCACCCTTCCGGTTTCAACGGCATCTGTGGAGCGGTCATTTTCATGCCTAAAGAGAATAAAATCCTTCCTAAGGAATAGAATGGCGGGCGAGAGGCTTACTGGTCTCGCTCTATTGTCTATTCATTCCGCTTTGGCGCCAGATCCTGATATCGAGCCTTTTCAGGAAGAACATCGTAAGCGCCAAAAATCCCAAAAAACTGTTTTTACGTTGACCGCCAGATCTGAATTGAATCTTAACATTTGTATTAGTAGGGAGGTGCCCATAAAACACTTAAGTAAAAATTTCAAATTGATGCTATAAATATTTTGAGAAATATTTAAAAAAAACCTTCTCCTGTAAAATATGCAAAATGGCGGTTACGATCTTCTTCCTGAAAAGGCTCGATATGGTACTAATGGCTGCCAGCGGAAACAGAAAAATACTTATATAATTATAGTATAGTACAGTGAGCGGTATATACAATAGCAAGTATATTGCAAACAATATCCAGTCCCGAATTAATTTAATTTCTACTTTTGGCCAGGAATAAAACGCGTTACGTAACAATATACTTATATTTTTCTATTGTTCATCACAGTACAATTTATACTTGTTACATTTTTATATTAATCTATGCGCCTCGTATCGAATAACCATAACGTCAGCCGGATGACAATAATACGTCCAGCAGGGCTAACATGACAAGCGCGAAAACGCTCTTTTTCTCGTTTTGTCGAATTTTGTCTACGATTCTGACGTCATTCTAAGCCCTAACATGACCGTAAACGACGAGTAAACTCGAAAAAAGCATTTTGACACTTCTATATCTCGCGACGAGAAACCGATGTTGCAAGTTATTAAAAACAAATTATTTTTATGATAGCAACATCGGCTTGAGATTCCGTTTCATTCATTCAATGGTGCCGATTTCCTTGTCACAAATAGGTACCTCTAAACTAGACTAAAAATTCCAAAATTTAGATTATTCCTGTCAACCGACGATTTCCCATTCTGAAATAGACTAAAGTGACACAACTTAACTATATTTTAGTAGTTATTAATTTCTAAAATCATATAAATCTAAAATTCTGATTATCCAAGTATTTAATCGCGATTAAAAAGGTGTGGAAATTAATTTTCATGAACTAAAATTCACACCAACACCTCGACTTTTTTTTCTTTTCTTTTGCTTATATCTCGAAAATGGTGTGTCCTATCGCAAAAATAATGAAAATTTGAACCCCCTTTATGATACCCATAAACCCCTAATACCCAACATGTAGGTAATAATTTTTCATATTTTCAATACAAAACACGAAAAAATCCATATAAAACACGTCGTTCCAATATAAATAGTAGTTTAAAACTAAGTATTTTCATTATTAATATATTGTAAAATAAAATGATGACTAAAATAATGACAATTATGAAACTGCCATGTTATTTTGGAGATATTTTTTGTATAATAATTTTGTCTACTCTTCTCGTCGTTCTCGTCGTCAAAATCGAGGACGAGTAAATACGACTTAATGACAGAAGAATCGGAGATTATCTCGTGTTGAATTGTCAAAAATCGAGATAACTAAGGTGCCATGTTAGGGTTTGTCGACAAAACATAAAGTTTGACAGAAGGAGTCGACTATTTTGTATGGAGGCGCTGTCAGAAAACGATAAAAGAGACAAAATAGACAAAAATTACTCACGCGAGAACGAGTAATTGTCGCGTGCGTCATGTTAGGCCTGCAGATGTCAATTTTATTTAGCCCACTACTCCCATTGCCGAAGGTTTTAATGAAATTGCTGACCAACAACAATAAATAAATCAACTAAAATACTTTAACAAACAAACTAATTACTGATAAATTCATAATAAAAGATTATTAACGAATAAGTCATTAAAAACATTGAAAACTAATAAATTCATGAGTGCATGTCTTCCTGCCACATCAATCGACTAACATTTGTAATACAATTATCTACTAAAATAATAAATGACCTTACACTACGGTAACAGTAAATTGTGAACTCCCGAGTACATTGTTTACAACACTAATCAGAAGTTTTTGATATTCAACGCGGGCACCTCCACACCGTAGACACCGCTGCGACAAGCTTTATAAGTATTCATCTGCGGAATTGAACCATTGAACCCACGGGACATAAAAGTATCTCTTGAATAAACGTTTAACTTCGAGATTGGAGCTGTTCCTCCGCTAGACTCGGCCCCACTTTGAATTCTTACAACGCTAATGTTCAGCGAAGCTGCTTTATTTACTACCTCCCAATAAAATAGCATAGGTAGGTATAATATCGGCGGGTTGGCCGCGTCTTCGGTGGCACACGATAAATTCCAGACATTAAAGGCGATTCGAATAGTAAAAGTTTTATTTCCCGCGAGGTGAGGGCCGCCGTATGAGGAATGTTTATAGAGCACACGTAATAGAATTTTCGCCCCACGATGAATGTTACTTGTAACTGAGTAGAGTTGTTCCTATTGTCGGTATTCTCGGAGCGCCTCTCTATAATGTCAGTCTGGGAGTGTTTGCGATGTTTTACATAATATCAGCGTAAAGTATTTAGGTACGTCGCAGTCTGACTACTCGCTTCTGTGAACTTTGTGGAATATGATAAGCATTACTTTCATATTCAACAGTCGCAGTCGTGTTGAACACACTTCACCTGAGTTAACATGTACGTTATTGAACTGTAAACTTTTATTTTATAAATTTTTCAATTTTTTATTTTTTTGAGTTCCGGGCCTCAAAAGGAAAAATAGGAAAAACGGAACCCATATAAGATCACTCGTGTGTCTGTCTGTCCGTCTTCGCCTGGCAGGGACCTGGACGCACGGGCGTTGTGCTTCACAACGCCCGTGCGTCCAGGTCCCTCCCTGCTTCGGGCGCTCCTACAGATACACCCCAGAAACACACCTCAAAGCGCTGAGGGGAAGCAAACCCCTCAGCGATTACGTATGGTCACTGGGTTCCCCACCCCCTCCTAGGAGCGGGAGGGGAACCCAGTGACCGGCCCTCGTTTCCGATGGCCGAGAGAACAACTCCTCGGGCAAGGGGCCAAAAAGCCCCAAAACCACGACCACACACGGGTCGGTCTGTCACAACCAATTTGCTCCGAATCTAATGGACCGATTAAGTTGAAATTTGATACGCTTATCAATTTCTATGACCCCAAACACGGACGTAACGAAATATATGAATTTTGAATATGGGGGTCATATTTCTGGACGTTTCGGGACTAATTTAAAAAAAAGTTGTGCTAACCTCATCATCATCATTTCAGCCACCTAGCGAAGATCTGTTTTCTCCCAAATTTAGTCGCAATAATTGTTCACCAAGTCACAGATTTGGTCGGGTCTTAGTTAAGAACATAGAGTTATATTTTTGAGGTATAGTCCAAGAGCTAGATCGAAGATTTTTCGTGAACTCGATCTAGCTCTTATTTTAGCGACTAAAGGGACTTCGCTAGGTGCTTTAGCTTTTGAGATTCTATTGGGCCAAGCTGGGGAAAAGCTCCCAGATCGGCCACCTATTAACCCTTATAACTTTTGAACAAGTGACCGACAAATTCTGATATTTGGCGACAAATTTCGACTAATTAGCGACAAATTTTTGGTGTTATTAAAATTAAAATCGCTGATGGTGGCCATGTCAGTGTCAGTCACACGCATTTTCTACCTCGCAAGCCATGATATTTGGTAGACTTTCTAAGGGCGACTCTCTATGGGCGGAGCTCTAGAGTTGTGTGGTGACGTTGGTTCTGCAGATTTTGAGGCATAAAGTTCTTCGTAGAATTTCTACACAATATTTAATAATTGATTGCGGTCTGTAGCAATCCGACCATCTTCTGCTCTTAGTTTCAAGATTTGTTGTGCACTTATATTTATTTTCCTCCAAAAGATTACCGGCCCTCTATGCTGTTTATTTACTTATTTAACCATTTATGTACACATATATATAAACAGACAAGAAGAATAGAACAGAAAAACACGTGCAAAGGTGATGCTTATTTCTAAAGAAATCTCTTCCATCATACCTGCGATAGGACAGAGGGTAAAAAGAGATGTAGATTGTTGCGAAAAACTGTAGGTACTGTGTGACATACTTATATCAAATGAAAGGACGTGTGAGGATCTCAAATACTTTTTATTTATTATTTTAAACTGACGAATATCTATTCATTAACTATGGGTATCATGTTTCCTGCTGTTTATGTATGACAGAAAAAGACATTAGCGGAAATAAGCATGGTGGCCAGTGAAACAAGTTCCAAAGGAAAATTTTAGAAGCCTCTCAGCGATTATTATATATTTTCTGGGAAATTTCGTTTTTATTTTTCTTTTAACGTCGATTTTTTTTTAATACCCAAAGTGACTAAAACTGCTCAATAGGAAAACTAGCTCAATAAGATTCGTTCTAGAATTTCAGTCTTAAAAAAAAAGGGAATGAAGGTAATGACCACAAAGTAGTTTTAAAAACGTCCACGGACCCTCAGCTATCCAAAGTAATACAAATAATAGCTACTGTACGGGACATTTTTTGGTAAAATTGGAGTTCGAACATGGTACTTAGGTAAAGCGAAAAACAGATATTCTTCATACTTGGTACCTAGTACTAAAGTATTGCAGGTGTTTCCCGTTGGTGTAACCCATTTTTCGTGTGATTCCTTGCATCCGATTCATCTGAAATATGGACTCTTTATACCTACTTCAAAGTAGTACTTACCTACCGTGGGATAGATTCTGCTAAGAAAGCACTACCTACAATCTTTGCAATTCTTCGTCTCTAAAATTAAACAAAACTTAAACCTTGCAGTCGAGCTATTAGTGGCATGCTGCTGGTGACAATTAAATACGGTATTGTCAACCTAGAGGTATTTTACAAGGTATTAATAATAAATTCTTGAAAAGCGACTAACAAAGGCAGATGTGTGTGGAAACGCCGGGAGGGGACGCCCTAGCCTAGGACATACCTACACTGACCTTATTGATGATGTTCTTCAGAAAGGACAGATGCGTAGGTAGTACTCGCAACAGGCGTGCTATGACCAGAAGTATGAACTTAAGCGAAGCAAAAGGAGTATGTAAGGATCGTAACGGGTGGCGTTCTGTAGTTTCTGCCTACCCTCATGGGAAAAACACGTGAGTTTATGTTTGTGTAATTTATTCTTCATTTCCATAACCGACCTCCCAGTTATCTGTACTGCGATAATAAACCAAACGATGTCGCTAATTGCGCTTCGTGCTCGTAAATAGTCGCGGGAGCAAGGGTCGCGGTGTGCGACCGTGGGCGCGTGGCACAGATGGCACCGCGACAGTGTGGCGACTCCGTATAAGGTATCAACTGATCATTAGGACGCCCTAAATAACTGGCTTGTATCCTTAATGGATTATAATATTTTTCGGTGTGTTGTTATTTTAAACTAAGGTTTGGCCGTGATTGTGTTCCCGCCGCCCGCGACTTCAAGCTTTATTTGAGTGTAATAGAGTATCATTTGCGGTATTGTAGACTCCACAGGCTCTAGCACGAACAAACAAAATAAAAATAAAACGGGGAAAAAAATAATTTCGTCCAGACGCAAGGAGATCGATCAAAACGGATCAACGACGTTCTTCACTCCGTCATATATGATGTTTTGTGGGTATCACTGGATTGCTATTGAGAAACCCTTTCCAACCGTATATGATTTATATATTTTGATTTGGCTTTTTGACGAGTACAAGGCCGACAATCCATATTTTTTCAAATCAAATCAAATCAAAATCAAAAATGTTTATTTGCTAGAAAATACATACCAATTCAAGGAAAGATCTTATGTCCTAAAAGACATTGTATTCTGCCGGCAAGCAAGCGTGCAAATTATTTACTTACGTCTATTTATGTAATTATTATCATGCAATTAATTTTATTACAATTATTCTAAACTCAATTATTCATTTTCATTCAATAGTACATACCAGTACATAGTAGTTTTTACATATTGACCATATATATCCACTATAACTATTTCGCACTAATGTTTTCTATACGCAATCAATAAATCTTGACGAGAGCTGACGATTGAAACTTAAACGAACGTTGTAGCTTTTTCAAGACTAAATTTATGCTAAACGGAAATAATGTAACGCAGAGAAATGACCTCAAAATGGCGGCGGTTCCCTAACTCAGCTTAACCAATTCTTTGATCCTTTAGCTATCGATTGGTGTAATATTTTTTTTAATTAATATAGATGATAAATATGTAGCTGCAACACCAAACTGTATCCCCACTAAGGAAACAAATTTAAAGACGTATTCACGTCTTAAGACGTACACGTAACGTCCATAGATATGGATAAAGTTACAAAACTAAGTTAATATTATGTGCTAAACGAGTATTAGCAATTTTAAAATCGTTCTAATTTACGTAACGTTTACCCCGCGCGTTCGTGCTAAGCGAGATAGGATTGCCGAAACAATATTGGGAATCCTATACTTGATACAAAATGTTGTTTTTTTTTAAAGGCCAGGTTTAGCAATATAAGGCTGGCTTCACAGCTGTGCGGGAGACCCGCACGGGCCGCCCGCTCGCGGGAGATTGGTACGGACGGACAGTACGGACCATCCGCGTCGCTATAAACAATGTTCTCCCGCACAGCTTTGAAACCAACCTAATAAATACTGACTTTTGGCGTAACAACTTTTGTATTTCTGAAACCCTGCCCTGTGGTTTGACGAACTTTTAAATAAAACAAAGTATATAATATTAAGAACATTTATAATTTGAGAAATATTCACTTAACATAATAACTAACTTAACACATAACTTATTAACACATCTCAACTATATTAAGGCGCTTCCCTGCACAAATAAACTTGAGCATTCGTTCCCTCTTTGCCGCAGCACACCACGCGTATGAGTCAGTGGCGAATACGCACAGATTTTAGAATAATCTATACTAATATAGTAAAGCTAAGAGTTTGTTTGTTTTTACGCGCTAATCTCTAGAACTGCCATCAGATTTAAAAAAATATTTTTGCATTCGATAGCCTAATTCTTGAGGAAGGTTATAGGCTATTTAACATCACGCTACAACCCTTAGGAGCCGAGCAAAAAGAAAGTCGAAAGAACGATAAGCGAACACAAAGTAGTAAGACAGGATCTAGTTCATAAAATAAAATGTTGATCTTTTGAAAAAATTCAATCTCGCAAAATGTTCAATTTTAAATTGTCTATAAGTATACTAGTCGCAGTCGCAAAATTGAAACAATACTTACTTCACGAGGAGATACACGTTATCAATATTTTTTTCTCGTTTCTATGGTTTCGTTGTAAGGAGATTAATTAAACATAACTCCTTGAAAAAAAAAATGTAATTGTCGTGACGAAGCACAGTGATACAATACACGCAGATGTGACTAACCATTATCGGCTATCGTCGCGATAGTTCAGGCTGCGTAGCACTTATCGCCCGGGCGGCGTTACTAATTAGCGTGGCGCGTGATCGGACTAGTGTTGGTGATTTCGACTGTTGTTTTCGTACTGCATAGATGCTCTGTCGAAATAATGAAGAGCCATCTTGGATTATTGCACGATAATTCGTTAAAATTATGAAGCCGCTAATGTGACCAACCACCGCATTAGCGCGATAACGTTTTAGCGAGCAAAACCTACAAAGCTTCGGCACGCATTGCTTGGTCACGATAGATACAGGTGCGGCCCCAGCTTTATGGAATCAAGATTATTTAGAAATCTAATATATTTTTTATTAGTTGATATTTCTTTTAAATAACAAATAGCTTCAAAAAACGGCGCGGCGTTTTGCTCGGGGACGCAACCTTAAGTATAGTCACACGACGATCAGTTTAGGCTGACATCTAAATACTACATTACAAGGGAGATAAATCTACTAATAATTACACTGAAACAATTTTAGTTCAAACTTAACGTATCCGCTTCGAAAATAGAATTTAATGTAAACTGCGGGACAAGTATCAAGAATATCGAATTTTAATAAGAATATCGAATAACATTTAATTTTACTTAATTCGAATCTTTTTAAACACGAAACTTTTTACAAGATAATTATGTTGTACCAAATCTTTTTGCATAGCACATGACATTTAGATTTATACTTAAACTTACAAGAACCGACACGAAATAAAAAAAGCAGACGATAAAATTACAAAAACATGGCTCTTGGATTCTTAGACTACTAACGATACGCATCGTCCTTTCGACGCACAACATTTGCAGCAGACATGGCTTCCTACCACAGCGGTGACCGCTACTTAGCGACCGCAGTGACGGCTGTCATGAAAATTATGGCGGTTAGACTTTACGGTGTCAAAAACGCTCTCTAGGGAAACACACCAACTTCCTTTCATAAATAACGTTTCAGTGACGTAATACGACGAACTGCGGACGCTATGTGGCGGTGTAGAAGTAAATAAGGCAAAGAACACGACGCACTAACATTCTGACAAAGCCATCTCGTAAACAGTTTGTGTGCCGCATAATTCATACAGGAAAAGTATGTCATCTGCACTACCCTTTAGGAATGTGAGTTGCCTGCGGTCAGCAGACGTTCAGACGCGACGGGGACCGAGCGATTGCCGCGAGGCTCTAATTGACATGAGCAGCGTCATATTCGTTCAGTCTCCTGCGTCTGAACGAACGCCAAAGAAGACACGGAAACTACAGTGATATTAATACAGAAAAGACCCTTTGCTCAACAGGAACAAGTTACTAGCGACCCGCCCCTGCTTCGGACGGTTATTACTACTTGACTGTACATCGAGATTAAAGTTAAATATGAATGTATTCTATATAAATGAATACAAAAACCTCATCAAAATCTGTTACATAGTTAATAAGAACAACGCTGTCAAACAGATAGACATGAAAAGCGACTTTAATTTAGGAAGAGTGGCTATCTAGCAGTCACTTGCCAGTTGGATTCAGGAAACTCCTGAAGTTTGTCAGGAGTTTCATGTATCCAAATGGCTAGGGACTGCAGGCATTTCTCAATTCAAAATATAATAGCATTGAGATCGCTGTCCGCATCTGATTAATAACTTGCAGTGTTATTACTAAGTTAAGTGGCACCACTATCACTACGAAAAACTTGTTCGTCTAAAATAAAAATACGTAACATTATACTAAGTTTTGTCTTTGTAACCCATAAGCACTCGATGTATAACACATGCAACTAAACACATGTGAGATCTCTTAAACCAAAAATTGCGCTTGCAGCACCGTACACGTGATAGAACTGAAACTTCTTAAAAAATAAAGAATGAGAGGGATATCTTTCTCCCTCTAATGTAATGAAATATGCCTTAACGTGACGCGTCCTTGAAATTTCATTCTCAATTCTCGTTATGAGCGTTTATCCTAAAAGTTGGCAACGTCGCATATAGCTGTCAAAAATTTACATGTTTTGATTAATTTGGCAATATTACTGTATGAAAATAAGAAATGTGGCTTACTGGCGAACTAGAATATTAATAATGAATTCGTGAATTAAAAAGGTCCGTGTGGTCGCTACTGCCCAACAGCTCGCCATATGGTGCCGTTTTTTAATAATTATTATTACAGTACTTCACTATAATAATAATTAAAATTTACCCGCTATAAATAAGCTATAGGAATAAAAGTTCATTTCTGCTATATTTCTTATTATCATTTAAAATGTCGGAGCCTCTGCGGTTAGATATATATATATTTCTTAACAGGCGGCGAAATAATTAAAATGTACAGCCTTTATTTGCTCACACAAAACATGCGAGTACTATTTAACTTACTTAGGTGTTTTACTATAGCGAATCAAAGGTTTCAGTACATTTTTGTAAGCAGCCATAGGATAAAATTATACAGGATATAGGTACTGTTTAGCACATTCAGATCGTATGTTAGCATCTTTCTGTTCACGCGGCTTGCGGCACGAGTTGACTGGTAGAAAGCGTAACCTAAAGAAATGGTTTATATGCCCCTTCCATGTGACTTTCTCCCTCTCTTTGTCTCTTTCTATTATATACGTGTGTGTGTGTGAGCGTGCGAGTATCGCGTAAGGAACTTTGTTTCCGACGGGGCTCCCCCGAACAAACACGTTTGTTTTGTTCGATTCTTTCTTGAATCTCATCCTTATCCATATACACAATATGCGGCGAGTGGGCCGCGCCGGGCTAGCGGCGCGCGTTGTCGGTGCGCTGCACGTCCGACATGCCGTCGACGAACCGCGTCCGGAACAGCACGTTGGCGTTGTTGAACATACCGTCTTTCAGAGACACTATTATAAACTGCAAGAGAAAATTATGGAGTTATTGGATTTATTGAAATTGTGACTATTTTATGAAAAAATGACGAGCCGAATTTGACCAAACTTTTATACCTACTGAGCCTTAGGTGTTAGGACACCCTAACCGAAAGCGAGTGTCGCGCTTGTACGCGATCGTTTAAATGAATAATGATGTACAACTAGGATTAATAACGCGACAATCGTTTTCGGTTAGGACACAGGGTTACCCTACGAATAACATAAGGTTTTTTTATAGTTTTTCCACACAAAATACAAGGGTCGTGTTGTGCTCGCGTCACCTGAGAGTGTTTGAAGTGTTCCTTGAGCATCTGGCCGATGTTCTGCGTGTGGCTGAGGTCCAGCGCCGCGTCCACCTCGTCCAGGATGTAGAGCGGCGCCGGCTTGAACAGCAGCATGGCCAGCACCAGCGACAGCGCCACGAGCGAGCGCTGGCCGCCCGACAGCTCGCCCAGCGACTCCTTCCACGTCTTGTTGAAACCCACTTTTATCTGTACAAGAAAGTCCAAACTCCATATCAAAACTGTACGCAACTTACTCGATTCATTTTTGCATTTGCTTAGCTTAAGTTACTTAGGGCGGATAGCTATTTTTTTTGCATAATATACCATTTTTAGTGTAGTTTTGAAAACCCCAAATCTAGCAAAACCATATGTGCCAATAAAAAAATTGCCAAAGTTTCTTTCGGGATTGGTGGGATACTGGGAGTATTATGGGTGGGAAGTTCACGTGGCGGGTCTAAATCAGTTTCCAAGCAATAATGAGGTCAATGACATCTTCAACGTCAAGGTCAACACCCCAAAAGTCAAGTTCAATACTCCGAAAATTAAGCTCAAATTAAAATATGCTCAAATCGTAAAATATTACCTTGTAACAAGCTCAAAGTCAAAGTCAAATCATTTATTTCAAATAGGCCCTTATAAGGCATTTTGGAACGTCAAAAATTTACAAATAAATTGAATTCATTCTAGTCGCCCCTTCCAAAAGGTAGTTTTCGCATGGAGAAGAATGGGCAAGAAACTCCACCGTTACTCTTTTAAAATGTTTTACAATATTTTGTATAAGTATATTAGTTATAAAGTTATATGTGAGGACGATGCACCTAGAATAAAATTATTATACAATAGGTAAAACGTATCAGGAATTAAAAATGAAGCAACAACAGATAAACTAATTATTTTATAGATACATGGTGCTCACATATTTACAAACATTGTAAAAGTAGACGATTTTCCTAAAATTTTAAAATTAATAAGTCAAGCTCTGAGGTCAAGGACATTTTCAAGACTTGTTTTTAATGTGCAGTCGACAGAGCCCCACTCCACAGGGCTCCTATTTCTGAGTGGTTTAAAAAAAATTACCACGAGGGGAATAATCTTAACTTGGGAGCAGTTAATAGACATTTACATTACATTCGACATTTTTTTGCTTACAGGCTATTTTTTTTTTTTTTTTTTGTAGAAAAGTGTTACAGATCTTGTAATTTATAACATCGGCTTGATAATATTTATAACACCTTTACAGATTCATCATCCGTAAAGGTGTTATAATTTTTATATAAATAAATTTACATAGTTATACCGTTAATGAGGTACCAGGGAAGCCACATGTGCAGAAGGAATTATTACCAAACTTGTCTTCAACGTAGGCTTTAATCTTATAATATGCTTTTTAAATAAGGACACGTTTGATGTGGGTTTTGAACTTTCCATCGCTAAGTTCCGTGTTAACAGCGGTATGCGTGAATATGTTTAATTTTCTTGTAAATAAGTGAGATAGGAACGTGGATAGACTGGCCGAAAATAAACAAAAAAATTGAATTTCAAATTTCGAACAAATACGCGTTATAATTTTATTGAGTTGAGAACTTTATTTTACATTTTATTTATTTGACTTTGAACAAAATTGAGGTAGTTTGTTGCTTTTGAAAAAACTTTTTCCATACAAAGCTTTTTTGCAATTTCTGACTTGAAGTCAAAATTGTTGGAGGTAAATCATTAAATCATTTATTTCTTTGCAAACATGGGTAAATTTGTACATAGGTGTTGGCATAAAAGTTAGTTCTCCATGTTCTGCCGTCACATGGGCATGCAAATTATAATCAATTACTTAATAATTATGATTCTAAATAACATCTCAAAAAATATCATAATCCCATTTAACAAATTTTACAGATTATGTGTCAAATCATTTCAATAAAAATAAATATAAAATGTCATAATATTACATCAAATGTCACTCAATATTAACTATGTCAAAGAATATAATACAAGCATGTCAATTTAAATAGGTAAAAAAATAAGAAGAAAATAATTTATTTCATCAAGAGGTCATAACAACGAATTAATTTTATTATTATTATTTCAAAAGAGCATGTCAAGAACAATAAACTGAAAAAAATAAATAAAAAATCATAAGTAATTTAAAATTGCAACAACATTGATATTTAGGTCCCACTTATTACTTTTTCCGATATGAACTCCGAGATATTATAATATGCTTTACATAAGAGAAAGTTTTTTAAATGTCTTCTAAACAAATTAAGATTCAAGATTTTAATTGATTCTGGTATGCGATCATATATAGTTGGTGCCATGCAGAAAACACTTTTATGCATCAGAGCTGTCTTAGACTGTCTGGCACA
The DNA here is from genome assembly GCA_949128155.2 of Xanthia icteritia. Taxonomy (NCBI): domain Eukaryota; kingdom Metazoa; phylum Arthropoda; class Insecta; order Lepidoptera; family Noctuidae; genus Xanthia; species Xanthia icteritia. Next base: position 21,033,625 of record OX421945.2, read on the forward strand.
TAACATATTGACGTGTCGTCGACTCCGGCTATTTGAGTCAGATAGCTTGGGAAACAAATTTGGGTTGGTTTTCACAAATACCGCTACCTCAAATATGTACAGACAGGGCAGTGTCAATATTTTATACTGAATAAAATATGGTTTACAGGTGTCTGTGCATTTCAAACTGAACATTGCCCTGATACACTTTTTTTGAGTTTTAAATATTAGTTCCTTGTTTGTCGAGTTCCCCCAAAACATAACGCCATATCTAAGTATTGAACCCGCCACGCCATGGTATGCTGTAACAATAGCGTCCGTTCCTATGACTGGAGCGAGCTTATACAAGGCATACGTCGATTTACTAAGTCGCTTTGCCAATTCTAATGTGTGTGCTTTCCAATCCAACCGTTGGTCTATGGTTAAGCCTAAGAATTTCGAGGTGCTTACTTGATTTATTTTATTATTATCATAATGAATATTTATATTTTCAATTTGTCGTTGACTGAAGGCCATTAGTTTGGTTTTGTCAATATTAATTTTGAGATTGTTATTGTTGAGCCATTTTATTATTGAATTAATAGTATCAGTTACTTCATTATTATAATTTTGTTTGTTTGTGCAATCAATGGTAACTGTACTGTCGTCAGCAAAAAGAGTCATGTGATGTTTCGTCACTTTGGGCAAGTCATTTATATATAGTATAAATAGAGGGGGGCCAAGCACGCTCCCCTGTGGTACACCATATGAGGTAATTTCTTTTAGTTTATTTTTGGTCTGTCTATCCATCGTGAAAAGTAGGTTGGAGTCTCATTTCCCACGAAATGCCCATACATTTTGTGGGAAATGAGACTCCACAAGATTTTTGATTTCTGACTTTTCTAGTACTCAAATCACGGTTGGTACGATAGAGTTTTTTGATCCTTATAAGAAACAGGATCGATTGGCATCAAAAAAAAGTTTTTGTCAAAACTGCCTATTTTCTTGCTGACTGTAATTTTTTTCACATTCTGAGAATGCAAATCAAAATATCTCAAAAAGTTTAGAACCATCTCCTTAGACCGTTTTCCAGTAGCTACAGCAGTTAAGGTAGCTGTCCTTATTGCCCCATCTCAATCCATCCTGTATATATAGATATGTGTTCAGTGACTTCTAAATGTGCTATATAGTGAAAATTAAAAAATAATTAAACGGTCACAGATAGCAATTAAAATAACTTACAATATATAGTGTTAAATATTGTACGCAGGGGGCCTACTGTCTGCGCGAAATCCGTTACTTCGCCCGTACTACGGGCGCTTTGTACTATGTCTCTCTTAAGGACATACGGTAAATTAGACGGAGAACGAAGCGACCGTAACTTCGGCCGATGGTACTGATTTCGCTTAGGGAGTAGAGCCCCTGGTACGGAACCCTTCGTGTGCGAGTCAGACTCGCGCTTGGCCGGTTTTATGAACAGTAACTTTGTGTTTAAGTCAGGCCCTAAAACGTACAAAAGCATTTATGTCAAACATCCATCACCAAAAAATTGCAATCCACTGCTGGAAAAAGGGCTCTCTAACTAATAATATGGCCGGTCCATTTGGTAATGGACCAACATTTTAGGGCGGGATTTGCTGAAGTGGTTTATTGTGCGGGTTATGTCTACTTTGAATCTAAGTCAGGCTGTTGAATGTGCCGTACCTCCAGTCCGTCCAACACCGTCATGCCGTCCAGCGGCTTCAGCTTGGCCTGCGCGCCGGGCAGCAGGGTCGAGAAGATGGACCCAAAGTCCCTGTTGACCTGCTCACATGCTGTGATCAACGTCCTCTTCTTCTTCTCATCAAGTTCTGCCATGACTTGCACCAGCTTAGCTCTATCCGCTTCCACTATCTGCTTCTTGCGCATCAAGTCTTGGTACTGAAACATATTCAATTCAAATTATTTTTAAATTCAGGTAACAATTCACATTGCGTTCGAATATAATCCAGGATGAAACATAAGTATAAGAGGTACAAAAAAAATAGTTTATAAAACTGTAACCCGACTACGGAAAAATAAATGTGATCTAAAAAGTACGAAACAAGAAAATATTTCAGACAGAAATCAAGATAGGTACATAAACCAGCCAAGGGCGTGTCGGACCACGCACAATGAGGGTTTCCGTAGTTGCAATCCCAAGAAAACAAACCTTTGTAGTTGAAAAACCTGTTCTAATATACATCGATATACGTCACGGTCAATTCTCAAAATGCAAATGTAAGTTGAATGCCATATCGCTACCGCGATGAGTACTTTGATGTTACGGTTAATGTTTGAACACGTTTGAGCAACATAAGACTTATTTGAGAACGCCTAGTTTAGTTTGTTTTAATAACATATTTGATGATATAGAATGCTAGTAGACCATGGTCTGAACAACGTTTGTTCTAGCAAAAGTGTGATTCAAATGTCACCGTGTATAATTGTTATCACTGTATTGTAAATACTGATATTTTGTCAAGAAAACATCGTAAAAACAGGTTTTTAATTAATATTAGTCAAAGTTTTATATTTACATTATTATTTATCATTATGCATAAACAAATGCTTTTGAAAATTTCAAAAGCATTTGTGTACCTTTTTTCATGAAAGTTTCAGTAAAACACACCACTATTCAATTTATTCTTATGTAATTTTTCGACAGCTCGTGGATTACAAATTAATTCCTCAGTTTTGTTTATGGCGCCGGCAATTTTCTGGTGAAATATTTTAAAATTGAATTCCGGATTAGGGACGAAAACATTTATTCGCTTGTGATGGCAACAGTGTATCAGATTGTGTACTAAAACACGGTTTAGTTTTTTTTTATAATAAGGTATGGTTTCGTTCTTGTCAGTTCCGGTGGTTATCACCTCCAGTTTGTTCAAAGAGGCGGTACAATTATTATTAAGCCCTGGATGTATATTTATAAACGACTTAAAGTAGAATGGAATCGTGCCGTTCTTAGGAATAGTTGTGCTTTCTAATTTAGCCTTATTCCTTAATAAAAAATAAAAATTACAACACGAAAATGTTTTATCATAATAATTTGAGTCAATCTTGAAGTTTAGTAATTTACATACATCTAAAAAATAGTAGTATTTATTGCATGGGTAATTACATTTTAGATGAATAAATGAGAAATTCTTAAAGTTGTAATAAATATTGCTCATTTATTAATATATATTAACATACTATTAACATACTTTGATTTAAATATCTGTTCTGTAAAACACAAAATACTAACATGTTAAGTTTTTGGAAGGATTTCAAGATGGTCACTAATTCTATAATTACTTTACTGGGGTTAGTATCATTTTGTCCTATGCATACAATTAGATAATTATCCTCGGAATTTTCCAGCTTATTAATAGGTTTAAGAATTTCCTCCGTGGTGGCATATTGTTTTGTAGTGGAAGAGACGTGATAATTCTTGTACTTTGTGTCTTCTCTAAATTGTATGAGTAGTGAAGCAAGCCCTGTGAACTGTAGACCTACAAATATAGTTAATTGAGATTTTGATTTATTTTCAGTGTTTTTAGACAGTTGTTGGTTTAGCCCGTTTTCTCCATGCAGATTTAGTAAAGCGCCATCTGTTATGCCTTGATCGCACTTTTTCAAGTTAACTTCACTTTAGCACTATTGTATTATCTGTTTTGTTTGTAATTGGTAAAGTTTATTGGTCACTGGTTGTTGTTGAAATACTGTTTAGAGTTTTATGTAATTATTTCTAGGATTTATCACTTTCACGTTTTTTCATTATGAATAAATGTGGTGCCCTATCCAAAAACATATTTACATTCAGGTAAATTATAATCGTTACACATATACACCATAGAATAGAATGAAAAATGCTTTATTACGTATTCATTTTTTTTTAATTCATTAAACACCAATAAAAAAAAATCCTTTATAATTAAATACAGTATAACAAAAAAAAAAATTGCCAGTTCGACTGCCCTTATTCCATTTCCTTGCGGCGAGTATCGGTCGTAAAACTTTATTACTGTTTTTCGGCACTATTTAACATTAAGCATTGCATATAAGGTTGAATTTACATTAATGTATATGTCGGAGTTGGTTGTCAATTACAATTGTGGGTAGTCAACAGAGTTTGTTATGATTTGTTTTACTTGTTATTAATTTAAGTGATTTTTACTATCAATTATTCTCTAATAAATCAGAACATAATTTAATAAGTACTCGGTATACGTACTAATTGATTTTTGGCAACTTATTTCGATAATTGTAACAGATAGTTTTGTTCAAAACAATTGTTGACATGTCACTTTAATTTTATAAGGATTTACTTTGTGAATTCACCATTGTTTATTTACGACAATTATTCTTGTATTATTTTATTACTTTATAATGTAAGTCTTATTAGATTTAGTAAATTTTAGTGTTTTGTATCAAGTAAACACGTGACGTACTTCCGTGCGCCATCGGACAGAGTTGTCGTGGAGGGATTGCAAAGTGGGGGCATCGTCTTATAAAAGAGCGTGCACTCGGTATGCAAGTCAGTTAGTCGGCATCTCTGTCGCTGGTCGTCTTCGTCGGGCCTCCCCCAGGTAACTGGGGGTCTCACCTGGCGGGGACTGACCGCCGAGATGTCGTGAAGAAAGCGACGCTATTGTTATTAGCGTCGCGGCGCGCCTACAGAAATATTCATTGCAACCACTCACACAGACACAGCTTGCTGTGTCAATTTCCACAGGCCGTTTTAGGCAAATATAATGAAGGGCCCGTAGTTACGGGTCACTGTTGTGCATCCGCGGGCGAGGGGCGATGCTCCGACCCCGTTCGCCACGCCCCCTTGCGGGGGCGTCGCGACGTCTCGATTGCAAGTCAGTTGAGGGGCGACGCCCCGACCCCGTCCGCCACGCCCCCTTGCGGGGGCGTCGCGACGTCTCGAATCTGCAAGTCAGTCGGCCGGTTTTAGGCCAACCCGATGAAGGGCCCGTAGTTACGGGCCACTGTTACGCATCCGCGGGCGAGGAGCGATGCTCCGACCCCGCTCGCCACGCCCCCTTGCGGGGGTGTCGCGACGTCTCGACTCTGCAAGTCAGTCGATCTTCGGATTCGACTCAATACAGAGCCCCTCTGCTCCCGACAAAACTGTCGGTTTACTTGTGTACCTAAGTAACCTACCTACTGAAATAAAAGCCTTGTGATTATTTATACTGACTTGTTTATCCCAATAAAATGGGAACTCCAAACCCTGACGATATACCTCTCGGCACTCCTGATCCTACATATATTTAATTCAACTAGAATTACCTAAACACAATTGGTGACAGTTTTGAGAGAACTTTTGCATAGGATTATGTATCTAGTTCTTTATTAGTTATCGATGGCTCAAAGGCATCATAGACCTACGTATTTGATATTAATTTCAACTTGATACCTCTACGCATTCTTGAGGAAAAGGGTCTTGCTTAACAGACTGACACACAGACAGACGGACAACGCTCCGTTTTTCCTTTTTGAGGTACAGGACCCTAAAAATGGTCAAGGTAAAGCCGTTGTCGCATGCCATTATATTTTTTTAGGTGTTTCTGGGACCCACATGGTATACAGGCATGCGGCCACGGCTTATCTAGACCATTTTTGTACCTATATCTTGATTTCTGTCTGAAAAATTTTCTTGTTTCATACTTTTTAGTTCACTTTATATTTCCGTAGTTACAGTTTTTTAAAATTTTATTTTATCTTTTTCCGTTATAACGCTTGATAAACGTTACGACAACGTAAATAATACGAGTAGTAATACAATACCTTATTTTACAGCCGCATCGCGTAGCGCAGACTTACTTTTGAAAGAAATTAAGAAAATACATTTATTTAGCACAGAATAAAAGTTTAAAACTTTAACTTGTTTTTGTAACAATTTAAACATATTTATTTACTTAGACAATATTATATATATACATATATGTAATCTGCTCGCCAAAACCTTTCTTTTAATACCAAGCATGTCAGATTATCTCAATTTTATTTTATTCGAGGTCAGAAATGTATCCGTAAAGTCCACCATATTAAATTTAGGGAGAATTTATACAGCCTATGTCACCCGGACTATTTTTACGAATATTTTGATACTTTCACATTCATCGGTTCAGTAGTTTAGGCGCTGCGGCGGAACACATGTAACCATAATAATTTTGTTACGCGTACTTTTGAATCTGTGATATCTTTTAAACTATTAATTTAAATTATATGATGTTAAGGCATATTTAGATCTAATTTAAATACCTAATTTAAATAATATTTTATTGGATATGGATTAATATAATACCAGTCAAAATTGCTTCGGAAATAACAATGAAATTTTTATCAAATTCTGAAAGCTAATAATGGTTACTGTGGGTCATCCTTAGAAGATTTAACATCTGACATGAACAATGCTGTAGAACATAATTTTCATGTATCTTTTACGGTTTACGCGGCGCACGCCAGTAAAACTCCCAGTCGGCATGATTTTTTCAGACATCTTCAATAATAATCGTTATATTTCAGCTAATTTACACAAAACCTTAATGAATTATATACCTAATACCTTCCGCAAGAATCGCCCCGTCCGTGAAAACCGTTTGAAAATCCGTTCGGTAGTTTTTGAGTTTCGCGTTCAGACAGACAGACAGACGCGGCGGGGGACTTTGTTTTATAATATGTAACGATATTAAGTATAGATTATTTCGTTCAAGTAGATTCTTATTAATTTACATTTTAAATATTCCTTAATATAAACAGGATGAAAAAAACATTTTAAAATATAAAAAATTGAGGTCCACCGGTGTCGGTGTCCAAGCGGAGGTTCCTGTCTCTGCAGCCCTAACCACCGGTAGGTGGTTAGGGCTGCAGAGACAGGAACCTCCTCACAATGAGAGCCGTATCGAGGAGCCTTTTGAATCAGGCCTTTGATACAACCGCCTAACGAGAGCCTCGAGAGATGTTGGTCGAGGCTTATCTGCTCCTATTTTATTCTTAAAAATGCGATCGATTGTCATGTTTTTAATAAAATTTCATTATTTTCGCATTTCTTTCTCATTTCTCCTATCGCAGGTCTGCTGGAAGAAATTTCTTAAGAAATAAGCAGTACCTTTGTACTCATAATTATGATTATGTCTTATCTGTGTCTATTTTTCTGTGTGTACATAAATAATAAAATAAATAAATACTTTATTAGGTATCCCACCAACAAAGTCACAAATATTCTGCTTTTCGTCCCTTTAGATAACCCCACAGAAAAAAGTCAGGACGTGTCTCAAAATCCTCAGTGATCAAAATGGTATTCGTTACTTTAATTATTTTACTTATTATTAACTATTAGTGATTCACATGAAATTCAAACTCAAAACTCAAACCATTTATTTCAATTAAACCATTTACTTTTGAATTGACAAGGGGTCAGTCAGCCAGAAATATGAAGCTAGTTGCCCATTCCAAAGCGTAGGTTCGTATGGAGAAGAACGAGCAAGAAATTCTATTGAAACTCTTTTAAACCACAACATTGTTACAAAACATTCAAGAGCATGACGCATGGATCGGCACCGTTTAGCTCAACCATTTTGAAAGGAACTTAACGATCCAACACACACGCCACCACCAGCGAGACATTTGAGTGAGCATGACATACTCTCAGCTGCCAGGGCACATTCAAGTCAATAAAAGACGTTCCCAGTAAACGGTAGCTATATAGAAAGTACATGGTCACAGTGCTCACACATGTGCTATGCAATTATACAATACTAAGCGATTGAAGACTAAGAAGAATTGTGACATGTACCTACTTACCTTTACTTTATATCTTTATTTTCTTAATGATTACCTCAACAATTTTGTATTCATTCTGGCGGGACGTAGTTTGGATCAATATTTATTTGTAAAACATCTGTATAATTTTTACCCTATGTTCACAAAAAAAATAAATGAATTGAATCGAATTAATCTTAATGATTTTTTTGAAAAATTGGGTCGCTTTTAAATTCGTTTAAGAACTTCAGAATATAATTAATGAAAGAATTGCGGTAGTTATTATGGTCTATATAGACTGTACATAACGCCGCATTTTAACTAAATAACAGACACTAAACAATTGCAAAATTGGGCACCAAATCTAAATAGAGCCAAAATAAGTTGTATTCTTCTTAATTGGCTACCCTGTAATAATATGAAGTGATATATTGTAAAATAAAACCTGTGATAATAATATGAAATGATATATTGTGATACCAATGATGATAATAGTAACTAACAGATTTTAAAATAAAACCTATGATAACAATATGAAGCGACATATTTTGAGGCGACGCGACGACGACGGTCAGCATCGATTGATCTCGGTCTGGTTGCACCCTTATGTACAGTTGCCAAATAAACTTGAATCGTTCTTTCTTACCTGTTCCATGAAATTGGCGAGCTGCGTCCCAACAAGCAAGAGAAGTCTAAGTCAAAACGTTTGTTGCACACTATGTAAGTGTACTAACATTGGTCTTATGAATAGTCTTAGTTATAAATACTTATAAAGTTCTAAGAATAATTCTGGTATTTGGTACAGGCCAACTGCACTTTTTATAAAAATTAAAAGAGGCTGTTTTGACAACAGATTTCCAAAGAGATTTTTTTGCTTTATGGTATGGTAGATATCATTTGTATTGGATACATAATTATTATTATATTATCTCCTAAACTGTAAGTAAAAGTATATTTGAATGGCTTTTCCTTACTGCCAAAACGCGTTGTATCATGAAAGCGAAGACACGAATGTAATCTTTCCGAGTTTACCGCGACGTGTCATGGGAGTTTATAAGTGCCATAAAACGAATTTCCTAGCCTGAGCTGGGCCAGCCTGGCCAGCCACGTTGTGTTCCTACCTGTTCTTCTTCCTTGCCAAGCAGCGTTTGGTCCTCGGTTAGCGTTGAGTCCTCGCGCCAGCTAGTCCTTCCTCTCCTTGAGCTGGGCCAGTCAGGCCGGCCACGTTGTGTTCCTACCTGTTCCTACTCCTTGCCAAGCAGCGTGTGTGGCCACGAAATGAGTCCTCGCGCTAGCTTGTTCTTCCTCTCCTTAAGCCGGGCCAGCCTGGGGGGTCACTGTGTTGCTACCTGTTCCTCCTCCTTGCCGAGCAGCGTGTGTGCCCTCGCGTTGAGTCCTCGCGCCAGCTTGTCCTTCCTCTCCTTAAGCTGGGCCAGCCTGGCGCCGGCCACGTTGGCCTCTTTGAAGTCGTACATGCCACCCGCAAGGCCGAAGTACTGCCGCTCTGAAGTTATCCATGGGTTCTCGTCTTCCAACGATATGAGCTGGTGAGATTACGGTCGGATATTAGTAGTAGATTCTTTTCAAAGGAGACGACTAAAATGAACAGCTGTTTCGTTTTTGGTTTTTAATAATCACGAGTACTGTTCCGTTAGTTTCTCCAGTTTGAAACTTATATAGTGTGGCAGATAAAAGACGGGACGTACTTTAAGGGACTGTACTACTCATGAAAATATACAACTTTTACTGTAGGGCCGACTACGAAATACGAAAAAAGTAACTATGCATATCTAAGCTCAACATAATCCCTTCACTTACTATTTTAATTTAGTTTTCTCCATGTTATTTTATTGTTACTGAACTGCTTCTTTAGCTTGCAAATCGCTTTAGGTATGTACTGTCCAACTGGTTAACGCAATATAATGTACTTGGAGCTAGACATTTAGGTTTGTTATTAGTCTGTAAGCTTTCTTGAGAATAAAATAAACCCATACCTTTGTATGCTGCTCGGTGGCCTCAGTCTGCAGCTCCTTGATGGTGTACTCCAGCTCCTTGATCTGCAGCTCGATCTCCGCGTTCCTCTTGAGCAGCTGTTCCTTCTTGTGCACGATGCGCGAAATCTCCGTATTGCGAGTCGCTATCTCCGCCTTCTGGCGTTTGATGCGAGCCTGCATCTCTTTAACGGCTTCCTTTAAGAAGAAGGGAAGAGAATATGATATTGTTATTCTCACGGTCGTAGGACTCGTAGATTTTATGAGCCACTAAGAAAATAAAAAAGATCCGAAAAAAAAAATACGATTCGTACATGCGTGAATGTGCTGCTAGTTTCTGAGAAAAAAATAGAACGTAGGCCGCTTGGGCCTGTAATTCTTAATTTACCTCGTAAATCTTGAAAATTTGTTGTAAAAAGGAATCACGTGGCTCTTTAACCGTGGCGACCAATGATTGGCAGAATACCACTATATATATATATATATAACCACTTCATTGTAATGACTGCAAAAAATCCCATTTCTCACCACTGTTGAGACCTGTCAGGGGCTCCAAATGGTATGAAAGATGGAGGATCATAATTTATGCACACAGAGACCAGCACCGGGACCAGAACATGCCGGGCACGCGTCTAAATGTACTCTGTCCCACAACGTAACAGACCCACTATTGTAAGTGACAAGATATGATAAGGGAAACGTTCTTATTTTCATTTACACATTTTTTTATGACCATCGTAGGTTACTTCTGTTAAAGTCCATGTACAAAACATTGGTATATAGGCCGATAATCAAATTGACGAGTCCGTGAGCAAATCTTAGATGTGGAAGTTGATCACGCTTGGCGTGGGCCACATCTATTGCCGGTGGATGTATAATCAACTAAAGTCAAAAGCAACTACTATAAAATTGCACTAGAAAAAGCTGGTACAAATAGTAAAAATATCTGGTATTTTATTAAAAGTAACGTATAACTCGAAAAAAATCAGTCATCTTCAGGTTTAACAAGCACAATCATCGCAGTTAGCATCTGCCAAAATTGCGAATAATTTATTTGTTAATGTTGGTAAATGTTTGGCTGTTAAAGTTCATGGGCAATCACAATATCTAACAAGCACACCATTTACACGTAGCACTATTTATTTATTTAAGGAAAAACAAACAGTGGCACAATAAGAAATTGTCATATTATCTTAATATAAAAATAAGTCGGGTTTTCCTTCCTGACGCTATAACTCCAGAACGCACGAACCGATTTCCACGGTTTTGCTGCGTGGCTCCGTGAGGTTTATAGTAGGTAGGGTAGGTAGGGTAGGTAGGGTAGGTAGGGTAGGTAGGGTAGGTAGGGTAGGTAGGGTAGGTAGGGTAGGTAGGGTAGGTAGGGTAGGTAGGGTAGGTAGGGTAGGTAGGGTAGGTAGGGTAGGTAGGGTAGGTAGGGTAGGTAGGGTAGGTAGGGTAGGTAGGGTAGGTACTGTAGGTAGGGTAGGTAGGGTAGGTAGGGTAGGTAGGGTAGAGTAGGTAGAGTAGTTTGGTAGGGTAGGTATAAGTACTTAGTGCTACCCGTGCGAAGCCGGGCCGGGTAAAGCTAGTATTATCTTAAATATTAAAAATTATGCTACCCACTACGTTCTCCACAGATTACAATTTAAAGTATTTAAAACTAGCTAGTAACACAGATACAATACCTATACGACAGTCATTGTCCTAGAACTCATATCTGGATTTTTAAATTTATAACAGAAAAAAAAGGAAAGGAAAAGTAAATTAGTGTGCGTACATAATTAAACATTACGTCATTATACTAATTAATATAAATATAATAATAAATTACTTTGCTGATCCTTTGGTATTGCTTGGATTTGCTTCTTAAATGCATGTTTACTAAGAAAAAGAATGTCGATTGAATTAAACTCATTATTATATATTATGTCTCAATCAAACGATGATGTGGTGAGCGCGAGCCAGCGTTGGATTTACAGAGGCTAGTAGCAAATAAACGTCGAGTGCGTACCTCACGTACATCAACTGTTCGAAGAACCAGGTAACATAGACTCCTAACTAAGTCCGGACAGTCAAAATAATTGCGGCACACATTGAACAGTCATAACTTCCAGCAGTTTTCGTCTTGACTTTAAGGTCAGAAGATCATACTTTTTAAGAAGTAAGTGGTATGACATTTTATTCCGATAACATCTAAAATTCATAGCACGACGATAAAATATAGTAGGTTCTAATCTTTTACTATATTTTACGTAAAAAGGGTTCCAAATATGTACTGCAAACTCCAACTGTGGCCTAATTATTGATTTGTATAAGTGCAAAAAGGTGGAAGGTCGACGAAAATCCCTGGAAGATCTCATGACAAAGCCAAACATTTGGTAAGCCGTGTTAACAATTTTTTATAGATGAGCATCCAGATGGAGCTTCGAATCTAGCAGAACACCAAGATCGCGGAGAAAACTTACTTTACTAATTGGCGTGATAGCAAGATGATAGTCGAACTCGGTAATATTTTTCTTTTTGGTAAATGTTATGACATGACACTTTGGAAGACTAAGGTAAAGCTTATTGGAAGAGCAGTAGCTAGAGAAACGGTCTGAACCCTGCTGGAAGCTAAAACAATCGACTTTATCAGAAATAATTTTAATCTTTAAATCGTCAGCGTAGAGAAATTTTGAATTTTGAAAACAGTCTTTTATGTCATTAATGTATAAAATAAATAATAAAGGGCCTAAAATGGAACCCTGTAATACACCGGAGGGGACCAGAAAAGAGCCAGATTCAAAGCCATTAACAACCACCTTTTGTGTTCTGTTAGTTATGTAAGATATAAACCACCGTAAAATGTCCCCTCTGATTTCATTGTAAGCAATCTTATTAAGTAGTAGTGTGTGGTCAAGTTTATCGAAAGCCTTCTGAAAATCTGTGTAAACCGCATCAATCTGCTGTCTATTATCGAGACTAACAAACAGTTGGGACGTGAAAATGAGGAGATTGCTAATGCAAGATCTGTCTTTAACAAAGCCTTGCTGTTCTTTTATTAAAACACTGCGAATAGCAAGATATAATTTAGTATTTTCCAGTTTCTCAAATAGCAGATAGTATACACGTTTGGAGGCATGTAAATATTGTACCAGTTTATAAGAATAAACTGGTACAATATTTACATGCCTCCAAACTTCAGTGAAAATACCACATGATAAACATTTATTAAATAATATAAGTAAAGGGTAGTATAATGTATCACACGTGTTTTTCAGAAAAACCGAAGGAATCCCAACAGGACCAGGACCCTTGGTTGAATCAAGTGATTTTAATTCTTTATGTATTTCATCAAGAGAAAGTTGCATTATTATATTAGTAGTATATTATTTATTATTATTATAATGGGAAATATTTAACTGCGCAAAAATTTTACTTTTCTAATTTAAATTTTTTACTTCAAACGATGAGGACCTTAATAATTAATTCACTTTAAAATTGCAGATTTTTTTTTTAATTATCTGAAGTTTTAAATTTAGTCAGCGGAAAGTTCCCATTATGATCTTTTTATTACGCGGTGCTAATTCATGTAATAGATTTTTCTGATTTTCAATTGATATCCTATACTATTAAACGAGCAATATTTGTATATATATACAATGCCGCCCATGGGTATGTGACCGCCCGGATTTTTCTGAATATTCATGAAAAATTGGTCTATATTCTCACGGTAGCCGCGGCATGTTTCTGCTCCGCGCGCCGCAGAGTGTCGCGCATGAGGTCGGCGGCGGCGCGGTTGTCGGCCCGCTGCTGGTTGCTGATGGTTATACTCACGGTAGCCGCGGCATGTTCCTGCTCCGCGCGCCGCAGTGTCGCGCATGAGGTCGGCGGCGGCGCGGTTGTCAGCCAGCTGCTGGTTGCTGATGGTTATACTCACGGTAGCCGCGGCATGTTCTTGCTCCGCGCGCCGCAGAGAGTCGCGCATGAGGTCGGCGGCGGCGCGGTTGTCGGCCAGCTGCTGGTTGCTGATGGTTATACTCACGGTAGCCGCGGCATGTTCCTGCTCCGCGCGCCGCAGTGTCGCGCATGAGGTCGGCGGCGGCGCGGTTGTCAGCCAGCTGCTGGTTGCTGATGGTTATACTCACGGTAGCCGCGGCATGTTCTTGCTCCGCGCGCCGCAGAGTCGCGCATGAGGTCGGCGGCGGCGCGGTTGTCGGCCAGCTGCTGGTTGCTGATGGTTATACTCACGGTAGCCGCGGCATGTTCCTGCTCCGCGCGCCGCAGAGAGTCGCGCGTGAGGTCGGCGGCGGCGCGGTTGTCGGCCAGCTGCTGGTTGCTGATGGTTATACTCACGGTAGCCGCGGCATGTTCCTGCTCCGCGCGCCGCAGAGAGTCGCGCGTGAGGTCGGCGGCGGCGCGGTTGTCGGCCAGCTGTTGGTTGCTGATGGTTATACTCACGGTAGCCGCGGCATGTTCCTGCTCCGCGCGCCGCAGAGTGTCGCGCATGAGGTCGGCGGCGGCGCGGTTGTCGGCCAGCTGCTGGTTGCTGATGGTTATACTCACGGTAGCCGCGGCATGTTCCTGCTCCGCGCGCCGCAGAGAGTCGCGCGTGAGGTCGGCGGCGGCGCGGTTGTCGGCCAGCTGCTGGTTGCTGATGGTTATACTCACGGTAGCCGCGGCATGTTCCTGCTCCGCGCGCCGCAGAGAGTCGCGCGTGAGGTCGGCGGCGGCGCGGTTGTCGGCCAGCTGCTGGTTGCTGATGGTTATACTCACGGTAGCCGCGGCATGTTCCTGCTCCGCGCGCCGCAGAGTGTCGCGCATGAGGTCGGCGGCGGCGCGGTTGTCGGCCAGCTGCTGCTTGCTGTTGGCCACGGCCTGCTCCAGCTCCGACACCTCCAGCTTCAAAGTCTCCAGCTCTTGCTCCCGCTGCTTCCACAAGCTGCCGTGCAGTTCGGCATCTTTCTTCGCTTTCTTTAACGCCTCTTCAGCTTTTTTGTACTCTCTGTTGAAAATTTTTAACATTATTAAAATTTCAAGCAAGTATAAATGACACTCTTCAGAGCTTACTGCCAGACATACTACACGTGTTTCTGTGGGTCAGGTATAGCGGTCATACAACGCTCTGCGTGAGTAGTATAACAACGCGATCAAGATGCTTGTGGAGCTATAAAAGCATTCAAAACCCTTAACATAAAAACACTGAAGACTTATGGGGGATTTCCGTTAAAGTTCTTGTAGGTATCATTGACAGAATCGTCCGTCCTAACAAGAATATTTTATCAATGTTTAGACAGCGGAACGTTTCCTGAAATAATGAAACATAGCAGCTCCAATTTTCAAATGGGTTAGTACGAGTGATCCCTGTAATTATAGACCTATACCTGTGCTACCAACATTGAGTATAATCTATATACAAGATGTGGCAAAAGTAATCTCCATATTGAAAGACGCTATAACTTATATTTGTGAAGTAAACAGATGCAGAATACATGCCAATAGGCAATGGAACGCTATACTTCTAAAGAACGCGGAATAGTTATTTCAGGAAGCATTTCCGCGTCGTCTAATCTCTCGCTTTGGCGACTTTACCGCTCCAGACTTTTTTCTGTGGGGTTACTTAAAGTCCCGGGTTTATGTAAACAAGCCTCAGACTCTTGAAGCCCTTAAAGGGAATATCCGACAGGAATTCGAGAATGGAAGTTCTGACACAAGTGATGGAAAATGCCAAAACGACCCTGTATGTCATCAATTCTGGCGGTGGCCCCTTGACCGATATCATTTTCAGCACTATGTCTGGCTTATTGGCAACAATAGTCCTGTCAGTGATGATAGGTCGATCCCAATACAACGTGATATTGACATTTTCGTGAACTGGGTCGGGCACATACCTATAGTACGGTACTTTCGATTCCACAAGACTGTATTTCAGAGCAAGTTGCTGGTGGATAATCCTGGCTACAAGGATTATCCACCAGCCAGGTTAGCCAGACGAGAACAGCCGGAAATAATGTGTCGGATTGATTCCCCCGGACGGTGGCATGCCCGACAGATGTCAACCGTGCCGTCCTTCACAATATATTTCCGGTAGTTGTTCGTCATCATAACTTCGTCCATAATCGCAAAGACAAAACCTTCGATTTCTCCAAAGAGATCACCGAATCGCAACCAGGATACGGACGCTAACAGATCTACATCGGGCCCATGTAAGGCTCGGTAAAAGCGTCTGTGAAGCTCTCTGCGGTCATTATTATCTAAAACTAGAGGTTTGCGCCAGTTCTCGTTAGCCAAGGATAGCGGGATAAGGCCCTTGTCCACTGAGACCACATCTCGGTGCATCCCCACATCGACTTCTAGGAAGTATTCCCTGATACTGCATATTTCACGGTTGTGCAGGGTCTTAAGAAGCCTCGGCCTCCGCACTTCCGCGAGATTAGGGAATGCAATCTCGTTCTCGCGAGATCTCGATCTCGCGAGATATCGGCCCTTTTCTGCGAGATTAATCTCGGCCTAAAAATGGGCGAGATCTCGCGAGATTAGCGAGATTGAACTCGAGCATGAAAACGTCCTATTTGACGCGCAGCAGCGCGTTTCTTGAGAAACCGCATTGCTGAGCGTCGGACGAATTTAACGGCATGCTTGTTATATTTAAGAAACCCAGCTAAGTACCAAGAAGATAAAGAAGAGTTTGCGAGAGATGAAACCTTTAAATTACTTCCGAAAAGTGTAGTTCGCACTGAACTTAAAGCATTAATACAGCGCCTGCATTCGCAGCATGGTATAAAACAGACTGAGTCAGTCACATCAACATCATCTGCGCCTGCTGCCACTGCCACCCCTGATGAGGATGATGAACCCCTCTCATCCCTTTCCCAGACTCTGAATGAAGCAGGCAAGCTTTCTTTGCAAGAAGAACTGGAGGAAGCAATAACTTCCTGCAAAGACCCTAGGAAAGCAAAGATTTCGCTGGACCAATTGTTGAAGAAGGAAATGAATCTATACGAGTCCGGGGGGTCTAAAGGAGAACTTTTGCAGTTCGCTGATAACTGCCTCACAACTATAGTACCAACAAGTGTGGAATCTGAAAGGGCATTCTCAGCGGCTGGCTATCTAGCCTGCAAAATAAGGTGTAGGTTAGGTGACGATACCTTAAATACGTTGTGCTTTCTAAGAAGCTACTTCCAAAACAGTTTGTAAATAATTGTATAGCGAGATGTTGCTAATGTTCCTAATTTGATTGTTTTTATTTGGTTTTCACTTTATATTCTATTTCTCTTTTTAGTTTGGCGAAATGAGCCATTGATTTGATTGATCTCAACTCAAATTCTATTATTTTTGTTAATTAATCTTTTTGACTTCGTAAAAATAAATGTTGATTTCAAAATACCTATGGTTCTTTTTCTTTCAATGTCCCGGGAGTTCTATATCTATTTTATTAGTGAAATTATTTGCAAAAATTGATACTCTTAACTACCAATCTCGCGAGATCTCGAAATTGCCGAGATCTCGCGAGATTGATTTTCATAATCTCGCGAGATCTCGTCCGATCCTCAATCTCGCGAGATTGCATTCCCTACGCGAGATATACAGTCTCATCACCCATGCACGTGGGTGATGCATCTGATTTGCGGTCAGCAGTGTGCGGACCCTCCTATCCAAGGCGTCAAGTTCTGTCTGAGTCCATTTGAGTATGCCGAAAGAATACGAGGGTGAATCAAAAAGTTCTTAGAATTGCATATATATAAAACACTTTTGGGAGAAGTTCGATATTCAAATTAAAGAGTGTCAATCACATAATATTTATGCAAACTGTCACTTGTTTTTGTCAGTTCGTTCGCACGTAATAAATTATTTTGTGCAACGAGTTGCTAAAAACCCAAAATTATGGATAAAAGTGAGTTACGTGCGGTGATAAAATATCTCAGTTTGAAAAAAATGTCTACGAAGGAATTTTTTTCGGACATTCAGCAGACTTTAGGGGATGATGCTGTACCCTATTCTACGGTTGCGTACTGGGTGGCTGAATTTAAAAGAGGTAGATCAAGCTGTAAAGATGACCCGCGTTCTGGGCGGCCTTCAACCTCCGTTACAGAAGAAAATGTCAAAAAGGTTGAGAATCGGGTTTTGGAAGACAGAAGAATAACTATAAAACATATAGCTGAGATCCTAAAGATATCATTTGGTAGCGTTCAATCCATTTTAATTGATTCACTGGGGTTCAAAAAAGTGTCGGCAAGATGGGTGCCACGAATGTTAACCGACGAAAACAAAAAGCGACGATTGGAAATTTCTAAGCGTAATCTCGAAATGTTCCAGCGTGATTCGGATAATTTTTGCCGTCGCCTTGTCACCATGGATGAAACGTGGGTCCACCATTTCGATCCTGAAACTAAGAGACAAAGCATGTCTTGGAAACGACCATCCTCTCCATCCATTAAGAAATTTCGAGTTGCTACTACCGCTGGCAAAGTTATGGCCTCAGTGTTCTGGGATAGTGAAGGAATCCTTTTTATTGATTACATGCCAAAAGGCCAGACGATTACTGGACCCTATTATGCAAATTTAATCCCGAAAGTGCGTGAAGCAATTAAAGAAAAATGTCGTGGAAAACTATCGTTGGCCGTGTTGTTTCTTCAAGATAACGCTCCTGCTCATCGATCGGAAGTTGCGCTCAACGCAATCCGCTGTGCTGGCTTCAATCTCCTTGACCACCCACCATATTCTCCGGACTTAGCCCCAAGTGATTTTCACTTATTCCCAAAATTAAAAGAGGACATTCGTGGAACAAAATTTTACGATAATGACGCGGTTATGGCTGCCGTAGAGGAGTTTTTCGAGAGTCAAGAAAAACTTTTTTTTCACAAGGAATAAGGAAGTTAGAAACGCGTTATTCTAAATGCATTGCATTGGAGGGAGATTATGTAGAGAAATAAAATATTTTTGTTTAAATCTTTGCATTTTTTAATATTGATTCCAAGAATTTTTTGATTCACCCTCGTATATCAAAACTGGCATGACCCAACCGTTGGAGGCACGCACTTTGTTTCCGCCTGATAAAAGACTATTTAATACTTTATTCAGGCGGCCAAAAAAACGCTCCCCCTCAGCGATTGCTTCATGTCAGTAGCGTTGATACCTAACGCTTCCGACATACCCAAATACTTGTAGATTTCGATTGAGGAGAGGGATCTTAGGTGTATGGAATCTGAGAGTTGAGTTCCCACGGATTCCACAATCCCCCCTCGCTTTACATACATAATCGCACATTTGTCCACACCAAATTCCATCCTGATGGCGCTACTGAAAGTTTCAGTTACCTTCTGTAGCTCCATTAGTTGCAAATTATTGGGGGCAAAGAGTTTCAAGTCATCCATGTAAAGGAGGTGAGATATAACCTGACCACCTCTCCTCAATCGATAGCCTAGCCCTGAATTCTCCAGCAGTGTGATTAGAGGATTCAAGGCCAGGCAGAACCAAAGTGGACTCAGACTGTCGCCCTGAAATATACCTCGCTCGATCCTTATCGGCTCACTATTCCTCTGGATATGTCGGCATCCTGGATAGCAAAGAACCGACCTCCATTGCCCCATACATGACATCAGGAAGGTGCGTAGAGTTGCATCTATTTTATACAACTCCAGCACCCTCATAAGCCATGTATGTGGCACCGAGTCATAGGCCTTCTTATAATCTATCCAACATGTCGACAGATCCTTTCGGGAACGACAAACCTGCTGGCTATATCGATGAGGAGTAGCTCCTTAGTACCGCGGGATCCGTTCCTACATCCATTTTGAGAGGCAGACATGATGGAATTAGTGTCTATATGACTGTTAATTTTAAATCTCCAAATGGATGTAAAAACTTTATAGACCGTCGGTAGACAAGTGATCGGTCTATAATTTTTGGGTTCCGCAGTACTACCTGATTTATGGAGCAAGTGGGTTATTCCTGTCGTTAGGAACTGGGGCAGCGACCCTGACTCTAAGGCTGACTGGAACTGAGATGCCAATCGGGCGTGCGACCTTTGGAACCACTTTATCCAAAAGTTGTGCAGCCCGTCCGGCCCTGGAGATTTCCAGTTAGGCAATGGACGGACTGCACGAGCTACATCTTGGGGGCTGATGGTAAGTGCTCGCACGCTCGCTCAATCTCCCTAGTCCAATCTCCTTCAGTGTGATTGACAGGCGCCGACCAAATGCTTTGCCAGAATGAACACATAGCGTCATCATCCGGCAGGCGCGTGTCAATCACACCTTGATCCGGTCGCTCCCAAGCCCTGTAAACCCACCTTTCATCGCTCTGGAATGTGCGATTCTGAGTGTACCGCTCCACTCTCCGCCTGTACCGTCGAATACGGTTTGCCCATGCACAGATCTTCTGCTTCAGGAAGTCGATACGCTCTGTGACGCGGGTCAAATAATCTCGAGAACTAATATCAGTCCCCGAGAACGCCCGCTTCACAAAGCGCATCACTCTAGGGCGAGTATTGGCCTCCCTGAAGCAGATTAGCTTGCCGATGAGTACTCTAGCTTCACCGATACGACGCTTAATCCTGCACTGCCAAGCTGGTACAGCTGGTTTTGGTCGTGGACCTCTGTACGGAAATTTAACATGAGCTACACGACATGCCGCACATACAGCTGCACAGTACAAGATCGAGTGGGTATCGGCGAGGTTTTTGCTGCTGTCAAAACAGTTTGACAGCAACGAGTCTAGAGTACATACCAGCGCCTTGTTTTTCTTGTGCATGGGTAAACGTGGTCTAAGTTCAGGCGGTGTGTAGCGGTACACCCGGAAAACATCCTCCAAAGCGCTCCTCAATCGTGCATTTCATTGGGAACTTACGGATATAACCCCGTTATCATCGCTTGCTCTTTGCCAGTCCATCCTAATCTATTGTATTTCATGCTGGGGTGGTGCTGCTAAGACCATACTTAAGCCTCTGGAGGTCGCACACAGAGCTATTCTAACAGTGGCTACGTTCAGACCGATGCTCTCCCCAACTATCGAACTATATCAATCATGTAGCGTACTTAATGTAAGGCAACAATATATTTTACATACAGTCCTTCTGCAACACCGTCGAACACCGTTCAAAAAAATCTCCAAACGCCGCAAAGACCTTATCTGCACAATTCCACCTACATGCTCAGCTTTTATAAAAATGTTTGCTCTCTATCTTGGCCCATCACTCTACAATAAAATTAACGCAAAAATTCCGATTTACGGCTTAAACTGTTCGCACCTTCCTTCTAAACCTAAACTACGACGAAACTGAAGAGTTCCTAAAAAAGTGATCGCTCTAATACATGCATGCATCACACACTACATAAATTAGCGAACACTCACCACACCACATCAAATTACTGAACATTTTTTTTTTCTGTTTTATTTATACATTGTCTTTTCCAAAATTGCTATTTTTAGATTCTAAGTTATTTTTCTTTTTTGGTTGTTTAATAACCTACTTTTGTCTCTCATTTTATAGCTTGCTGAAATGATTACTATGCACATATTTCTAATATACATTTTTAACACGTGCTGTTATAAGTCGACCATTTATGACGGGGATCGGAACTGTTTCTCATCTAGGAGAGCATTACGGCACCCACTAACTAGATTAAGTAACTATGCTTGTGCTTTTTAGTGTATTACTTTGTCATGTAATCTAGTCTTAATTTAACAATAAATCTTTATTATTATTATATTATCATCCTCTTCACCAACGTGGTCGGGTCGCGGTGAAGCACTGGGTGAATTTTGTAGTTGTATCGCGACCAGTGGCGAAGCAGGCGTAACATGGTTATTCCGTGATTCGAGGCGTAGTCGAACAAGTACGGCGTCATCCAGCATATGGTTACGCTGGATGACCCGCCCTGGTCCGAAAGTCGTTGTGCCGACACGTTGACAGCTGGTTTAAGCAACTGAAACAGAGAGAGCATCCGACCACGGTACGCAGTCAAGCTACTTCCCCCCTCTGTAGCCCCAAAGTATGCGCGCATGACATTTTCGTTGACAGTTTGTGTCCACCTCATGCGCTGCACCTCGTGGTGGGCCTCGGGAGTCCCAAGCTGGCCGGTGGCCTCTTCCGCGCCGACTTACTGGTGGTGGTGTCGTCGGCGGCGAGAAGTACTCGTCGCTCGAGCTCGACGCAACTGCAGCGGTATCACTGGACTCACGTCTGCAGTTCCGGCAACTGCGAGGCGGAGCTGAGCGACGAACCCGAAGATGTTGGATGTGTGTCTTTGAGTTGTCGTGCCCGACTTCGCGTCAGCATTTCAGTGTTCTCCGTATTTTGATATATATTCCATTTTCTTGCATCCAGGTCGTATATTCGGACATTTTGGTTTTGATGCGATAAAATCTGATTTATTTTAAAACATTTTTGAATGTTTCATGTGTAAAAATATTTAAAGAAACCACGGAGAAATAAAATTATTATTATATCCTTTATTTCATTCAAATACTTATTTATTACATTTTTAAATATTAGTATGTAAAAAAAATAAAAACATTTAAAAATATAAAAAATTGTAGCCCAGCGGTATCGGGAACAGGGAACAGGTCCAAGCTACCGGCGGTCAGGGCTCCAGAGAAAGGAACCTCCTAACAAGGTGAGACGTGTCCAGGAGTACCGCTTTCTGAATCAAGCCCTTAATCCAGCTGCCCAACGAGAGCCTCCTTAGGTGTTGGTCGAGGCTCTTGGCAACTAAGCCATTGACTGATATGACTAGCGGCACAATGATCGCTGAGTCCACATCCCACATGTCGACAACCTCGCGAGCCAAGTCAAGATACTTAATTTGTTTATCTTTCTCGGCTTTCACGAGGTTCCCGTCATGCGGGACCGTTATGTTAATAATCATTGCGCGCCGCTCTCCTCGATCCACCACCACTATATCAGGCTTATTGGTAACAATAGTCCTGTCAGTGATGATGGATCGATCCCAGTACAATGTGATATTTCCATTTTCGAGAACTGGGTCGGGCACGTACCTGTAGTACGGTACTTCCGATTCCACAAGGCTGTATTTCAGAGCAAGTTGCTGATGGATAATCCTGGCTACAAAGTTGTATCTATGCAAGTACTCTTCGTTAGCTAGACGAGAACACCCAGAGATAATGTGTCGGATTGATTCTCCCGGACGGTGGCATGCCCGACAGATGTCAACCGTGCCGTCCTTCACAATAAATCTCCGGTAATTGTTCGTCATCATAACTTCGTCCATAATTGCACAGACAAAACCTTCGGTTTCCCCAAAGAGGTCACCAAAACGCAGCCAGGCTACGGACGCTAGTAAATTTACATCGGGTCCATGTAGGGCCCGGAAGTAGCGTCCGTGAAGCTCTTTACTCTACCATACCTCCTTGCGATCATTAGTGTCAAGCACTACAGGCTTGCGCCAGTTCTCTTTAGCCAAGGAGAGCGGGGTAAGGCCCATCCCCACGTCGGCTTCTAGGAAATATTCCCTGAGACTGCATATCTCGCGATTGTGGAGGGTCATAGCGTTTAAAAAGCCTCGACCTCCACACTTTCGCGGGATATACAGTCTCATTACCGATGACCGTGGGTGATGCATTCCATATGCAGTTAGCAGCGTACGGACTCTCCTATCCAGGGCGTCGAGTTCGGTCTGAGTCCATTTGAGTATGCCGAAAGAGTACATCAAAACCGGCATGACCCAACCGTTGAAGGCGCGCACCTTGTTTCCGCCTGATAGAAGACTATTAAATACTTTCTTCAGGCGGCCAAAGAAGCGCTCCTTCAACGATTGCTTCATGTCAGTAACATTGATGCCCAACGCTTCCGACATACCCAAATACTTGTAGGTTTCGGATGCGGAGAGGGCTCTAAGGTTTATGGAATCCGCGAGCTGAGTTCCCACGGATTCCACAATCTCCCCTCGCTTTACATGCATGACCGCACATTTGTCCACACCAAATTCCATCCTGATGGCTCTACTAAAAGTTTCAGTTACTTTCAGTAGCTCCATCAGTTGCAAGTTGTTGGGGGCAAAGAGTTTTAGGTCATCCATGTAGAGGAGGTGAGATATTACCTGACCACCTCTCCTCAGCCGATAGCCTAGGCCTGAATACTCCAGCAGTGTGCTAAGAGGATTCAGGGCTAAGCAGAACCAAAGTGGACTTAAACTATCGCCCTGAAATATGCCTCGCTCGATCCTTATCGGTTCGCTATTCCTCTGGATATGTCGGCATCCTGGATAGCGAAGGACCGTCCTCCATTGCCTCATACACGACATCAGGAAGGTGCGCAGAGTTGCATCTACTTTATACAACTCCAACACCCTCATGAGCCATGTATGTGGCACCGAGTCATAGGCCTTCTTATAATCTATCCAGCATGTCGACAGATCTTTTCGGGAACGGCGAACCTGTTGGCTAATGGCCATATCAATGAGGAGTAGCTCCTTAGTACCGCGGGCCCCGTTCCTACATCCATTTTGAGAGGCAGACATGATGGAGTTGGTGTCTATATGTTTGTTAATTTTAGCTCTCAAAATGGATGTAAAGACTTTATAGACCGTCGGTAAACACGTGATCGGCTTATAATTTTTGGGGTCCGCGGTGCTACCCGATTTATGGAGCAGGTGGGTAACTCCTGTCGTTAGGAACTGGGGTAGTGAACCAGACTCCAAAGCAGTCTGATACTGAGCCGCCATGCGAGCGTGCGATCTTATGAACCATTTTAACCAGAAATTGTGCAGCCCGTCCGGCCCTGGAGACTTCCAGTTGGGCAACGGACGAACTGCACGAGCTACATCTTGGGGGCAGATGGTAATAGCCCCCATTTCTGGTATTGGATCGCAGGCTCTCTCGACTTCCCGAGTCCAATCACCTTCGGTGTGTCTGACAGGTGCCGATCAGATACTTTGCCAGAAAGAACACATGACATCATCATCCGGAAGGCGCGTGTCAACCACACCTTGGTCCGGTCGCTTCCAAGCCCTATAAACCCACCTTTCATCACTCTGGAAGGTGCGATTCTGAGTGTATCGCTCTACTCGCCGTTTATACCTACGAATACGGTTCGCCTGTGCATTCACTTTCTGCTTCAGGAAGTCGATGCGCTCTGTGACACGGGACACATAGTTCTCAGGGCCAATATCAGTCCCTGAGGACGCCCGCCTCACAAAGCGCATCACTCTAGGGCGAGTATTGCCCTCCCTGAAGCAGATAAGTTTGCCAATGAGAGCTCTGGCCCCACCAATACGCCGTTCAATTCTGCACTGCCAAGCTGGTACGGCTGAATTAGGTCGTGTAGCTCTAGAGTCATTTGCAAATTTGACGTGAGCTACACGACATGCCGCTACAGCCGCGCAGTACAGAATTGAATGAGTATCGGTGAGGTCTTCGCAGTTATCAAAATAGTTTGATAGCTGCGAATCCAGAGCCGCCACCGGCGCCCTATTTTTGTTATGCATGGGCAAACGAGGTAAGCGTGGTCTAAGTTCGGGCGACATGAACCGATATTCCCGAATCGCACCCTTCAAAGCACTCCTCAATTCCTCATTGCATTGGGTACTTACGTTTGTAGCACTGTCATCAATCTTCTCGTCAGCTTGACTTGGAGTGACCTGTGGTGGTATTATAAAACTCTGCGACGGGGGAGCGATGACATGGCTACACTGCATATCGGTTCGCAGGCGATCAAGTACAGCAGTTGACAGCTGGCTCAAGCACCTGAAAAAGAGAGAGCATCCGGACACGGTACGCGGTCAGGTTGTTTCCCCCCTCTGTAGCCCCATAGTATGAGCGCATGACGTTTTCGTTAATGGATCGTGTCCATCTCATGCGCTGCACACTTCCGCCGGGAGCCGGGGCCCTACCGGCGGCCGGCGGGCCTCGAGGTCCGGCCGGCGCCTGCGGGGGCAGCAGTGCCCGCCGCTCGACTGGGCGCGGCTGCGGCGGCGGCCCGAGCGCCGAGTCCGGAGGTGGTGCGCGTGCTCGACGTACGGCTGATCGTGTCAACATTTCTCAAAATCCTTCTTGATCTTTTTTTTTCGTTTTATCGGAGTTGACATGACAGCTAATGTCACCTCTTGTTCGGCAGTTTTTGATTCATGTGTTTTGCTCTTTTTTGGAATATGATTGTTTTCTGGATTTCTGGTTTGTTTCCGGATTCTTTTTTGCAGATAAAAACTGTTAAATTACGTCGAAAGATATTACGATATGATTAAATATGATGAAAAATGCGATAAATAAAATTTCAAGACATTTTGTTGACGTTGGTGTTGCCAGCTTATTATTATAAACTTAAATTCAATATTGCGCATATCGCAAAGAAAAAAAAATATAATTACTCGTGCAGCTCTACTAAGTTGTTAGAACTTTTGTTGTAAGGTATAACTAAGCCCTATAAGGATATAGGAAAAGATTTGATAAACTTAAAAAAATGTTGAAAGATTTACGGAACATTTTCAGTTTTCCATTGTTCCACAGAACCTGTTAGCATTTACACAAATAAAAAGTTTAGATAATACTAATCAAGAAACAGTAAAGTATTACATTTTAATTTATATATTATTGTTATAACACAAAATATTAGGAATTACCTACTTTATACCTATTGCATAACTCTAAACTGTTAGCATGTTTTTACATAGCAAAGAATTCACTATAGTTATCCACTCAGCGAAAACAAAATACTAGAATTATTGAAAGGTTATATGGGAAAAATATTATATCGATACTGGACTAGGTGGCGTTCTGCAGTTTCTGTTTATGTATGTATTTATTATTACATATTACCTTTTTTTGTCAAATAGGTTATTTTCTATTTTGTGAATGTGAGGATGTTGTAGACATTGACTCATAGATGGTTCGATTTGTTGACTACTTTCTATTTTGTTAAACTTAGTACTTGTTGACAGGCCTACACTGTCCTCCTATATCTAACCACTTAAGCGTCCGGCTCGCGCGACCATGTATGAGTATAATTTGAAAATATTGTAAAAGCCAATAATTTTCTAGAGAGTAAGTTTCTTGACAGCTCTTCTCCATAGGAAACGACCAGTAGGGACCGCGTGCCGCCTTCAGACGGTGCATGAGTCCCCATGTAGGCACAGATTATAGTTAGGTTTGTGTGCAATCAAATAATTTGAATTGATCATTCTCTCCACAAAATGATTCGGAATAGGGTAGTAAGAGCTCTCCGCCAATTTTCAGGATGTTTTGTTGCTGACCCACATTCTATGCTTCAATGATACGAATTTTTTGTGAATGACTGCATGAAAATCGTCAGTGCAGTTTTGTGCAAAAATCTCTAAACAAACATAACATATATTGCTGTACGTATCTTAATCCTACCATGTGATAGCACTCACCTCTCCCTGTGCCCCTTGATGTCTCGCACCTTATCCTCCAGCTCCCTCGCTTGCGCGGCAGTTTGTTGCTGCGTCAGTTTTGCGCTCTCTAGGGCTGCCTTCAGCTCAGCTACCTACATCACAATAAAAACATTGTTTTTAAAAATCGATATTTTATATTACATGGAAGTAAGCGAATATGGAAGGTAGTGCTGCTTGCTAAGGAAGATGTCAAAAACAAGACAAAAGCAATACTTGACCAAACTATTTCATGACAGTTCTCCGTTTGTACACGTTCATTTAGAATTTAGATCCAAGTCACGCTCTAGAGATATGTCAATACAGTAGGTACATTGTCCGGAATATTCTCGAACGATGACGACGCGCGGAGGGCGCGGGGAGTGCACGAGTGCACGCATCCGTGTCATCACTACATATTATAAAACAAAGTCCTCCCGCCGCGTCTGTCTGTCTGAACGCGATGAACTCAAAAACTAACGAACGGATTTTCACACGGTTTTCAATAATGGATGGAGTGATTCATGAGGTTAGGTATATAATTCATTAAGGTTTTGTATAAATTAGTTAAAATATGACGATGATTATTGAAATGTCGGAAAAAATCATGCCGACTGGGAGATTTACTGGCGTGCGCCGCATAAACCAATAGAGTTATATGAAAACAATGACGGAATTACGGAATTATTCCTCTTAAAAAGATCTATTAAACAACACAAAGGATACTTTTTATCCCGATAGTATGTTCCTGTGGGATGCTTTCCGACCTCCACTAGTACTCATTGTAATACTAATGCGATCAATCATTGAACCAGTGACCAACCATCGCCATTGAATACAGTCCTCACACTCCACTCAACAACTTTAATCTTTGACAGTCGTATAAAATGGCATAACACGGCAAACTGACGTAGTGTGTCCATCTGTGGATCAATAAATTTCCCTGAATAACCTTTAAGTGATTTCCTACTATCAGTGCATTCGTAATTTACTTTCTAAATATATGTATAAATAAAATACATTTTAATAACCACACAAAGTATTATAAAGTTCAATACCACTACAATAAATAATTAAAATAAAATACTTTTAATAATATTTGTCATTCTAAAATCAACTTAATTTACTCTGTTATAAAGATTATATTGTGGAAATAACATCAATCGAAGAACAAGGATCAGAATATGGAATACATGTGTACCTGTGCCCGCAAGCTCTCGATCTCGGCGTGCATCTGCGCGTGTGACGTGGTCGCCAGGCGCGCCTTCACGATGCTCAGCTCGTGAGACATTATCTCGTACCTACCGGGCAAAACTACTGCGTCAGAACGAACACTGTTTTATTCACATAATAATAAAACACTTAAATGAAATGAAAGACAGTGGTTAGGAGTATACAATGGTTAGCTTTCTGTGATGGCTGAATTAAGCTAGTTAAATTTATATTAGACAATATGTCTATAGCCTTGTTAGCTCGATACAATAAAATCTGTTGTTACAATCCGGTGTTAAATAGTTAACGATAGTTAACGTAGAGTCTTTATATCTAAGATTATGAAAAAGTTGATCATTTGATTCCACTTTTTTCAGTTACAAACATTTCGTTCATTTGAATTGGTTTACTTTAACCAAAATTAGAAACATTGTAAACTGAGTTCCCTAACAAAGTTGCGCAACATCATTTTCTGTTGCTGGCAAACGGCAATATGTTTCACACTCAAATTTTAAGAAATGTTGCCAAAATTTGTTTCCCGCAACACAATTACCATATTATTTCTGAAAGAAAGATTTGAAAAAAAAATGTTTCCCACGCACTCGGGGATTAGGCTTGATATCAGAATGGGGATAAAAACTGCCACTTACTCACTTCAGACGTCGCTACTACCCAGCGTCTAAAAATTTGACAGCTAGCTGTCACTACCCGTACATTTTTTGTAAACACGCAACTTCTTTTACGCATAAAATTATTAAATGCCCCGTTGCGCAGCTGTGTAACTGCAAAAGTACGGGGACCCATGTATTTGTCAAAGATGTTAAAAGACGAAAACTGTGGATGAAAGCTCTCCGAAAAAAAATTGGAAACCCGATATTTCGGCGAGACTATGTGGTATCCTTTTGAAACCTGAACACCTTTATTGGGAGAAATTCGTATACTCCCAAGAGACAAACGTGTTTTATTTTCCTACAGGCACTAGTGATGTGATATTATGGAAATTATAGAAAAGGTGGTGTTTTGTATTATCATATAATTAGAGCAGTGCTAGAATTAACATCTCTGAAGTTTTCAGGCAGGAACTTCATTGAGTTGGTTTTCAACTCTCATCAGGTTATTTCTGTTATTTAATTCAGATAAATAAATCCATACATTTCGATTAAAATTAAAATTACAACTCAAATATTAAAATTCAATTTAAATTACTCTCATGACAAAGGTTCTCCACAACGGTGAAGAGACCCTGTCCGCTACAGTCTTCAGAATTCCGTTGCAGCTGCCACACATTCTGCGGAACAGGGATACAGTTTTCTTGCGGATGACGGCATGAAAGTCAGTGCGATACAGCACAAACATCCCCGATGCACTACAGAAGCGAGGCAGCCCCAACATCATCCTAAAGATGTTATGATACTGGACGCGCAGGACATCCAGCGACCTTTTGGTGTGGCTGACCCACAGATTCCCCGTTTAAAAGCTTTGACAATACGCCTTGTTTGCAGCAGCGACCACCTCCCTGTCTTTTTTTTTTTTTTGGTTTGAAATTTTCAAATAACTTCGATGGCGTGTCAGACTCTTACCGACTAAAACCCACCCGTGCTCCTTCCGTTGCCTGTACGTTGCCAGGGGCCACGGTATTCCTTTCGGACTTTCCCGCAACCCCGGCAGGCATCGGTCCTAACGGACCCCTTCACTTCTGCTGACATCTCTTTGAGGCGCGCGTGGAACACAACGCGCCGTCGACCCGGGCCTGGTCCTTATCAGACGGCGAGCTACCCATTGCTCACCGTCCGCAAGCCCGCGCCTACGGTGGCCGGGAATCGGCCTGCGATTCCCGACGCCCAGGGCGTCTCCTGCGGCGGCTAGGGGCGTGAGGGCGCGAAGCTTGCCTCTCCCTCACGCGTTCTGCCTCCTGCGGCCTCCCATGCCCTCTCGCTCCGTACCATGGCCTGGACCAGGGCCGGACGCGAGAGATCCCCGCCACCGATCGCCTCCACGAGGACACGGCGATGCTCTGCCCAAGCCGGGCAGACCTCCACCGTATGCTCCACCGTGTCCTCCAGGCGATCCACGCAGTGATAACACCCGGGCGTTTCCTCCCGCCTGATACGAAACAGGAATCTCCCGAAACAACCGTGTCCGGTGAGGACCTACGTCAGGCGGAAGGTGAGGACGCCGCGGCGCCTCTAGCCACTCCTCAAAGAGGGGACTTATCGCCGCAATAGTGGCATAGTGGCGTGCCCAGCACTGGGTTGCGACAATCGCACTCTCCATGATGCCATGAGGGGATACCTTCTTTTCGCATAATGTTCTTTGCCCTAATATACTTCGGCATAACGATTTTGGCACAATTTGTTTTGGCATAATAATACTTCGGCATAATTTTTTTAGGCATACGTTTTATGTTGGCATAATCATCTTAAAGACTAATTAGTTTTGGCATAAATTTGATTCGCATAACGTTAGTAGGCCTAAGAACCGAATTGCTGCAAAACCGACTCCACGTAGTCTTGTTTGTCCTACCCCTAGAGTGTAATTTAAAATCGCGTAGGCGCGTAGGGGCGAGGCGGCCCGCGGGCTGAGGAGCAGGCGCCTGCGAGCGAGCCGCCGCGGCTGAGGCTGGCCGGCGAAGCCGGCCAACAAGCCGAAGCTGCGGTGGTGAGCGAAAGCCGTCTGCGACGATTAGCACGCGTGGGGCCGCCGGAGGCCCGCAGCGCCGGAGCCGTGACAGAAACCCTGCCTGCTGCATGTTGCATGCTCGCTTGAATGCTGCATGCTTGCTTGCATGCTGCATGCTCGCTTGAATGCTGCATGCTTGCTTGCATGCTGCATGCTTGCTTGCATGATGCATGCTTGCTTGCATGCTGCATGCTTGCTTGCATGCTGCATGCTTGCTTGCATGCTGCATGCTTGCTTGCATGCTTTAACTTTATGCTTAATAAATTTATGCTTTAACTTTATGCTTAATAAATGTATGCTTTAGAATATTATGCTTAATCATTATTATGGTTAGAGAAATTATGCTTAAAAAAATTATGCGTAAGCTGTTATGCGTAATTATATTATGTGAAAATATAATTATGCCAAACAACATTATGCTAAGTTATATTAGGTCTTAAAATTTTATGCAAATGGATAGGGAACCTGCCATGAGATCCCGCCGGAGCTCTGTCCACTGTACCGCGATCTCTCGCGGCAGCGGAGTTACGCCCCGGCATTTCGCTTCCTCGCGCCACTCTTAAATGTGCGCGAGCACTTTTGCCTCCAGATCCCATGGCGGTAATCCGGCAAGGAGGCTCGCCGCCTCACCGGAGACCGTGCGGTATCCCCGGACCAGCCGGGTGGCCATGACCCTCTGGGACGCTTCAACCGGCGGGCTGGCCGCCGCCTCAATGAAAGCGCCCAAACCGGTGCCCCGTAAAGCGCCATGGACCGCACGACCCCCGCGTATAGCCTCCGGCAGGAGGCGTTTGGACCCCCTAGATTGGGCAGGAGCCGCTTTAAAGCAGCCCCGGCCCGCTCCAGTCTGGAAGCCAAACGTCGGAAATGCTCTCCGAAATTCCATGGGCTGTCGAGGACGAGTCCAAGGTACAAACATCCCTGTCTTACCCCGCTTTCCAGCATATATGCCTCAGAGAGAGTATTAATTAACTAAATTAGTTTGGTGAGAATACCAATATTTTAACATATTGAGCACCCCCACCGGTACACCCACGTTCCCCAACTTTGTCCAGAGCACATCATATGAAACAAGATCAAAAGCTTTGGAGAGGTCAAGGAAACACGCATATACCGCTGTCCTGCGGTCCATATAGTATTGGACAGTATGCTTGAGACCTACGATGGCAGCTTCCGTGGATAACCCGGGTCTAAACCCGAACTGCGCGTCATGTAATTGAATAGTTTCATCCAGGCAAGAATCAAGCATACCGTCCAGCACTTTAGCAAGTATCGTTGCTAGAGATATGGGCCAATAAACACAAAATTACCTTTAAATTATAAAACGTTTATAATTTATTGATTTTTCCACTAAAGCTGCTTTTTACCAGTGGTAAACGCTTCCCTGACCTTAGCTCGTCTTTTAATAGTGCTACACTCCAAGTCGCATACATATTTATCTAGTTTTCGTATTATTTGTGATCGACACAAAAGTAAACATAAACACAACAATGGCGGTTTGAAGACGGACGTGCTGCCACCTATGCTAAACTTTCAGTTTTTAACCTCATTGAATCGAGTTGCAATAACGACAGACACACCAATTAATATCATGAACATAAAAAGTATTGTTTTGTAATGGCTTACTTTTGTTGTGTAGCGGTGTATTTTTCTCCGGCATGCTGCATTGACTGTAGTTCTGCAGTGTACTGCGAAAGCTGTGCCTTCGCCGTCTTATGATCTTGTTCCAACTTCTTGAGCTCTTGCAACTGGACCAGTATCGAGCCTCCCTAAAAACAATGGTTTCATGAAATTGTTACTTTTACTTTTCATTGAAAATTTCGCGACCTGCCGACTCCCAAGAGAGCAACGAACAATTTTGATGTGTAGAAGTGTTATTAAATAACGCAAGTTACTGAATAAAAGCCTCGACTAATGATACAATAATTCAATGTGTATTGATACATACGGAGCCTACGGTATGCGAAGGCCTGGCTTATGACGTAGAAAGAAAGAAGTGATGGATAGTTGGTTAGTATATAGTTTAAGTATATATAATAGTTAAAGCACAGTACACTTACGATATGTAAAACAAAAGTAACGAGTGCTAATGTAATATCGATATGTCACACGGATTAAAACTGGCTTACTTTCGCAAATACATCTTCAATTGTAATTTAGCCACTACTCTTTTAACTCGCATACAATATAAATAGGTATAGTGCGACATCAATGTAAAAGCCGAGCAAAAGTAAAAAAGTTACAAAGAACGCTGAGCGAAAACGAATTAACAGTGCAAGCGGGCGATGCGAAGGAAAAAAAAAATCACGCGGACAGAACCTATTACAAAATAATTCGACAAATTCACGATTATTTATGGGAAATACCCTTACATGAAATATAAAACAAAACATTTAACTCAGACTATATTTGTCCATGAAAAAAATGTGACGTCACATTTTCTTAGCTTTAAATATGATGATTTGTTTGAAAGAAAATGATTCATTCGTACTCAATGAAACTCACATAGAGTCTAGCATTATGTCACAGATTACCAGATAAATCACTCCATAGAACATTTTCAATACCTACTGCTATAATAGCCGCTAGACGCTGCGAACGAAAGTGTACCTAACCTTACAAGCGTAAAGCGAGTTTTGTTTTGTAGCTGCGCGCCGCCGCGTGGTTATTGTAAATTGCCAGGGCTGCCTCTTTCGATAAAGGTCAGTAGGTATTTGTAGTACATTTTTATGAAATAAAATAAAGTGCTTTTTAATGTTTTAGCATGTTTATTTGTTAAAAAAATTTGTTGACAAATGGAGGTCATTGTACTTTCTCTTCTTATCTCAGACGCATAGTAGAAGCATAGATTACGTGGTAGAAGTAATTATACGTACTTACCAATAAAATACAAAACACGAAACATGCAAGTTTAAACAATTTACATATTTAAAAAACGATAGTAAAACAAATTAGATAATCACATTTTTGTATCAGTAGGTAAACTGAAAAAATATAAGTTTTTATCTCTTCTCTTGGTGGATCTACATCCATCAAATGCACGTAATGCACCAGAACCAGCCAGGCGGCCGGTAGGTAGTTAGCGCGCGTAAGTACATGGAGTGATTTATCTGGTAATCTGTGGTTATATTATCTTCGAAACTATGTATTTTTGAAACACTTGTTCTAGGACTTATTGTATTATTTTTACTTATAGCATAATAATATTATAACCTTAAGAGTAATGGGACATCAAAAGGAACACGTTGTATAGTTGAACTATTAGGTTCCTGCTGTCCCATCTTCTCAATACAAATAAATGTAACTTGAGTGATCGGTTTGTTTACATTTTCAACAGACATTTTTGGAAGATGCATTAGACAGTCGAGATAGCGGACCGACCTTGAGCTTGGCGCCGCCGGCCAGCGTGCCGGACGGGTCGAACACGTCGCCGTCCAGCGTCACGGCGCGGCGCCGCACGCTGGGGTGGAACGTGACGCGCTTGGCCGTGTCCAGGTCGCGGCACACCAGCGTGCCGCCGAACACCCAGGCCATGGCGGGCCGCAGGCGGCCCTCGAAGGAGATCAGGTCCAGCGCCAGCTGCACGTGCTCGGGGCCGCCGCCCTGACCGAACAAATTACAATTCTGTAGAGGACGATTCCCTTGGACCTCGTGAAGGCTGCAGGAATCCGCCGGATGCGAGAAGCATAGGAGCGGTCGATGTGGCGATGTTTGCGTATGCCTATGTCCAACGTTGTTGGAAGTCCTTCGACTGGAATGATGATGACGCAAGTACGCTTCTTCTTAGGATAATGTTCGAAGGAGGACATAAATGTTTACTAAACATACTCAAACACTGACACCAGATAGTATTTGGAGGATAGGAGTATTTTTTAACTGCAGAGTAATTTAAGGAATACAGTAGGGTTTTAGCCTTGTTTTCATCAGAGGACTTTTTCAAATAATAATAAAGACCGAGAAAAGAACACATTCTCAGAATATATACATATAACACTACAGTGTTCTTTTGGCATGTGGCCACAAGCGTAACCGACCCCCGTACACCACACCCCCGACCCCCGTATGACTGCCTGTTGGTCTTGTGGTTACAAGCGCGACTGCTGAGCAAATAGTTATTGGATTTTTCCATTAGGAATTTCTTTGTAACAGCCCGGAGTTTGGAGTTGGCGGTGCGCTACCCCGCGCCTCGCGCACGCGGCGCCTGCGCCGGCGCCGCCTGACGACGTAGAGTGAGGGAAGAGAGACTGCATCTGTGTCTGTGCATACTCGCCTGCATTATAATATCTCCCGCGCCGAAGGCTGGTCTCCGTTGAGATTGATCGCCATGGCAGAAATTAATTTAATCAAAATAATTCAATTTCACATATATTTACCAACGGCGCATCCCTGTCATTTAATTCAGGAGCCAAAAGAAGCTGCAGCACTGTACTCACAATCTGCTGCGCCCGTGCCACGGTGTTCCTGTCGATGACGTGTCCGCTGATCTTGTTGAGCGGTATGATGGTGGTGCGCGTCTGCAGCCGGCCGCGCTGCAGCAGCAGCTTGCTGGTGAGCTCGGTGTCCACGATCACGTTGTACAGCTGTCGCGAGGGAGTTCGTCATGTCTCCGGCGCAATCGCACGCTCGAGCGGTCTCGTTAGGACAGCTCGATCAAAGCCTCGTTTACGAGTGCGGTATACAGAGTTAAATTAAATTAGCTAACGACACTTCGCAGAAGTGATGAGTAAGACAAATCAAATAAAGTCATAATTTCAGGTAACTACATTACCAACCACCGTTGGCCCTTTAATCAGCTGTAATTACTTAAAATTATGTGTTATAAAAAAACTCGTCTAGTCTGCGAAGTTTCGCCAGATAATTTAATTTGACCTTGTATAATATAAGAATAACGAAATAAAATAAATGTGGTAAAAGTCATTCTAATAAAAAGCATAGGCAGGCATGGGGACTGTCGACAGAAGTGAAAACTTAAAACTATGAATTACCAATGCTTTTTTTTAAATGTTCAAATTAATTGTTGTATCAAAAATTTAAATTTCAGTATTTGTAAATTAAAAGTATGAATTGTACATGTAAATTGAAATATATCCTTTCACTGCTGACCAAGCGCAACACATCATACTCAGATACACTGTTAACAAGAGCATGCCGGTGACGCGAACCCATGAGATTATCCCCTACCAAAAATCACTCAACGCACAGTTTTCACTTCAAAAATAATATAGTAAGCAACGTACCCGTCCTCCCGCAGTAGTCTCCAAAGCAGTGCAGTATTTCGGATCACACACGTCTATCAATCTACAGATCGTACCTGAAACCACATATTGTAACATTTTAATAATGCCTTCCTTCTTTTCAATGAGTAACACGCGATAGTAGCCCGCAACGTATGCTGTGTTCACTGCATACCACATTTGAAGTCAACTATTGATCTAGGTTTTCTAATAAGATACAGTTGGTGTTGAATAAGGTGCCAGTAGCGGCTGTTGACTCACATTTATTTAAAGATCTAGCAATCCTCGTTTCCAAAACAGAAAATAAATCTTGGTGTATCTGGAAATGCGAGAGCGGTCGTCGACATTTTTCTCAAGTTAAAAACGATTTTATTTTTAGATTCCTACGAAGGGAATTATTAGGCTACAATCAGTGTGAACGTTGGAATTTCTCATCAGCAAAAATTACTTCCAATTATTTAGTAGAATTGCGTTCTAATTGGCCACCAACTGTACTCAAAACGAAGACATGTGATATCCACCCGCGTGGTTGATTGTGGCCCCCTCCCCCGGACTGTACTTATGCTATTATACAGGATAGATTTTTGAGACGGGTCAGTAAGGGCTGCTACCTTAACCGTTGTGTTATAGCTACAGGAAAACGCGGCGGACTTAGGAGACTGTCTGTGTGAACTTATTGAGACTTTTTGATCTGCATACACAGATTTTGAAAAAAAAAATACAGTCAGCAAGAAAATGGGTAGTTTTCACAAAAACGTTTTTTGATGCCAATTGATCCTGTTTCTTGCTGACTGTATTTTTTTTCAAAATCTGTGTCAAAAGAACAATAACATGATAAGATTTGTCCCACTTGTAATAACTACTAGTAGTTCTGCGAACAGTAGACCTCGCGAGCATAAACTTTAATAAATATCCCATTTTAAATAAGTTTAGTAGTAAAGATAACCACGTCAGTACAATCCTATTTATTAATATACCTATCGAACTTCATCATCAGTTAAAAATAAATCTTCTGTGTTAACTGTGTTTTCGACTTAGTACTAAAAGTTGAGCCTAATGGTTTTATATAGTTAAATAATGTCTTCCCGAAAAAATGATATATTTGAAGACATTTCAAAAACTATAGTCAATTGAATCAAAAACATCCATGTTTTCAACAATACAAGAGCACTAAAACACGCAGAGGCAAAGCACATTAAAACCCCAAACAAAACAAACGTCAAAACATTATTTATTCCTTAGAATAAATAAGGCACTAACTGAGGCTTGAAGGGACAGTTAACTTTATTCCTAATAAAGCCTATCTGACGATTGAACAACTGATTTTTTTGCTATCTATCGAATAAAACCTATCTGTCTGTTTATCTGGGGATTGAACAATCGGCCCTTAAACCTTTTAAATAAAAACCATCTAAACCGATCTCATAAGGCGGCGATATCCAGTAGTCCCCTTTTTGGAGCAAGTACCCTCCAATCAAAAATCTCTGACGACAAAAAAAAACTATAAAGTCGTAAAACCTGTATTCCAAGTTACAATCACATCGGTTGTAAAATACGACCTGTAGAGGAGTACCACCAAACTGGCACACGAAAGCCAATGTCAGACTTGAAGCAGACGCTTCGCTCGTTTTGCTCGCTCGGACAATGAAAACTTTGTACCTTTTTATTTTTGTTGTCATAGCCTCACTGTAGAAATTCCATTAATTGAATGCATGATGCCAGGAAATTTATGGAGGCTGGTACCCGCTCCAATAGGAATAAATGATATATCATTAGAAAGGTATAAGGATACCAACGGCCTTTGTATTGATTCCTTGTCCGATCGAAGTAATACAGGGTGGAAGTTGAGGCGGGGCAGTATGAGAAGCTACCTTAACCGTTCTTGTCCGCCTGTAAGTGCCTGAAGTACCCTAGATAAATATAGTGCCATCCACGAAGACGCGCGTGGGCCGTATCTGTTTTTTTTTTAAATTCAAAGTTATTCATCAAGTTTTTAACTAGTAAGTCTACGAATTAAAATTTCTATAACTACTCAATATAAATTACGAAAAATCCAACACACTTTTTTACTTAAGCACGAAACATCAGGTTTTTCAATTGCTTTTATAGCTTACTGGTAGTAAATATTAATCTGATAAAATTCTAAATACTGGACATATATTTATTTTTTTAAAGTTTAATGCACTTTAAAAAAAATGTGATCCACCCTGAAATAACGCAATAAAATCATGTGCAAAATCGTCGTCTACGGGTAAGAATTTATTGAAAATACCAATAAGTGTTAAATATTTAAAAAGATGAGTTTTTTTATAAAAAAACTCAATTTTTATATTTTATTTTTGACTACCTACTTATTTAATTGTGTAATAAAATATCAAAATAATGCCTTATAAACCTATGCGCTCGCGCGAGGCAATCATTCGCGCCCAAGGGCTTCTCAACGACGCACCTGTGTCGCCCGTGACTTTCGCCACTCCCGACGTAACTCACGAATAGCTCGTGATTTTGTACTACGTCTAACCAGTTTTGAGACTGTGAGTATATTTTTTTTATGCGTTATGTGACACTTAGCGATTTGCTAATGTTATTCATACATAAGGACTTTGTTACGAGTATTTTTTCGCAAGGAAGTTGTATAGCATTGAGATGGAGGTCGAATATATTGGTGTTCTAAATACAAACACCAAAATAGTCATTAAAAGTGCTTTTTATTCACTGTTTTCAGTGAATAAAAAGCAAGTGAATAATAAGCTTTTCAGAGGGGGAATGGTATAACCACATTTTTTTTACCTTTTTATTCATAAGGTTGGCACATACCCGAGACCCTGCTGGCGTCGAAGTCCCGCTCGGGCGGCTCGTACCGGAAGTCGCAGCGTGCCAGGCGCGCCGCCAGCGCGTCGCAGGCGCCGGCCGCGCCGCGCGCCGCGCCGCCCAGCGTGCGCACGCGCGCCTGCAGCTCCGCCTGGCGCTCCGCGCTGAAGCTCATGCCCGACAGCTCAGCCTGGCGGCACAAGCTAGTTCATTACATTAGGGACATGATCAAATGATGATAATGATCAAATTATGTTTATTTCTACGTAAGTGTAGATCTTTGGAAATTGTTTTTGTTCAAATTTCTTATTTGATTTTGAGGAGTTCCCTGGTATAACTTCGGTGTCCAAGATCCAATACAGATTAAATTGAAATGGGACCACTTTAAAACTATAATAAACCCAACGCAAAAATAATTATTCAAATCGGTTCATAAACAAAGAAGATTTTTCAATACTTATATAAGACACACATCAAAAGTGTCTAGAAATCAAGTACGGTTCAGAGTATCGCCGCAATTGAGGATTATTATTTTAACTTTTTTGGATCGTTATTGATTCGTTTTAGTGAAAGAATTTTCTTTAAATTTTGATTAAACATAGATATACAACTGTCAATCAGGATTCCTATAAAAGTGTGTAATAGCGTTTTTACAAAACCATTACAATTCCTGCATCGGAACTGAAAAAAAATCACCGATATGGAGCGACGACATCATTTGACACGAGAAGAGATTATGAGAGCCGTCGGAATGTTGCAAGCTGGTTCCAGGCAACGTACTGTGGCTGTCGCTCTTGGCACTGCACAGAGCGTCATAAGCCACCTCTGGACACGCTATCGTATCACGAGCAGCGTGGCCGAGCGACATGGAAGACGATCTCGCATCACCACTCGCAGACAGGACCGGTACATCCAAAATACTGCTCGACGAAATCGTACCATGTACGCCATGATGTTGGCTACGAGGCTCCACAACTCTTCAGGCTTGCTGATAAGCGACCAAACCATCCGAAATCGTTTACGTGAAGTGGGTCTGCGTTCCCGAAGGCCGCTGAGAATTCCATCTACTTCCACTACACCGCTGAGAGTCCCACCTATAGCACCCCCAATCTTAGGGCCCGTTTACAATGGGCTCGCGAACACAGAAATTGGGGGAAGAAGACTGGCGTTGTGTTTGCTTTTCGTTGTGTTGTGTTTGCTTTTCGGTATGAGGCCGGATACAAGACGTACTCGAATTTGGAGGACCTCTGGACGTCAAGAACGTTTGAAATTTTGACAGGAAGTTCATTCATATGGAGGGGAGAACAATACTGGTTTGGGCCGGTATTTGGATCGATGGAAGAATCGATCTCATTTGGATCAGGGGCAACCTCAATGCTCAGATTTGCGGAGAGAGTTGTTTCAGACGTGATCATTCCTTTGCGAAGCCGTTTGGGTGATTCGTTCGAAACGAATCACCCAACCGGCTTCGCAATAATGCACGACAATGCACGTCCACACAAGGATAGGCGCTACGTAACGTTCTGCCGTGGCCTGCTCAATCGCCGCGCCTCAACCCAATTGAGCACGCATGGGATATGCTCCAAGGAAGAGCTCTGCCGAGTATGGATGCCGTGCATACCCCACAACTACTTTTTGACTTGTTAGTGAGAACGTGGGCGGCCATTCCTCAAAGTGATTTTGATGAACTGATTTTAAGCATGCCAAATCGCTGTGATTCGTGTCAATGGTGGAAACAGATTTCTTTAAATCTTTACTATAAAAAAATAAAAAATCCTCATTTTTGCCTTTTTTAGGGTTCCGTAGTAAACAAGGAACCCTTATAGCTTCGCCATGTACGTCTGTCTGTCTGTCTGTCCGCGGCTTAGCTCAGACGGTTAGTACTAGAAAAGCTGTAATTTAACATGGGTATACATATTAATGACGCCAACAAAGTGGTAAAATGAAATAAAGAAAAAATGAAACAGGAAAAAAAAAAATTTGGGTGCCTCCCCTACACGTATAAGTGGGGATGTTTTTTTTTCTCGTCTGTCCCATGATGTGGTGTGTCGTCGGAAAGGCCGTTCAAAAATATTGAGGGTGTGTAAAAGCCATTTTTCAATGCAGGGATTTTTCGTTTGCGAAATATTAACGGGGCACCGAGCTTTTTATACATATAAACGCGTTTTTATAACGGTTGTTTGAAGTAGTAAACAATTAAATTAAAATCTAAGGAAATAAATTGGTATTATTGGGCATATATACTAGTCAGTATACTTACACGATGGAAACACGATTTGATAAAGTTGGCTCGATAGAATAAATTCACAAAGTTACCTCTAAAAACCACAACAAACGCTTAGTACGGCGTGAATACTTCGCGGAAGGTCATCAGTTTTTGAATAATAACAAAACTACATGTTTTATATAACGTATACACTTTACATTTTCAAAATGTGTGATTGGTTTAAAAATAAGAAGGTAATACCTAAATTCGCACGATTTTCGCCCATCTTATCCAGAGCCGCCGCGCCGCCCTCCTGTCCGCTTTAGTCCTGCGTCGGTCATCGGATTGGGAGCTTGTGTCGCTTGCGCTTACGCACGGATTTAATAACGTAACGAAGAAAATTGTGTGAAAATTCACTGTAGCGTATTTTAAATGGGGAACAAAGTAAAGAAATCAAGACAGAGAAGGGGTTGGCGAAAATCCAAAGCTAAACGCTTGCGTGAAGAAGTTAAGTAAGTAAAACTCGTATACTTACCTACTTATTTACTAATTGCCTTACCTGGTGGTGTTTTTTTTTTTAATGGGGTATTTTAAAAACAATTTGATTTATCTTGTAGAACAAGAAAACTACAGGCTGAGAATGTTGAAGACAAAGAGAATACTGTGGCTTCGTAAGTATAATCTCCCTACCTACTTATTATACCTACTTGTTATTAAAAGTACCTAGTTGTCACTTTGTTCTACCTATTTACGATATTTTAACAAATAGGTACACTGAAAAATTCTTTATCTTTTTCTGTCTATAGGGTAAATGTACCAGTTGTTGGCACCTCACTCCAAAACAAAGATTCATCTGATGAACTGGTGAGGTAAGCGTAAAAATAATAGGATAATATAATAAATTAAGTACCACATTATTTTTATAAGTTACAATTTCCAGGGTAAATTTCATGGATGACACCGATTCCAAAATTTATTAAACTCTGGAATTGTAAGTTCAGAAACTAATTATTTTTATGAAATAAGTCTTACTTTTACCCTAAAACAGTTTTGTTGATAATTATAGTAATTATAATTAAATCAAATGTTCTGTTTTATTACAGGATGCCAATTACACCGGAACAAAATTCTTGTCTTCCAGTGGAACGAGAAATACTCGTAGACATCGACATGACTTACTCACACAGAGAAAATATTGCCATGAAGTAAGTCCGATATTGATTATTATTATTGTTGCTTGCGTCCAATTTTTTTTTCTATGGTATTTGTTTAGGTACACTGCTACATATCAAGCTATACTTTTCTAGTATAAGCCGATCTCGCATTGTATAGGATTTCCGTACAATGAGAGGTCAGCTTATACTGGAAATTTATAGCATATGTACCCATGTGTACGTTATGCATAATATTTAGGTATAATGGGCAATTTTTTTATCACCACCCTACTTTTCACAGGGTGTTCCTACCCCTGAATATTATTCATTACATCTCGCCGGCTGCCGCTCCTCACAGGCATAAGCATAATCAGCCTATAATGTTCGCACAGTTGGGACACACGCCTCCTCTCGGTGACAGGGAGTGGGCCGTAATCCACGCGGGCCCAGTGCGGGTTGGTGGATGTCACATGTCTACTAATTTTTGATTCTAAGACGTGCCTGTTTCCTCACGATTTTTCCTTCACCGTTTTTGAGAGCAGTGGTGATGAAATAATTTAAAGGCGCTTTGCCTGTATGGGTTCGAACCTACGACCTGCAACTCGTAAGTCGCGGCCGTTACGACTGGGCCACCACTGCTCTCTCCTCACAGGGTGCTCTCTATTTTATTTTATAAACCCTTACAAAAATATTGATTGTTAACATAAATCTTCTTTTTTTTCATTTTAGTTTTCCGTTTGATGAAATACAGAAATTACAGACGCTTGCTGCTGTAACTAGGACGCAAGACAATCCCAATGACAGTAGTAAAATTAGGTATTAATTTATCAACGTAACCTGAACCTACTGAGAAAAATAGGATATTTGTTTATTTGATATAATATCATATTTTTTTTACCTTTTAGTCTACACATCCTTCGCCAGCTGATTCAAATTCAAAAGAAGATTGTTATACAATAGAACCAGAAGAAAAATTGGAAGAGATCAGAATAAGTGGAAATAGAGTTGTAGATGTTATGTATTTATTAGAACTGGAGAAGAATAGTAACTTGACAATAAATAAACAACACGATTGGTTCTACCAGGTGCAGGGTCAGCTCCACATTACTAGAAAGAATTATGTTTATTTATTTTGTGGACAGAAAAAGATATGAAAATAGAAGCAATAAAAGGAGATAACGAATTCAGGAAGAACAGTATGGAAACAAAATTAAAAACATTTTACTTTGATTGTCTTCTACCAGAAATGATTGATTCAAGGCTGGACAGAAAAATGGAAATTCGTGAGCCACAATATATTTTAGATGCAATAAACAAGAAAAAGTCAGAAAAACGAAAAAAACCAATGATTTCCGCGACTGTTATGCCAGAAGCGAAGCGGAAAAAAATATAAAATAGTTGATACACGTGTTAAAATAAACTTCAAAAAAGGATTGTAACCGACTTCAAATGTAAAGTAAAAGTAAAGTAAACATTTATTTGTTTAGATTGCAGGTACAGTAAATAAGATGTGACAATTAATATGGGTGATCCTTGTACAATCTACCTTATAATAGGCATGCAACATTATTATAACATTTAGTCATTTTTAGTCATTTAGTCATTTATTCATGAACAATAAATTGTATATGAAATCACATGGTATAAAAAGAAAATTGATATTAAATTACATAAGGAGAGAGAAAAAAAAAATTAAAATAGACACGTTAAAATATTACAACATTGCACAAAAATAAACAATAACAAAACAAAATACAACATATTTGAAAATTTCGTCATAGATCCTTAACATCATAAAGACACTTATTCAACAAGAAACTTTTAAGCTGCTTTTTAAAAGAGCTTGAGTAGATTGTGTTTTTTAGATCTAGAGGCAACTTATTAAATAATATAACCGATTGGTATCTGGGACTGTGCCTCACAATATTTAGGTTTGGCTGTACCTTGTAACGTATAATGTCTTGTCTGCGTGTGCCTTCTCTAATCTGTCGTTCTTCTGCTGTCTCATATTCATGTATATATTTGGCCATGTTACTTAGAAGAACAAATACATAAATGCTTGGGACTGTTAGAATGTTCAAATTTCTAAAATGTTCACGGCAACTCTCTGTTTGCGGAATACGGACTATTGTGCGAATTGCGCGTTTTTGTAGCACAAAAGCTCTTTTAATATTATAGTCATAACTATTTCCCCAGAACATAATAGTATATCTGAATTTTGATTCTACCAACGCGAAATATACCATTATCAATTGCT
Source organism: Xanthia icteritia (assembly GCA_949128155.2). NCBI lineage: Eukaryota > Metazoa > Arthropoda > Insecta > Lepidoptera > Noctuidae > Xanthia > Xanthia icteritia. The sequence continues at coordinate 21,078,227 of OX421945.2, forward strand.
CAATGCTAATTTCTGTTCTAAGTGATCTTAAAGCGTAACATGCGGAACATACTGATGCATTTATACCATTCAATTCTGCCTTCCAATTTAACTGTTCGTCTATATTTATACCTAAAAATTTAACTTCCTTGACAAGAGCAATTTTGTCGTCGTTCAACACTACCTCTAAATCGTCGTTATTACGGGCTGTCGTTCTAAATAATAGTATATTGGTCTTTGCAGTGTTGATTAACAATTGGTTCATAGTGAACCACAAGTGAAATGCTTGTAATGCTGCATTTACAGTCTCTGTTAATTTATTTATGTCATTTGCTGCTACTATGGCATTTGTGTCATCGGCAAAAATAATTATATCAATGTCAGGTAGAATTGTATTCATGTAGTTGATTAAGTCATTAATAAATAATATAAATAAAACAGGTCCCAATATAGATCCTTGCGGGACGCCTGTAGTCATCATTACCGTTGCTGATTTGTAGACTCTTTTGGAGCCATCTTTCGTTCTGTCAATCTCTACGAACATTTTTCTGTTTTTGAGATATGAAGAGAATAATTTCAAAGCTTTACCTCGAATTCCATAATGCATCATTTTTGTAAGAAGTAACTCGTGGTCTATAGTGTCAAACGCCGAACTTAAGTCGAGAAAAATTCCGGCTACTTTCATTTTATTGTTCATTTTTCTTATCACATCATCAAGTAAGGTATATATGGCGTCAGAAGTACCAACACCTTTTTGATAACCGAACTGTCTTTCGTTTAACACTCTATTTACACGCAGGTGAGTTAATAGTCGGGTTTTTATGATCTTTTCAAATATCTTTGACAGGACTGGTAACAAGGAGATGGGCCTGTAATTTTTAGGATCAGTTCGACTTCCTTTTTTGTAGACAGGTATTACTTTGGCTACTTTAAGCTGGTCTGGGAAGATAGATTCCTCAATACACTTATTGTAAAAGTTACACAGAGGCTCAGCTAGTATGGAAATATGTTCCTTAATTACTGATATTGGGATCTCATCATAACCACAAGAATACTTGTTCTCCATACTTTTGACTATAGTTAAGACCTCATTTGGCGTGACAGAAGCGATTGTCATTTCATTGTTGTTGTTGATTGCATACTTCTGTAAGAATTCTATATTTTGATGTCCTTCTATTACCCTAGAAATACATTTATAGTTAAACTGTTTCGCTAAAATGTCAGATATTACCTCTGGATCCACTACAAGTTGGTCATTAACTTTAAGACGAATTTCCGGTTTTATCGTTTTTTCCTTATTTGTGCATTTTCTCACTACTTTCCACACCTCTTTAGTAAGATTTTTGGAATTATTTATTTGCTTCATTATTGCATGTTTTTTAGCCTTCACCAAAACTTGTCTATACAGTCTAACATACTTATTTTTATACGTTAAGACACTGGAATCAAGATCGTTACCATTACGTGCACATAAGAACCGTTTCATTTTACTTGATGTACGAATTCCTTTCGTGATCCATTTTAACTGTCTATTATTTTTTAGGCTTATTTTATAATCCTTTTTTCTAAAGCTGTCTTGGAATACTTTGTGAAATGTTTTAAGAAAAGTGTTTATTCCCATGCAACTCCAAGTTTTTTCACAGATACCCTGTTCAAACTGGGCACTATTTTTGCTATTAAAAACTCTTTTATTTATGATAATGATTGGAAACTTATTTCGCGTTAAGTTGCTTACATTATCCAGACGAACATCTGCAAAAATACCTCCATGGCCATCAGCCAGACCATTGTGATCTACTGCACATCCAAGAATACACGAATCGGACACGTTGGTAATAACATTATTGAATTACTTATACATAAAATGAGATGCAATGATGAGATAACATTATTTTCGAGGTATTATAAATAGTTCAACAATAGTCGGCATGGGACACTCATATAAATAAAAATAGAAAAAAATACATTATCTACAATAGGTACAATAGGAATAAAAATTAAATTAATCGAAACAATGTCTTAATGAGGTAGGTATGTCAAATTACATTACATTCAATTATTCAGTACTATAAGTTAGTGTCATTTAGAAAGTCATTCACAGAATAATAGCATTTTACAATTAATAACGCCGTCAGTTTCTTTTTAAAGTTTTGCATTGTGTCATTTTTAATTATGTTAGGTATTTTGTTATATATTATTGGGCCCATACTAATAATACTGTTTTTTTGTAAAGCAGTATTACCACTCTCAACATGTAGTAGATATTTATACTGAGACTTATAGGTCTCTTTCTATCTTTTGACACTGCAGTGAAAAGGTTAATGTTACATTTAACAAAAATTGCTACCTCTAAAATGTACATAGCCGGGAAAGTTAATAGTTTGAGGGACTTAAACACAGGGACGCAACTATCTGTCACTTTCATATTAAGTATTGCCCTTAAGCAACGCTTTTGGACCTTGAACACCTGTTCTCGTAGAGTACTGTTTCCCCAAAATATTATTCCGTATCTTAAAATGGACGCGACTAGACCATGGTATGCAACTAACTGTTGTGGAGATGTTGACCTTTTTCGCTAGATTGTATAAGACATACGCGGATACGCTCAATTTTTTACAAACCTCTTCTGCTTGAGGTTTCCATGTCAACTGACTATCTATCAGTATACCCAAAAATTTTGCAACTTTTACTTGGTCTATATTACAGTTATTACATTCTATTTTTACATCTGGTACTGATGTGCGTTGATAAAAATGCATTACGTTCGTTTTTTGCAGGTTAATTACTAAATTATTTTCGTCAAGCCAATTTACAATGTCATTAAGAGTATTATTTATGTCTTCTTCGTATTTATTTATGTCTGTACATTTAATTAGGGCGGTGCTGTCGTCAGCGAATAAGACCATTGGGTGTTCAATGTGGCGTGGTAAGTCATTTATATATATCAAGAACAAAAGCGAGCTAAGAACTCCACCCTGAGGTACGCCATGTCTGATTACTCTTGTTTCGGATATGTATTTCTTCTCACATTTAGCTTTGGTGCAAACTTTAGATATTTCCGTGTATTGTTTACGGTCACTTAAATATGATTTAACCAGATTAAGTACGTTTCCTCTTATCCCATACTTGTTAAGCTTTTCAATCAGGGTTGCGTGGTGGACACAATCGAACGCTTTTGTCATGTCTGTAAGGATTGCGCAAATTGGCAACTTCTTATCAACATTTCCCATTATTATACTAAGCAAGTCGTACATAGCAATATTTATACCTTTGTTCTTCCTGAATCCTTTCTGTTCATCCCATAAAATATTAAATGTAAACAGTACAATACAATGTAACAGCAGAGATTCACTAAAAAGTTTAAAATAACTATATACTAACCGATGATATCCTAAATAACAATATTGCTGGCTCCTTTTTTCCTGAAAACATGTTATCCAGAAGTCGGCGCTCTCACATTAGTTTTCATAGGGAATGCATCTTTTGTGTGGCTATGTGACGTCTTGCCATAACGAACAAAGTACTTACCATGTAACTTCATTATCAGAAATTCAATAGAATCTGTCTGCAAAAACTTAGTACGTACTAACAAAAGTATTGCACTGAATCTACTTTGAAGAATAAAGAAATTGAAAATAAACGGTCGACTACTGAGAGTTTACCCTACTTATTTAGCCGTTATGTTATTTTACGTTATTGAAATCACTTTTAAGTTTCTATTGTACTTAGAATATTATCATAAAAGGTAACTAATTGAGTGTTATTCGACGAAGTAAATTATACCTAATATTCATTTTTCATTGATCATAGATATTTACAAAACGACGGTAAATTATAAATTTTAAAAATTGTGTAAAATCTGAAAAATGTATCGTGAATATTTTCAATAAAAGTATTTGAAATCATATTTTATTTTATTTTGTAAATATGGGTAGCACCGCGCTAGTCGATCGGCGCTCGGCTCGGCGCGCGCGGCGCGCGTTTTTTTTTTTTTTTTTTTTAACTAGGCCATCTTGCAGGTGACCACTAAGGTCGTGGCTGCTTAACCGGACTGTCCTATGGCTGCCAATAGCTTCTACACTAAGGGCCTCCAGCCAGGGGCATAAGCTATTCTAAGTTATAAGCTAAGCGAATGCTCGCTAAGGGCACCCCCTGTGGGGTACGAACCTCGGCTTAGGGCATTCGCTGAGGGGAGGACAGCAAGTTCAGGGACAGGCTGGATCAAGGAGTGATCATTATTATTACCGGGGAAATTTAAAACTGAGTGATCATTATTATTATCGGGGAAATTTAAAACTACACGCCCAGCTGCGACGCGGGCTGGCGTTTCATCGGACAAGGGTCGGGGGGGAGTATTTACTCGGGGTGGTCGCGCACGCGGTGGACCTCTGCGGCGAGGTCGGAACGACGGGTATCGGGTGTTTCTGTTTTTCACTGTGCTGGTGGCCCTATTAGACTCCTGGAGGAGTGTGACAGGATCATCGCGATCGGAAAGGGCGCGGCGCGCGGTCGGCGCAGTGCTCTTATCTGTGTAGCCGTTCGCTCTCTTGCCGGTGTGCCTCACGCACACATACACGGAGCGCATAAAATACCTAGAATCGATTAGCGCTAGAAACTCGGTGTTCCCTTAAGCTTTAAAGTGCTAGTTTTTGTTAGAGTTAAATGTACCTTAGAGTTATGGGACATCAAAAGGAACACGTTGTATACAGACGAATTGAAACTATTAAAAAACTAACCAGAGTTAGTAGTAGAGATACGATATTTTCTTTTATAACGAGTACTTTGTATGATTTATAATTTTTTTTAAATTTAGAACTGAACATCACAAGCGCAAGTTTGTAATGAATTGTATGGTTGTAGTACTGACCTGCAGCGCGTCGAGCTGCGCCTGCGCGCGCACGATTTCCTGCGTGTCGCGTGAGAACTGCGCGCTGTGTCTGTTGAACTCCTTTTCGAGTGCCTTCAGTTGGTTCTCCGCGTGTTTAATCTCCATCGTGATCTGTGAGATGAGGGTGACGGCTTCTGAATCCTTTTGTTTGGCAGCTGTAGAGATAGGGAAAAAACGCTTTGATCACTTGGATGCTAAAAGATGTGCGTGTATTTGAGATGTGAGTAGATACTAACAAAAACCCTGTCCGATCCGAGAGGGTGTTGTTATGAATCATACTGAGTCTTTTTATGTGGTAAATTTTTAGGAAAAAGAAAGTCATAACTTATGACCCCTGTTGAAAATTTCCAATTTTTTTATGGAATTGGGATAATATTGGTACTAAAATCATGAATTTTAAATAACAATAACTTTTTGTTTTTTTATTACTTTTCGATAATGTTATTGCAGTACTTGTGACCCTGAAAAAATGTATAGATAGTGACAGCTAGGTCTCAAATTCTTGGACTAGTAATAGTAGCGACATCAGAAGTAAGCAAGTGGCAGTTTTTATCCCCATTCGACGCGGTGCGTGCGGCGACAGACTGGTGCGAGGCTACACAAGCGATGACTGCGACGCGGTGCGTGCGGCGACAGACTGGTGCGAGGCTACACAAGCGATGACTGCGACGCGGTGCGTGCGGCGACAGACTGGTGCGAGGCTACACAAGCGATGACTGCGACGCGGTGCGTGCGGCGACAGACTGGTGCGAGGCTACACAAGCGATGACTGCGACGCGGTGCGTGCGGCGACAGACTGGTGCGAGGCTACACAAGCGATGACTGCGACGCGGTGCGTGCGGCGACAGACTGGTGCGAGGCTACACAAGCGATGACTGCGACGCGGTGCGTGCGGCGACAGACTGGTGCGAGGCTACACAAGCAGGCCGTCAATCAAGTAGGCCGTCGGCTTGTATACGTCATACCATAACGTAATTTCCATCATCTTTATGGTATGATTCTCCATAGCATTAAATGCTCACTTCCTCGTGAGCATCGTGTATACAATATCACGGAATGTGACATACAAGGGTAACATTCATTTATATACCAAAAACAACATGAACATTATTTTTTTTCCGTATAGGTAACATACCCATGAGCTGATCTTGCAGCGACTCGGACGCGCCCTCGCGCCCGGTACTGACCGCCAGGAACTTCTGCTGCGCGGCGGCTAGCTCCACGTTGCTGGACTCGCTCGCCGCGCGGAGGTTCTCGAATGTAGACGCAACCTAATGCCAAGAAAAATTAATATATCATCAAAAGGTTACAAATCTATTAAATAAGTGTTATTTAAAACGAAAACTGTTTTTTTTAGGGTTCCGTACCCGAAGGGTGCCAAACGGAACCCTCTACTAAGCCTCCGCTGTCCGTCCGTCTGTCTGTGGGTCTGTGTGTCGGCGGGCTGTATCTCATTAACCGTAATAGGGAGACAGTTAAAATTTTCACAGATTGTGTATTTCTATTGCGGCAATAACATCAAATAATATTTTTTTTTTTTTTGAGTAGAGTACAAATACTTTTTTTTTTCCTCTTCATAAATTAAGAAAGAGGGGGTCGTAAAAGTTGTCAGTCTTATGCCCGGTTTCACCTTCACTAAGTGACACTTAAATGAATCCCTAAATAAAAGTGCACTGTTGGATTTCAATGCTAGGCTCGGTGCTGAGAGTTGAAAATCCAACAGTGCTCCTTTATTTAGGGATTCATTGTAGTGTCACTTAGTGAAGGTGAAAACGGGCATTAGACCATTTTTGTACGGGCTCTATTGCAACAACTAAACAAGTTAGGAATTTGAAATTTCTGTACATCATGTACCATATACTGTATATAATCAACAAATACTAAAAACGCCACCTATTTAAATATGGGTGATTTTCTGCAACTGCAAAAAATAACTTTGTAATTTATAGTATCATTATGAAATACAAATTTTTCTTTACAATTATTAAAATTTAAGTTGAAAAATAATAATATTTTTCTTTTAGTATTTTCATTTATTTGCTAAATATTTAGTACGGAACTCTTTGTGAGCGAGTCAGACTCGTACTTGGTCGGTTTTTTTTTTTTGTTGCGCTATGTTTGTATGAGAGTTACGTTACACTTTTGTTGTATAGTCGACCTCGTAATTGCTTAACCACCCTAGGCCAAGGTCTATTTTTGTTTTCAGATCAATATGACATTTAGAAAATTATTTAGTTTAGTGAATTTCCAATTTATAACGAGTTTAATATTGTCAATAGTGAAGCCCGAGTTTTAATTTCCAAAAGGTAAAATGAACAGCATGTGGGGGTTGCTTTCAATATATGTGACAAATAAATTATTTGACTGTAATGAAGTACATAACGTATATTAATGCTATTACAGTGCTATTGCTATTTATAGTGCGAGAGAGAGACGGTGCTCTACATGACCAATCCTTTGTCGCAACGGAACCATGATAGCATTAATCTACTTAATAAAAATCTTAAATTCATTCATAATTGACAGACAACGCACAGCCTGAAAGCTGAAAGAAAGGCACTAAGGAAATAATTTTGGATTGAAATTCATCTCCAAATGAAAAAAGAAAGAAAAGAAAGGAAGGGAATGACAGTTTGTATGGAAGTTCTTCATTTTGCCGATGGGAAATCGCATCGGGCGCACGTCTCGTACTTTATAACACATCCCCTGCCCTGCAAATGATTTGCCACGGGCCCTGACCTGATCCAAGGCGTTCTTCTTGGCGAGCAGCGCGGCCTCGTCGTCGCTGACCGACCGCTCCAGCAGGCGCGCGCGCTTGTCCTGTGACGTCAGCGCCTCGCGCTCCGCCTTGTGCGCGGCTGACTTCGACGCTTCCGTCTTCTCCACCGTTTGCAGCGCTGTCTCCGACTCCCTCAGGGCGCTGCCGCACTCCTAGGGGGACAGCAAAGATTAGGTAAATTGATGGATTCTGGTGAAATAGGCCGCAGTTTCGGCCATTTTTTGACCGGAATTGGCGTTCGTAAGCTATCGGTTTTGATACGAACGACAGATAGACAGACGGTGTAGACTTAGTAATGGGGTCCCATTTTCACCATTTTGTATAAAACCCACAAAAATAAGTGAATTTATTTATAAATCAGCTTTTGCCCGCGGCTTCTCCCGCGTGGATGTCGGAAAATATCCCACGAGAACGTACAGTCGCCTGCAGAGAAATCTCTCTCTCGTGAGATTTCTCTGCAGCCGGTAGGAGTCAATGACCTACCGCTGCGCCCGCGTTGCCGTCAACCATAATTTCGCGTAACAGAATTGTTTTTACAATTAATTGTTTTTGAAACGCTTTTAACGTGCACGTCTTTCTACATTGTTCTCACATGTATAATTTCAACGTTAATGATGTAACCAATATTTTGTAAAAAAAAATTGATTTAAAAGAGTGTCCGTGGAGTTTCTTGCCCGTTCTTCTCCATAGGTACCTACTACGCTTTGGAATGGGCAACTAGCTTCATATTTCTGACTGACCGACTTCTTGACATTTCAAAAGTGCCTGTAAATGGTTTAATTGAAATAAATGCTTTGAGTTTGAAATGCTTTGAGTTTGAGTTTTGAGTTTGAGTTACGCGTAATTTTGAATCGGTGATATATTTTAAAGTATTCATTTAAATTATTTCATGTCAAGACATATTTTATTGGCCATTTTATTTTAAATTAAATGCCCAATTTAAATAACATATTTTATTGCATAAGGATAAATATAATACCGGTTAAAATAGCTTCGGAAATAACAATGACAATTTTTATCAATTTCTGAAAGATAAAAATGGTTATCCATGCCATCGCGGACTTTTTAAAATGAACAATCCTATAGAACATAAATTTTATTTATCTCTCACGGTTTAAGCGGCGCACGCCAGTAAAGCTCCCAGTCGCCATGAGTTTTTCCGACATCTTCCAACAATAATCGTCATATTTCAGCCAATTTACACAAAACCTTAATGAATTATACACCAAAACCTTCCTCATGAATCACTCCTTCCATTAGTGAAAACTGTTTGAAAATTAGTTCGGTAGTTTTTGAGTTTATCGCGTTCAGACACAGACGCTGCGGGGGACTTTGTTTTATAATATGTAAGGATAAGGATTGAAGTCATTAAGGATTAGTATCGGCGAGTATTGATACAAGCTCTAGGCCCTAAGGGCAACAGCAGATGTATATTACCGACTCTACGTTCGGTCGCGATGCTGAATTGTTTGGCGGAAAACGACAAAAATGCTGACGTGCGAAGCAGGGGCGAATCGCTAGTTTTAGATATAATGGAAACTAAACGATACTCTACCTCGTCCAAGTTCTTGCTGATCTCAGCAATTTGTTTGTCAAATTCTTTGACTTCCTTTGCATTGTTCTTTATTTCATCTTTCAAACTTTTGGCTTGATCTTGCACCTCTGTCACTTTGCTTTCGGCCTTTTTCACATGTTCTTCTGCTTTTATGAACCTGGAAATAAAAAAGAGTTTAGAGCCAGTGTCAGATATAAGAAACTTTGCTACCTGTCTCGTCATCTTTACCGATTGTAATAAGTAATCGGTAAAGAGGAAGAGAGAGATCAAGTTTTTAGTTTCGCGTCAGGCACTGCCTGCATGTGTCGTTGCTACACAACTCAATGCCTTAATCCGTGCACAAATGTGGCACATTAAGCTTAAAAAGAGGCAGCCACATAGGTATGAGCGACAGGAACTACGCTCTATAAAGCAGAACTTTTCCAAAATTTGTTATGCCATACTGTCTGAACGACCTTGAAAACATTGTTATTTGAGTTTGTAAATGGTCCCTTTATATTTTATATCCGTACTAGATTCTACCAGCGACTTCAGTGTGAAATATATTGCTTAATAAAATATAGGATTACATCGCCCGCCCGCGTTATTACTTTGTTTTCGCTTTGCGTTCTTTCTGACTTTTTTATCATCTTTATTATATTAATAATAATTAAAGAAGTGTTTTTTTTTTAAATCGCTTGTTCTTTTTTTCTTTTGGAGAAAAGTTTTTACTTTTTTACGATTATGTTATGGTACCAACCCCACGCCAATTCGTATACTACATGCTATGTAAGCAACAGTGCCAGGAAGTATTATACCATCATCAAGATGCACAAAGTGGATTAAATATGTATCCAAATGAAAAAATAATGATCAAAATCGGTCCACAATTAAAGAAAATATTAATGAAAATACATTTAATAAAAACTTACATACAGTCGACCATATAACCTTTGTGAAGTCGGTTAAAAAGTATATACTGTTTGTGCAGCAGACTTACGTAAAAGCTATGTATAATCTAGTGAGATTTTCGAGCTCCCTCACAACTTTTTGGTACTCTTGAAACTGAGCTCTTTCATCTTGTAGTTTTTGTAGTCTCGGTGCAATGTCCTCACGTATTATCTGAAGCATACAAATGTTTAATTTTTGGTGAATTGAAGACATACTATACAGTCTGTTTTTATTTATTTCTTTCTTTCTTTCTTTTAGGAGACTTACAGACAAATAATAAAATAATTACAATTTAGGTAACTATTTAGCTAATTACAAGTCCACACATATAGGTAACTTAGTGCAATATATATTGTTGGTATACAAACCAACCAAGACTTGACTGTTGTGATGTTCTGTATTGTGAACTATGCATAGTACACCAACACAGAGATGGTATGACACAGGTGTGTCTGCCTTGGTCTTTGGGAGATACAGACTGTTGTTGTTTACAGAATACCTACCTCATTGAGGTCTCTAAGTTTGGCATCTTTCTTCTCAATAGTTTTCTGAGCAGCCTGTTTCTTTGCTTCATACATTCTGGTGCCTGCTGCCTCTTCTACCATAGACAGGATCTATAAAAATCGTACTTTGAACACTTCTATACTTAAAAAAAACCTTTCTGCCTAGCCTTTTCCAAATATATTAGGGTCGACTTTCAGTCTAACCGGATGCAGCTGAATACCAGTATTTTACATGGAGCGACTGCCTATCTGACCTCCACAACCCAGTTACTGGGTAACACAATACCCCTTGGTAAGACTGGTTGTCAGACTTGCGGGCTTCTGACGACCCGTGACGACTGTCCTATCCACGAATGACAGCCGGCTTAACGTGCTTTCCAAGGCACGGAGGGGTCTCGGTTTGTTAAGATTTTCACCCATCCAAGGACTGACAGCGACAAGCGTAGCTTAAGGTGATAGATCGACCCGGACGGCTATTATTAGCTTAGCCACAAATCTATACTTATATATTTTTTTTCTAACACCTTTCATGTAATCTTAGTCATTATCTTTCCTTTCATTTCTGTAATGATAGCAGTGTTTGTGATAAATAAATAAATCTCAACATCTTATCAGGTTATTTACAAGAGAATTCAATTATACTGTCACAATATATTAATTTCCATTACAATGGTAATAATGGCGGTCGTGTTCTGTAGGGGGGTCCGGGCTCAAGCACAAACGCATAACGCAAACGCATCTGAGTTCTTCTGTGACAAATCTTAAAGTGAACCTGATATTATTCTAATTAAACTTTTTAGAAAGCTTTACACTACCAAGGTACAATTGGCATAAATTAGTCTTAACATAATATGTATTAATATGTTTTCAAGTTTTATTTTCTATAAGATGTTTTGTGACAAATTTTGAAACTCTCACTCATTCTGCTACTCAAGTTGCCCGGTTCGGCCGCCATGCATATTCACCGATACATCTCCGATAGTCTACAATCTAACGAAGTCATTGAGGAATTTGCGAAAAGGAATCCGAGGAGGCTTGCAATGCGTTAAGCAAAATAAAATGTTGTGCGCTTTTTGTGTTTACTTTGCCCTCAGCGGGGTCAAGAGGCAAGTGGTTCCCAAATGGCAATCCTGGATCCGCCACTGGTAGTGTTATTAGGATTAAATGCACAGCTAATAGTTTACAAGTGTATGCTTGAGGTTTTTAAAAGGCTGATCAAGACAATTAACTAAATGCGAAAAAAAGACTGACAAAAACCATGTTTACTGCTGTAATGACCTTACTTAAATAACATCAGCTAAATGCGAAAGTGAGTTTGTTTGTAAAACTTTCACTCGAAAACGGCTGAACGGATTTGGATGAAATTTGGACCATGGGTTATGACCTGAGTTAGGACATAGGATACTTTTTTTCCCGGTAGTACGTTCCCGTAGTATAATTTCCGACCTCCACGCGGGCGAAGTCGAGGGCAAAAGCTAGTACTAATAATACAATAATATCTTAATTTCAATAAAATTTTACTATGTTTCAGATGTTTTATAGACATGGACTACCAAGGGTTAGAAATGCTACGGTGTCATGTTTAGTAATCATATTTGGACATCCCAAGGTTGTGCTCCATGGCTAAAAATTCATCAACACCTTTAGCTTCACCCAAACATTATAAAAAAATTTACCTCAGCAGGCTTCATATTCAGGACCTTGGTGATCCGGCCCTGCATGATGAGGAAGTGAGGGTTGTTCACGTTGAGCTGCACGGAGCAGAACAGGTCCGACACTCTCTTGTTCTGCACGTTGATCCCATTGATCATGTACTTGTTCTTGCCTCCCATTACAACCTGGTGAGTTTTGGGCATATCATCTTAAAAAATCATGCTGCATTCAAACAATTCAATTGTAATTTGGTTTGTGGCCAAGAATGTTTACTTTTTTTTAAATTATTGATCCATTTAACACTGTTTAACTCAACAAAGAAATTACTGTGGCACAAAAATAGTTTCAAAGCCAAATAAGTTTCAAATACATAAGACAAGAAGGTGTGTCCACAACTAGGGCAGACCCCTATGTTCTTTTGCACTACTGGCATATCTTTATGCATCTCTGTTAGCGAATTTGCGTGACTAGTGTCGCACTGATCCTCTCACGCAAAGCAAGTAGACATTGCCCTGAATGAGATATGGCGAATTATATTGGGATGCCTAAAACCACCTCACTCCACAAGCTCAACCCGTTGGCTGATATCGCACCATCAGCCGTTCGAAGGTAGGTCGCATGCGCTCTTGAGAAACATAAGCAAGAAACTGATTCCCAGCACGCCTTCTATGAACACACAACAGCACCAGGTAGACTTAAGAGCCAGAAGAGCTTCCTCTGCTATACATAAGCTATCCAAGACCAATTTAACCACCTAAGATGAGAAGAGACACATTGGCCCCAAGTAGGCCGCTGCAAGCACAATCTAGCAAAATGGGGTATAATAGATCCCAACAATACTCAGTGCGAATGCGGTGCTCCTGACCAAACCATGTCCCATATGCTGGAGTGTTGAAAATGACCACACAACTGCACTTCCGAGGGCCTAAAAATGCCATAGATGCTGCGGTTGGCATGGCCACCTATTGGGCCCAACTATAACATAATACATGTTTTACCATTGACAAAACAAAATATAAAGTTCATGAAGTACCTGTCTTGTAACTGTGATCTCATCTTGGTTCTCATAGCCAATGGGGCACTGCCTCCTGTCTCTGTTGTCGAATGTGATGCTCACAGTGGCCTTGGTGATACCTGCTTGGCCATGCTTATATATCAGCTCTTGCAAACTCCCCGCTCGCACCTACAACATTCTTGTGCTTAATTATCAAGAACCTGGTATATTTTAACCTGCATCCACTCTTGAACAGTACAATTATTAAGTAGCTTGACTATTTTATCATAAGAAAATAGGTCTACGCAGCTAACCAAGAATACAGATTTTGAAATAAAGTTTATTCAACAACAATGAATGTATAGGCGGGAAAAATCATAACACAATGCTTACAGACAAATGCATGAAACGAGTACTTACGTTTGACAAATTCGTGATTCCTAAGACAAAACATATTGCATCCAATATGTTCGACTTCCCTGTGCCGTTCAGTCCGGTGATGGCATTGAATTCAGAATCGAACCCAGTGATCTCCACACGATTTCCATACGATTTAAAACCGTCCAACACCATAGACTTGATATGCATCTTGAAGATGATCAATTCATCGAGGAATTGATGATAGCACGCACTATTGCATCAAATAACTAAAAATAACAACAAAAACTAGAAAATCTCGTAAAGCGGGAGCCGTTGGAAAATACAATTTCTTGACATTTTTTTTTTTTAATTAACTGTCAATGTCAACCGAAGTGTTTCCACTTTTCTCCCTTTTTTAGGGTAAAATGTACTGTGCATGACTTAGGGATATTTGGTCCGCATGGTGTCGGATTCAAAGAAGCACTCACAGAGCATGGAAGCACTACCCTATTTATTTCCATGGGTGTCGTAAAAGGCTACTAAGGGATTTACTAGAGAATGGGCAGCAGGGTTCTCTATGCATCTATGTTGAAGACAAGGAAGCTTGGCAATAATTCCTTCTGCACATGTGGCTTTCCTGGTACCTGATTAACGGCAAATTATGTAAGAATCTATTAACTGCTCCCAAATTACCATGTATACATTTTTTTTTTTTATTTTTACATTCTTCTTTGACATAATCACCCTATTATTTGACATTATATACCTAAAATTTTATTTCAACTCTTTATTAGTGGCTTTTGTGGACATGATAATTATTGAGATTTGATACAGCCGTAATAGCAATCACGTCATTTCGTTTAAAATACGTTTTTATTTTTATTAATTTATTTATCTTTATAGGTATAGATTCTTCTCAATTTTGTGAATGTGAGAACGCTGTAGGCCTAGTGGACTGTAGATTTGTTCACCATCATTATTCTGTTAAGTACCTGGTACTTGTTGAAAGACCTACACTGTCCTCCCATACCTAATAACACTGTTATTTGTAAATATTGTAAAAGCCCATTATTTTTAAAAGAGTAACCGTGGAGTTTCTTGCCGGCTCTTCTCCATAGGAAACAACCAATTGGAACCGTGCACTTAGCTTCTGACGTTTCATAAGTGCCCATGTAGGTTTAAATGAAATAAAAATATTTTGAATTTGAATTGAATCTTTAACACAATATTGTGATCGCCAAGCGCTAAGCGTGGCGATTATGACATTTTTTTTTTTAATCATCATTTTGTCTTCTCTTCTGGTCGTCAAAATCAAGGACGAGTAAAAACGACTAAATTACAGAAGAATTGAAAATTATCTCGTGTTGAATTGTCAAAAATCGAGATAACTAAGGTGCCATGTTAAGGTTTGTCGAAAAAACATCGAGTTTGACGGAAGGAGTCGACTATTTTGTATGGAAGCTCTGTCAAAAAATTAGAAAAGTGACAGAAATAGATTTACTCACGCGGGAGTGAGTAATTATCGCATGTATCATGTAAGGCCTGCTTGTCGCTGTCCAATAGTAATAAAATATTTTTAAGTGTTCAGTGCCATGTTAAATGCAGCGAAAAGTGTAAAAGTTATGCTTCGGAATCTGATCTTGGAAATTTATGATTGTTTTGTAGGTATTTTATGTTATTAAGTATGGTAAAAGATGTGTTATTATTATTATAATCATGCTCCCTAAACCAAGGAATTTTGAAGATTTTTTTGAGAAGCTTAAAAAGAAAATTCATTAAGAAACTGGGGAAAAATCAAAAACGTTAATGAAAGCACTGGTCAACCGCGGCTTCGCCGTTCACGGCACCACAGACGGCACAGAGCATAATGGTTCGCGGTATTTGGTAAGCACCTTGCTCTGTGGTAAGCACACCATACATGCTCTGTGCCGTGAACGGCGTACGTTCCATTATCAGTTTCTATACCTAATGTTACAAATGGTTTTCTTTATTAGTTTAAATATTTAACGAAAATTCAATCACTAAACACGAAATTTTAATTATGAAAAACTTAATTAATATTTATCCCAGAGAATGCAAGTAATTTGTAAAAAAATCCATAAAAAGTCTGTGTAACACGTGAACACTATCATTTACATTGCATGATTTTTACGTACGTGCACTGGAACGAACTCTATTGATCTTTTTGTTTGACGTTTTGAATTAATTTGTGCTGTTTCGGTTATTTTGCGTATTTTTTAGTTTTTATCAAAATGGATTATAGTAGCACAGGTGCGATGAGGAGTCCGTTCTCTCCTCGAGTGAGGCAATCCATCACAGGACGACGGCCCATTGGGCTCTCGTCAGCTAAAAAGAACCAAAGGTTTGTACATAACCTATTCTGCCCAATTTCAATTGAAAATGTGAGGGAAATAATCAATTCATGATATTTTCAACAGTACGTTTATGCAGTCTGCGGGTGAACAAACTGGAGATGTAGTGTACAAGACTCCAGTAACCACAATAGAAACTTATGGAATGCCCCTCCCTGTGATGGTCACAGAAGCCCTTACATTTGGTAAGCACAACTGTCCTACTTAACAGTATCTTTCAAGAGCACCACTTACTCTATCACAAGGGAAACCTAACAGTCATTAATTCAGTTTGCTGAGAACAGGTTTGGATGTATTTTGTGTTATAGCTTGTCCAGTCTGAACAACGCGCCCCACTACCGCATTTTACGTAAAATGCCGGTAGGTTGCGCGTCATTTCAGACTGGACAAGCTATACTCCTATACATAGTAGACATGAAATTGTTATAACCAAATTTAGATTAACTAAAACAAGCAAGTCATTTCTTATAAATAGTATTCGCTTTTATAACAAGCTGCCAAAGTCGGTTACAGAACTTAGTCACTTACATTTTGTTTCCATTTGACATTATATAGTCTTATTTTATTTTTCTTATTTTTTATTATGTTTTTAATTGCAGTGACCACACTGAAATTTTAACATAACATTTTAATATATTTTTCGTAATTTCCAATGATCTGCCTCTTATTTTTGATTTTTTATTCGGAGTTCTAAACTTTTGCATGCCCATGTGACCGTGAAATATGGAGAACTTTATTATAAAAACACCTAAGTACTATACCCATGTTGAAATAATTAAATGATTTGATTTGATTTAGCTATGGAAAGTTCAAAACCCTCACCAAACAAATTGTAAAATTAAAGGCTATGTTGAAGTTTGGAAGACAGTAAAGTAAGTTAAGTAAGTAAGTTTGGAAGGCCATAATTCCTTTTGCACATGTGGCAAACTCAACTCAAAGCATTTATTTCAATTAAACCATTTACAGGCACTTTTGAATTGTCAAAGAGTCTGTCAGTTAGTCAGAAAGTTGAAGCTAGTTGCCCATTCCAAAACGTAGATCTCTATGGAGAAGAACGGGCAAGAAACTCCTAGGACACTTTTTTAAATATAGAAATTACAAAATCCTTGGTACATTACTCTTGTTGCTTCTATATGTGAGAACAATGTAAAAACAAAATAATAATCAAAAACAATTAAAAATGAGCCCTGGCAGATAAGAGATGACCAGTCTCAACCGACGGTGTTCGTTCACGAACATGACGTGTGGATCAGCACCTTCCAGATCAACCATTTTGTACGGAACCAAATGATCCAACACATTCGCCACCACTCGGAACATTTAAGTGAGCATGACATACTCTCAACTGCCATGCTCTTTCAAGTCAACATACAACATAATAACATAGTAAACGGCCCCATGGTACTCACATTTACAATTATTGAAAAAAAAAATGCTTCTAAATTATACAAAACTATAGTTTGCAATGTATTTGTGAGATTAAAATAATTTTACTACCAAAAGGAAAGATTATTATCTATTGGAGAATTCAACAATTAACTTGGTTAAATAAAATAACAGAACTTAATGTTTATTTTTTACATTAAGTTCGTAGTCGAACAAAATAAAAAAGGGGAAGCAACTCTTCCACAAATATGTTTTTTTAACTAGTGAGCCCAAGTGGCTGTGGAGCAGGACCAGCATTAAGCCAAGCATTTTTATCTATGATATAATCATCCAACTTATAGTATGCTTGTCTACATAGTGTGCACTTAATGCAAGTTTTAAATTTCTTCTCATTTAGTTGAAGAATATTGAGTGGTATTTTATTATAACATTTTACATAGTACCCCATAAAAGAAGTGTGTACTTTAGAGAATCTGCAACATGGTTGATCAAATTTGTTCCTATGTCTTGTGTTAAAATTATGCCTGTCACTTATCTTACTAAAAAGATGTAGATTTTTTCGAACATACATAATATTTTCATATATAATTATATATACTGACAAGGTACCGTCATGATGTTAATTTTTCTTAAACAATTCCCTTAGAGATTCACGTCTGCGGATGTTGTAGATGGCTATGGAATAAATATAGAACCAATATCTGCGGCCTGTCCCCACAGCAAAATACCGTAAGACATGATGCTATAAAAGCAACTAAAATAGACCAGTCTCGCGGTATCCACGTCTATTAGTTGGTGGATTTTCCAAACAGCGTAAGCGACTGAACTCAGCCACCCTGCAAGTGATGTTAAGTGAGGACCCCACTGAAGTTTTGAGTCAAGCGTGATTCCCAGGAAAACCGTTTTTTTTTGAAGAATTCTAGTGTCTCCTTATTCAATATAACGTGACATTCACTACTTCTAAACATTCGGTAACGCGAATATTATGCATTTAGTTTTCTTCTCATTTAATACTAAATTATTTACAGTAAACCAATAATGGACCTTTAGCATAGCGTTATTTACGTCGTCAAGCTCCTTTGCATGTCTGTTTAAGTGTTTACCTAAAAAATCAGTGATGTGTCATCAGCAAATAACACCATTTGTGGTCGGCTTTTCAGTTAATGAGGTAAATCATTTATATATACTAAAAAGAGGAATGGACCCGATATCGAGCCCTGTGGTACACCCATTTTGACTTTTAAACCCAATGAATTTACACCGTTTGTTTGGACTTGCTGCTATCTATCATTCAAATATGATTTTACTAAGCTAAGCGCAAGTTTACCCAGTCCGTAATGCTCAAGTTTCAAAAGCAATGTTTCGTGATTAACGCAATCAAATGCTTTGGATAGGTAGCAAAAGTTACCTATTGCATCCTGTGCCTCTTCCCATGCGTTAAAGATGTGTTTTAATAAAGTGACACCGGCGAAGGTTGTGCAACGTCCTTTGGTAAAACCATACTGTTGATCGTGTAGGATGTTATTACGATTAAAATGATTGAGCATTTGATTTAACATTACTTTTTCAAACACCTTGCTGAAAACCGGCAAAACTGATACGGGTCTATAATTATTAGTGTCTTTGCTTTCCCCGGATTTGAAAAGTGGAATAACTTTACTGTACTACATTAAATTCGGGAATACCCCTTAATCTACACACAAATTAAATATTAAAGCTAAATAGGGTGCAATTGTCTCAATAATTGATTGACAAACTTTAGTAGACATGCCCCACAGATCTTCGGTAATTTTGATCTTAAGTTGCTTAAAAGCCTTTACAACGACCACAGGGTTTATATGTTTAAATTTAAATTCCACAGGACAGGCTGAAACATTCGCTCTTAATAAATCAATAGCAAGTAAGGGGGAGGAATTTAAAGTTTCTGTAGTTTTAATTGGAATATTGGTAAAGAAAGTTGCAAATTCCCGAGCAACATCGATCTTATCGGTAATGAGACTGCGGGAAGTGTCCAGTGTGTAATCAGTGTTAGTCTTTTGATCTTGTTCGTTTCATTGTTAATAATTTCTTCAAACTGTCTTTATTTTATTTTCTGCTGATTTAACCTTGTTGCTAATGAAAGACGTTTTAGCTGCTTTGCAGATAGTTTTAAAAGTTTTATAGTAAGTAGCAACAATCTTAATAAAAGTTTCCTTGTTAATATACGGCTTAACGGCTTAAGGCCATACAGTTCAAATAATCTTTCCCTACTTTTCCTGATGCATTTAGTTGCCCAGTCACTGAATAAAAACTTAGGGCAAATAGTTTTAGTTTTTTTCTTAAAAGAGTTATTGAACTCTGTCTGCTCTGTCTGCACTAATGTAAAGAATTGTTCATACAAAAAAAATGACATTGGACATATTTAGGCCCAGACCACTTAAATTGCTAATTAAGAAGCTATTAAACTTATTTAAATTACCCGATGTTATTGGTCTAATTTGAATCTGTACTTTTTGTATTGGTGTGTTGGACTCAAAAATAATGGTTTGACCGCTGTGATCAGAAGGGAGATAATTTATGATGGCTTTATCTAAAAAGTCGCAGCAACAAAAGACATTATCAATACATGTGCCAATGGATCCTGTTTCTTATAAGGATCAAAAACTATTGGACCAACTGAGGTTTGAGTACTAGAGAAGTCAGAAATCGCAAAAAACTTTTCCCATACATTTCGTAGGAAATGAGATTCCACCCTACTTTTTACGATAAATAGACTTTCCGAAAATTAACAAAAAAAAAGAAAATCTAGCGAATACGTTATAATTTTATTTGCTTTGAGAACATGATAGTATAGTTTCTGAGAAAGCATTTTTTTTCCTTACAATAGTTTTCGAGAATTTATTAGATATATATACATATATATACACGGCTTTCGATGAAATTTGTAATATAGGGGTTTACGAGGGTGTAGACTCGATCTAGCTAGGTCTCATATCTGGGAAAATTCTTTTTCTCCGTATTTTCACCCGACCAGAGCTCGGTCGCCCAAGCTGTAGAACAAGATGGCTACCTTTGAAAAGAGACATGGCAGTAAGGAATAAGTAAGTAAAGAAAGAAAGAAAAATTTGTTTATTCTGCAGAAACTAAACATACGTACCAAAAAATAAAAACATGTAATACTCCTTCAATCCTTCTTAATCAACGTTTAGACAGCGGTACGTTTCCTGATTTAATGAAACATAGTAAAGTAGTACCAATTTCCAAATCGCTGCTGACCTTGTTCTTTCCTATCTATCAAACAGGCAGTAAAAAGTACACGTTAATGGGGCGACGTCCTCGAGGTCTCCAGTTACAATGGGCGTGCCTCAATTCTTGACCCTTTCTTATTTCTCGTTTATATAAATGGCCTTCCTTACATGATGGCTAACTTATCGGATATAATTCTATTTGCAGACAACATTTCTCGAATTATTTAAATAGATAGAAAAGATACAGATCTTACATGTCAACCATAGTCTGGCTGTTCTTTCGAAATGGTTCGTAGCTAATAATCTTTTACTTAATGCGAACAAAATTAAATGTATTAGATTCTCATTAAAATGTACCTCAAGTGGGTCTAAATCTAAAACTTGATGGCAAAAAACTAGATGCAATAACGGAAACCATATTTTAATTAAATGGAATTACTTTAAATTCAAAATTCCAATGGGGCGCCCACATTAGAACTCTTTCAGGTAGATTAAGTTAAGCTGCATATGCAGTAAAAAAAATAAGGCAGTTGACTGATATAGCCACAGCTAGGTTAGTATACTTTGCTTATTTCGACAGTAGTATGTCTTATGGCGTTCTGCTGTTTCGATTCAATTTTCATTAAAAAAAAGAGGGCAATCTGCGCTATCTATAAAATAGGCCCTTGCGAGTCCCTTAGAAACAAATTCAAGGAAATTGATTAACTGATTCTGCCTTCTCTTTATATCTTGGAAACTATTTTGTATGTTCGCAAAAACATAGGACTTTTCAAAATAAAAAGCGAGATCCATAATATAAATATACTTAGTAGACATGAAATTGTGATACCCAAATTTAGATTAACTAAAACAAGCAAGTCATTTCTCATAAACAGTATCCGCTTTTATAACTAGTTGTCTAAGTCGGTTACAAAACTTAGCGATGGGAAGTTCAAAATCCACAACAAACGTGTCCTTATCAAGAAAGCATATTATAAAATTAAGGACTACATTGAAGACAAGGAAGTTTGGCAATAATTTCTTTTAACGCCAAATTATGTACGAGTCTATTAACTGCTCCCAAATTACCATGTTTATATTTTTTACATTCTTCCTTGACAAATTCAAATAATAGGATGATTTCTATTATTTGACATTATATACCTACAATTTAATTTCATCGCTTTTGTGGACATGATAATATTATTCAGATTTGTTACAGTTGTAATAGCAATCATGTCATTTCGTTTAAAATTGGTTTTTATTTTTATTAATTTACTTATCTTTATATAGATTATTTTCTATTTTATGACTGTAGATTTGTTGACCATTTTCTGTTTTTCTAAGTAGGTACGTGGTACTTGTTGAAAGGCTTACACTGTCCTCCCATACCTATTAACACTCACACTGTTATTTGAAAATATTGTAAAAGCCAATTATTTTTATAAGAGTAAGTGTGGTTTTGCACTTCGTATTCGTATTCGGATCGGACTCGAATCCGAATTCAAGATCCCAGTTCAATCCGAAATAGACATTTCTCGGATTCGTATCGGACGTAGTGCGAAACCGCTCTACCCATGTAGTTTCTTGCCGGCTGTTCTCCATAGTAAACGACCAATTGGAACCGTGCACCTAGCTTCTGACGTTTCATAAGTGCCCATGTAGGTTTATGTGAAATAAAATATTTTGATTTGATTTGATATAAATCAATAAACAAGGTTCAATTCTTGCAGCCAGTGGTGAGGTGAGCGTGCGGCTATCTGCCTGTGGGTGGTGCTGGGTGGTGTCAGGGCGACGCATCATATCCTGGCCTCGCAACTCCACCATCTCCAGCGCTGCCTCAGCTACACCCACCAGCACTATCGCTCGGGAGCTTTCACTGCCACAGACAGATCTTGCACATAAGGCTGATCTGGTTGTGCTGTTCTATATGGAAGGGGCACAGGTAAGATGATGTGTTGTGTTACACCATTACTACGATTCGATTTACAAATGTGAAAAAGTACTTTTAAAATAGGATGGTTTTAAAATATCACATCAATATAAATATAAAAGGAGGGAATTCTTGCTGGAGAAACCACTCAACACTACCAAATCCAACAACAAATGTGATTATAGTTCAGGGAGTTATCATTCAAGAAGATAAAAAAAACAACTTCTGACCAAAAGTAGGTATGACCTGAGGGTAAAATTCTTAATTCTTGAATTTCCCACAGATGCCATCCTGCATTGGAGTGTCCCCCGAAGGCACGGTCCGCTACTGGCCGTCCGTGGCGCAGGAGGGCGTGTACTGCGACGTGTCGTGCGAGCTGGCCGGCCAGGAGTGCGACAAGCTCGGGGACTACTCGCCGGAGGGACTAGTGCTGGCCACCACCACGTGCACGGTTGTACTGCTCAACCCTACTGTTGTCGGTCAGTTATCAATCATTTACATTATAAACTTACTGAATGAGTCCTGCGAGGCACAAAGTGAAGGATATTTCCAACATTTCACAGGTACTTTCAACTGTACATCGGTGGTAACAATTTGACATCGACAGCGCCCTTATATCATAGCCGTAAGGGCGCTTTTCGTAGTGCAAGTGTTACCACTAATTTGAGGTTTACTGTAGTGCATAAACAATGTAGCGCTAAATGTTTCTCCTTTGATTATTCTTTTGATTTTTCATTAACAATGATAATTTAATGAGTAAGTGCATAAAGTGTGAATAATTTATTTGTAAACTGCCTTTAATGTTGACTTACTAAATAGTGATGTTCAAATCCGACCCTAACGCTAACTGCTTTTATTTTCATTTATTTATTTGAATTGATTAATCAATTATATGAATGCATTACCTAATCAACTGCAATTCAAATATACATCCGTTATGTTTCCCATACTCAAAGCCTTGGTCTTACATTGTAAATGTGTTTTTAGTTGATAGCGGTACATATTTAATGCACGGTCGGGACTGCAATTGAATGACATGGCAGCTGCCCTTACAAAAGAGGTTTCCCACAGTCAAAGCCTTGTTCTTAAATAGTAAAAGTCGTGGTATATATTGAATGCACAATAATGGTATAGTCCAGTGGTCCGAGCCACATACGGCTCTGTGGCCCATATTTTGCGATGCCTGGAAAAGGCCGCTAAGTTGTAAGTACCTGCATTTGTAAACAACACCAAAATGTACACTTAGTATGCAAATAAATCTTTGAGTTTGGCTCTGTATATATGTCGTTGAGTGCGAGCGTAGATACGCGCGGGGGTCGGGATTTTGGTCATTAAGCAAGATATCAAGTTTTGTTCTAACTTCAAACTAATTATAGGTTTTTACTTGTACATAATATATTTAATAATTAGTTGTAATTCATAGTTATAAATAAATATTATGGAATAAAAAATATATTTCCAAAGTATTTTCACTAAAAATTAATAGGACATCGAAAATTTATCATTTACTGTACCTTTCAAAGTTTTCCAAGGTTAACTTATTAATAAGTACGATGCCTTCATCATATTATTATCAGCCGATATGATGATGATGATGCAGGCATCCTATTTCTTAGCAAGTTAATTTTAGGAAGCGTTGTGGAGTGAAAGAGGACGGGTATTTTAAGGATTAAGAAAAGTGTATTGAGACAGTTTGGACACACAGAAAGGATTGGCTCTCATAAGAAATCTTAGTCTGTATAGTATTGAGATTTGGATTTGGATTGACTAATGACTTTGCCGACCACTGGTATTTATTTATTTAATACTTCAAGCACAGAAATGTACAGAGGCGGACTTAATGCCATAGGCATTTTCTACCAGTCAACCTTTGGGTGATGCAGAGACAAACAGTGGTAGGTGCAATAACGAGAAATTGAGGAATATTTTTTAAAAGTAACTATAAAGATACACATATACCTATTACAAACTGTAAATAAAATATATATCTCAATTATATATAAATACTCGTATAAGCACAAATAAATATACATAAATACACGAATATACTAGAACAAATAAGACAAATAATGGGAAAACATTAACCTTGTGATGATAATGCCAGCTTCTTACGAATGTGATCGCGAACTTTAACTTTAAAGGATAATCGGTTGGTTGCCATCCTGATTTCCTGGGGGAGCGCATTCCATAGAGAGATAGACTGAACGAAGAAGGAAGAATGAATGAAGTCTGTGCGGTGAGTGGGACATTGAAGAACGCGATTATTTGATGACCGTAATTTTTTACTGAGGTTGTCACAAATGTACTGAAAGTAGGGGGCTAGATAACTAGGGGAAGTGGGTGAGTCAACAAATGAAAACAAGGTGGTAAGCGCCCTTTGCTCTCTGCGTTGGCGTATGGGTAACCACTTTAGAAGCGATCGATGCGCAGAAACATGATCATATTTACGCAGATTGAAAAGGAATCGAATGCAGTTATTGAGAAGACGGTCAAGTTTTTCGAGGAGATCTGCATTCAGGTCATAGTAGCACACATCATCATAATCGATGATTGGGAAAATTAAGGACTGCACAAGCATCGTCTTCGTACTTGTTTCTCGAAAATCCACCCTGTATAGATAGAATATGCTTTATTATAGCAAGATTTTTGCCTGTTTACACCACCATACATATTAAGGGTACCATTGCGGTGTTGGTTAGGAGTATTGAATGGTGGTTGGTTGCAGACGGTCGCGCGACGGTCACGTGTCGCACTCTGCGGCCGCCCAGCGGCTGGCTCGGCGGCATCGGGCGACGCGTCTCGCTGCTATTCTTCGGATCCATGCCGGCTCATGCAGATACGGTGAGGAATCCTTTAATGATGATCATACAATTTAGAAAATAATTAATTTTTTTAAATATAGTGCCCTACCATGTTTATGCTTTTTTATGAATACATATACTACTGATGCAGTGTAAAATTAAAACTATCGTGCCATTGAAATTGGTGATTTACATTATGTACTTTGCGCCCTACAGCAGGTCCACAATTGGTTCACTGCTAATAATTTAGTATTAAATGGGAAAAAAACTAAGTGCATAAGATTTTCTTTACCAAATGTCAAAAGTAGTAATTGCGAGATAGTATTGAATCAAGAGAAACTAGAATTCGTCGATAAAACTGTTTTCCTGGGGATCACGCTCGACTCAAGGCTTCAATGGGGTCCTCATTTAACATCCCTTTCAGGACGGCTAAGTTCAGCAGCATTTGCTTTGAGAAAAATCCGTCAGTTTACTGATGTAGATACCGCGAGACTAGTCTATTTTAGTTACTTTCATAGTATTATGTCGTACGGTATTCTACTATGGGGACGGGCTGCAGACATCGAGTCTATTTTTATTCTGCAGAAAAGAGCCATTAAAGCCATCTATGGCCTCCGCAGGCGCGACTCTCTAAGGGAACAGTTTAAAGATATTAACATCATGACGGTACCTTGTCAATATATTTATGAAAACATCATGTACGTAAGGAAAAATCTACATCTTTTTAGTAAAAGAGGTGCAAAACACAATTATATCACTAGGAATAGGGACCAATTAGTTCAACCGGGTTTCAGGCTGGCTAAAGTGGACTCATCTTTCATGGGGTACTGTTTAAAATGTTACAATAAAATACCTCCCCACATACTTCAACTGAATGAAACAAAATTTAAATCTTATATTAAACGCACACTATGCAGCCAAGCATATTATAAGTTGGGGGATTACATCGCTGATAAAAATGCTTGGCTCAACGCTGGTCCAGCTCCACAAGCATAAACTAATTGATTAGCATTTGAAAATACCGTTGGAGCTGCTGAAGATTTTAAAAACTATCTTTGCATTGTATAAATTCAATGTCTTAGCATTGTATAATTGCATGGCACATGTGTGGGTACTATGTATCGACTATAAAGCTTCCATTTAGGTACTGGGTATATCTTTCATTGACTTGAACCTGGCGGCTGAGAGTATGTCATGCTCACTCTAATGTCTCGCTGGCGGTGGCGCCTGTGTTGGATCATTTAGCTCCCTTCAAAATGGTTGAGCTGAATGGTGCTAATCCAACGGGCGCCGTCAGTAGGGACTGGTCATCTCTTAGCTGCCACGGCGATTTTAATTTTAATTTAATTTATATTTTTATTTCTAACGGACGCTTTTAATGTTTTGCATCGTTCTCACATGTATAACTTCAACTTGAATGATGTAACCAATATTATGTAACCATTTTATTTTATTTAAAAGAGTGTCCGTGGAGTTTCTTGCCCGTTCTTCTCCATAGGTACCTACTACGCTTTGGAATGGGCGACTAGCTTCATATTTCTGACTGACCGACCCCTTGACAATTCAAAAGTGCCTGTAATTGGTTTATTTGAAATAAATGCTTTGAGTTTGAGTTTGACACTTGCCACGGTTGGTCCGTAGATGGGTGATCATCTTTACATACCAAGACGAAAAGCACGTTAAGCCGTTGGGCCCGCGACGGAAAGTAAGTTATGTATTTATTGAATGATAACATTCTTAACAGCTTGTTTAAATTGTATTGTTTCAGAAATTGGTAGGCGTAGTAGTGCTCCCGGGCGGCGAGGAGGCCGAGAGTACCATCGCGCTGGTGTCGCGCGGGCCGGCGCTGCAGCTGTGGCGCGGCGCGGAGCTGCACGAGCACGAGCTGCGCCGCGCGCTCGCCGACGCGCTCGCGCGCGCGCACCGCGCGCCGCACGGTGAGAGCTATTCGCTAATAGTCTTCAAAGGCTAGCGTGTTAGTATTACAAATAAATCTGTTAGTCAAAAAAACTGGACAGGAAATCACTGGTCAGTATAAAATCTGGATAGTGGCCGATTCTGCATTCCTTCACCCTTACTTTTTTATTTCATTTTAAGGTTTTTTTGCTCTTCAGAGCTAAAAAAACATGAACACAGCAATATTTGTGGTACCCCACTAGGGAGTCGAAACAGTCTCTTCTAAACACAGTGATCTAGGTAGAAGAGTTGCAATTTACGCGTATACATCATGTTAATTTAATAATGCATACTTGATAAGTCCCTCGTGTACTACAGTGGCGAGACGTGGTAAAACGAGAGTGAGAAGCCGCAAAAGCATTAAAAAAAAATGCTTGTTTAATAATTGTTATGACATAGCTTCAACTTACATCGTGGCCGCGAAAAGTACAACTGCCAGTCAACCATTCATTGATATTTACCGTAAAGGAAAACATTAAAATGTTTGAAAAAACTATCGCGTCGTTTGTAATTTATAGTCATAAGTATCTGGGCGAGCACGGCCTAACTTGTTTTATTTTTCAATAACCTTGAAAGGCATGTTTGCTCACAAAGCAAATAATCACACAATAATCTATCTAAATGCCGCCATCCTAATCCTACTGATCCTACTAATTGCCTTTGAAATCTACTCTAAAAAAGTAATTTCAACTTAGTAAAGTATCAACTTACCCCAAATACCTAATTACAACGTACTTTTCTTTCACTAAACTCTAAACACATAAACACTATTTGAATCACTGTTACCTACAATTAAACGAATTCCATTTATACTGAGCAAATAAAATGCAAATAAACTACTTAATTCTACAAAGTATATGGTTTTAATGCGATTACGTCAAAAAACAACCACACATTTGCAATCGAATGATGAATGTTATGATGTCCGAACTTCGAGCCGAACGCATTACGAAATTCAACGACAACAACCGACTCGTTTCACGACGCGCATGCATATTCTATCGTAATTCGGTACAGAGCGGCTTACCCGGCTGCTAAGAAACCGCGGTGTCACGTGACCGAAGTGACGTCAAGACGGCCTTTATTTTCTATAGAAATTGAATTCACGATAAGCCGGACGCGCCTACGAGTTATTTTAGAGCGAAATGTTTGGTTTTTGGGACATAAAGACAAAAAAAAAAAGTTGGCGTTTTGTAATGTTTTAATTTGATGGTGTATTAAATACTTATATTGTTTGTTAGTGTTCCGAATTTCCGAAGGGAATCCGGTAGGAATCGGGTTGTTTGAAGCTATCGCCCCTGTACTACCAAATACCTGTGTCTAAATAAATAATAGCGACAGGCTCCCTCGCCCCGCAGGCGACCCGAGCAGCCTGGAGGTGGCGGCGCTGGACGTGCGCGCGGCCGGCGCCGGCGGCCTGCTGCTGCTCGTGGCCAGCGCGGCGCGCGAGCCCGAGATGAGATATGCTATCGGTAAGGGCAGCACACTGTAGCGACCCCACAGCCTGGAGGTGGCGGCGCTGGACGTGCGCGCGGCCGGCGCCGGCGGCCTGCTGCTGCTCGTGGCCAGCGCGGCGCGCGAGCCCGAGATGAGATATGCTATCGGTAAGGGCAGCACACTGTAGCGACCCCACAGCCTGGAGGTGGCGGCGCTGGACGTGCGCGCGGCCGGCGCCGGCGGCCTGCTGCTGCTCGTGGCCAGCGCGGCGCGCGAGCCCGAGATGAGATATGCTATCGGTAAGGGCAGCACACTGTAGCGACCCCACAGCCTGGAGGTGGCGGCGCTGGACGTGCGCGCGGCCGGCGCCGGCGGCCTGCTGCTGCTCGTGGCCAGCGCGGCGCGCGAGCCCGAGATGAGATATGCTATCGGTAAGGGCAGCACACTGTAGCGACCCCACAGCCTGGAGGTGGCGGCGCTGGACGTGCGCGCGGCCGGCGCCGGCGGCCTGCTGCTGCTCGTGGCCAGCGCGGCGCGCGAGCCCGAGATGAGATATGCTATCGGTAAGGGCAGCACACTGTAGCGACCCCACAGCCTGGAGGTGGCGGCGCTGGACGTGCGCGCGGCCGGCGCCGGCGGCCTGCTGCTGCTCGTGGCCAGCGCGGCGCGCGAGCCCGAGATGAGATATGCTATCGGTAAGGGCAGCACACTGTAGCGACCCCACAGCCTGGAGGTGGCGGCGCTGGACGTGCGCGCGGCCGGCGCCGGCGGCCTGCTGCTGCTCGTGGCCAGCGCGGCGCGCGAGCCCGAGATGAGATATGCTATCGGTAAGGGCAGCACACTGTAGCGACCCCACAGCCTGGAGGTGGCGGCGCTGGACGTGCGCGCGGCCGGCGCCGGCGGCCTGCTGCTGCTCGTGGCCAGCGCGGCGCGCGAGCCCGAGATGAGATATGCTATCGGTAAGGGCAGCACACTGTAGCGACCCCACAGCCTGGAGGTGGCGGCGCTGGACGTGCGCGCGGCCGGCGCCGGCGGCCTGCTGCTGCTCGTGGCCAGCGCGGCGCGCGAGCCCGAGATGAGATATGCTATCGGTAAGGGCAGCACACTGTAGCGACCCCACAGCCTGGAGGTGGCGGCGCTGGACGTGCGCGCGGCCGGCGCCGGCGGCCTGCTGCTGCTCGTGGCCAGCGCGGCGCGCGAGCCCGAGATGAGATATGCTATCGGTAAGGGCAGCACACTGTAGCGACCCCACAGCCTGGAGGTGGCGGCGCTGGACGTGCGCGCGGCCGGCGCCGGCGGCCTGCTGCTGCTCGTGGCCAGCGCGGCGCGCGAGCCCGAGATGAGATATGCTATCGGTAAGGGCAGCACACTGTAGCGACCCCACAGCCTGGAGGTGGCGGCGCTGGACGTGCGCGCGGCCGGCGCCGGCGGCCTGCTGCTGCTCGTGGCCAGCGCGGCGCGCGAGCCCGAGATGAGATATGCTATCGGTAAGGGCAGCACACTGTAGCGACCCCACAGCCTGGAGGTGGCGGCGCTGGACGTGCGCGCGGCCGGCGCCGGCGGCCTGCTGCTGCTCGTGGCCAGCGCGGCGCGCGAGCCCGAGATGAGATATGCTATCGGTAAGGGCAGCACACTGTAGCGACCCCACAGCCTGGAGGTGGCGGCGCTGGACGTGCGCGCGGCCGGCGCCGGCGGCCTGCTGCTGCTCGTGGCCAGCGCGGCGCGCGAGCCCGAGATGAGATATGCTATCGGTAAGGGCAGCACACTGTAGCGACCCCACAGCCTGGAGGTGGCGGCGCTGGACGTGCGCGCGGCCGGCGCCGGCGGCCTGCTGCTGCTCGTGGCCAGCGCGGCGCGCGAGCCCGAGATGAGATATGCTATCGGTAAGGGCAGCACACTGTAGCGACCCCACAGCCTGGAGGTGGCGGCGCTGGACGTGCGCGCGGCCGGCGCCGGCGGCCTGCTGCTGCTCGTGGCCAGCGCGGCGCGCGAGCCCGAGATGAGATATGCTATCGGTAAGGGCAGCACACTGTAGCGACCCCACAGCCTGGAGGTGGCGGCGCTGGACGTGCGCGCGGCCGGCGCCGGCGGCCTGCTGCTGCTCGTGGCCAGCGCGGCGCGCGAGCCCGAGATGAGATATGCTATCGGTAAGGGCAGCACACTGTAGCGACCCCACAGCCTGGAGGTGGCGGCGCTGGACGTGCGCGCGGCCGGCGCCGGCGGCCTGCTGCTGCTCGTGGCCAGCGCGGCGCGCGAGCCCGAGATGAGATATGCTATCGGTAAGGGCAGCACACTGTAGCGACCCCACAGCCTGGAGGTGGCGGCGCTGGACGTGCGCGCGGCCGGCGCCGGCGGCCTGCTGCTGCTCGTGGCCAGCGCGGCGCGCGAGCCCGAGATGAGATATGCTATCGGTAAGGGCAGCACACTGTAGCGACCCCACAGCCTGGAGGTGGCGGCGCTGGACGTGCGCGCGGCCGGCGCCGGCGGCCTGCTGCTGCTCGTGGCCAGCGCGGCGCGCGAGCCCGAGATGAGATATGCTATCGGTAAGGGCAGCACACTGTAGCGACCCCACAGCCTGGAGGTGGCGGCGCTGGACGTGCGCGCGGCCGGCGCCGGCGGCCTGCTGCTGCTCGTGGCCAGCGCGGCGCGCGAGCCCGAGATGAGATATGCTATCGGTAAGGGCAGCACACTGTAGCGACCCCACAGCCTGGAGGTGGCGGCGCTGGACGTGCGCGCGGCCGGCGCCGGCGGCCTGCTGCTGCTCGTGGCCAGCGCGGCGCGCGAGCCCGAGATGAGATATGCTATCGGTAAGGACACCACACTGTAGCGACCCGACAGAGAAGAACGAGCAAGAAACTCCACGGACACTCTTTTAAATAAAAAAAAATGGTACAAAATATTGATTACATCATTCATGTTGAAATTATACATGTGAGAACAATGTAGAAAAACGTGCACAATAAAAGCGTCCGTAATAAAAAGATAAAAACAAAAACCGGCCAAGTGCGTGTCGGACCACGCACAATGAAGGGTCCCGTAGTTGGGATGAATTTATCCTAAATACAAACTTAACATTGTAGTTGAAACACATGTTTTCCCATACATTCCAACTGCATTTATGTAAGTTTGTACGCACAATATTGAAAGATTTACCATGTTATTTTAAGATTATAGACTTCTTATAGGTTTTCCTGTAATCTATGAGTAAATAACCATTCTATGTATTTTTTTCAATTTTTTTTTCAAATCACATCTTTTTCGTGGGTCGGGACCCATGTTGGCAAAAAGAGAACATGAATGCATGATGTTCTCCATGCTCTGCCGTCACTTGGGCATGCAACATTTTACACAGAAATTACAATCTAATATCAAAATATCATGCTGAATAACAATAAATATTACAAAATTATTGTGAAATTGTGAGTTACACATGTCATTTCTATAATTGAATATCTGATTAATATTATCATATTGTATATTTCATTATATTTTCTTAAATATCTTTAAATGTACATATTTTAAAATTGTAAAAAAATGTTTGACATCCTCGCAATAATAATTTGATATGTCACATGGTACAGTTTGCAAAACTTTTTTTAAAATTTTCTTATTTGCGCCCCTAAAGTGATCCCCGTATTCAAAATTCATTTATTTACGTTACACGTCCGTGTTTGGATCACAGAAATACATCTTCATCAGAAATACATGTGTACGGTCTCATCAACCGTACATTTACTTTGCGAACGCAGCAACCTACTTGGATGTCGTGCGTCACAAATATTAGCTATAATTGTAACTGTTCACGCAAGGCAGATCGAGTCAGACAACAACTGTGGAACTGACCACATGTCAAGAGAAAGAATCAATGAAAGACATATTACCCAGTTAATGGTAGCTCTGTAGTACATACTACTTACACCTGTGCTATGCAATTATACAAATGAGATTGAATATGGAAACGCTCGCAAATCGCTAGTGTGGTAATGCCCTTAATAAAGTTACACCAGCGTCAGTCGTGCAACGTCCTTTGGTGAAACCATACTGTTGATCGTGAAGGATTTTATTCGTGTTAAAATTATTGAGCCTTTGATTAAGCATTATCTTTTCAAACACCTTGCTGAAAACCGGCAACACGGATACGGGTCTATAATTATTGGTGTCTTTACATCCACCATAGTATTACTATCTGCTTTAATTCGGCATTTTGTTTAG
Organism: Xanthia icteritia; assembly: GCA_949128155.2. Taxonomy (NCBI): domain Eukaryota; kingdom Metazoa; phylum Arthropoda; class Insecta; order Lepidoptera; family Noctuidae; genus Xanthia; species Xanthia icteritia. The sequence goes on from OX421945.2 coordinate 21,111,171, forward strand.
TATTTCTTTCGTAACGTTGTAAGGTAATATGTTGTAGCTGATTCTTTTTTTTTATATTCCGGTGAGCATGGATCTTTTTACCAGTTGTTTTATTTACATTGTAATTTGACATGTTGTGCCGACCCCAAATAATTGTTATAAGGGCAGGAGAATGAATGATGATGTATATTGTAATTTATTTGTTTTGACCTTCCAATACATTTTTTTTTTCTTTTTATGGTTTCGTACGTCCGAATGAAAAAACGTAACCTTTATTTATAGGATCACTCGTGTGTGTGTCTGTCTGTCACAGTCAATTTGCTCCGAATATAATGGACTGAAAAATTTGTTACACACATGAATTTATGTTGCCCAAACACACGTGTAACGTAAATAAACATTTTTTTAATATGGGTGTCACTTTTGGGAGGAAAATGTTGCGTGTGATATATCAAATGAAACGGCTCTCAAATAAGTATATTTTTAAAATAAATTGTATTAGTCATATAACAAAGATGAAACTTTACCATTTTCTCCGAAAGTACTGAGCCAAAAATTTTGAAAACAATACAGTGAATAATTCCCCTAAAAGAAAACCTATAAGAAATGCGCATTTGCCTGGCCAGTTTTTGGACAGTATTATCATGTGCGTTTTTTTCTTCTCAGTAATATTATTGGGTAGTTTCGGGATTCATGTAAAAACATTTGGGCATCGTGACGTAAATGATGACTTCCCCAGCGCACATCTGCGTGGCCGAGCCCAGCAAGCCGCGCGTGACGTCGGTGGTGGCGGTGCGCGGCTGGGCGGGCGACGCGGACGAGCCGGCGCGCTTCCTGCCGCTCGCCGGCCGCGCCGTGCTCTACACCAGCAAGTACATCGCCGTCGTGTCCAGTAAGTCGCCTGGCTACCCTAGCGACGGTAACTAGCATGGGGATAACAGGCGTGATGTTATTTTATGTTATAATTTAGACATTATACTGGTTTGCGGCCACGGTTGTGATGTGTCTACAACATACGTTCGTATTGTCCAGCCACAGTTTCGAACGACAAGGTGGACTACATCGACGTGTCGGCCGAGGGCGACAAGCTGCTGGGCGCCGAGCTGTGCGGCGGGGTGCCGCTGCTGTTCAGCCACAAGCACGGCGTGCTGGCGCTGAGCCAGCCCGACGTGCACACCACGCCGTGAGAATACACTTACTGACGAACGATCTTATGGCGCGTGGCTAAAACCGGAACTAACGCCCGCCGCTATCTTGTTCAATCAAAACATTTAACAAAACAATTGTACACATGTTTACCAACAGCGCCCCTTGTCGACGCCAACGGCTCCTTGTAGCAAAAACAAAACACAAAAATCTTGCTTGTAATCACAATTCACAAAACATACATAAACATAGGGACTTAGAAGGACTACTGCCCTTTTAAAAAGTATAGTATAGTCGACTACATAATTGCTTACCCAACCTAAAGCTGAATGTCACTTACACGTCGTGAAATTTCAAGATCTATTTTTGCTTTAAGGACGCGTTTGCAAATTTGATAGGTATAGAATCGAACTACTACATTGACAAAAGTCACACACACATACGCACGGGAATATTTACGGGAAAGAATAGTTGCGGGAATAGTAGTCAAGTGAACTAATTTTGGTACTTTGAAAGTTTTTTTTTCTCTATATTCTTTATAATACATAGGCATCTACAAAAAGTATTTTGTATTGTTGTTTGTATTTTTACTAAATAATACTTAGATACAAATACCTAATTCAGTGACTGCTTGGAGGCACTGGAAGCCCTCTTCTAGTAGAAAGATGTGGGCTGTGAACTTTGGGAAAGTTTTTTTAGTTATGATGAGACTTTACCTCCGGACTTGATGGAGTGACCTGAAGGTGTACTTCAGTGACTGCTACTGGTACTCCTCGACTAGTAGAATTAGATGTGCCGAGTTTGGGCTCGTTTTGATAGTTATGACAAGACCTTACCTCCGGACTTGATGGAGTGACCTGAAGGTATACTTCGGTGACTGCTACTGGTACTCCTCGACGAGTAGACCTAAGTGTGCCGAGTTTGGGCTCGTTTTGTTAGTTATGACGAGACCTTACCTTTGGACGAGATGGAGTGACCTGAAGGTGTACTTCGGTGACTGCCACTGGAACTCCTCAACGAGTAGAACTATGTGTGCCGAGTTTGGGCTCGTTTTGTTAGTTATGACGAGACCTTACCTCCGGACTTGATGGAGTGACCTGAAGGTGTACTTCGGTGACTGCTACTGGTACTCCTCGACTAGTTGAATTAGATGTGCCGAGTTTGGGCTTGTTTTGTAAGTTATGACAAGATCTTACCTCCGGACTTGATGAAGTGACCTGAAGGTGTACTTCAGTGACTGCTACTGGTACTCTACGACGAGTAGAACTAAGTGTGCCGAGTTTGGGCTCATTTTGTTAGTTATGATGAGACCTCACCACCGAACTCGATGGAGTGACCTGAAGGTGTACTTTGGTGACTGCTACTGGTACTCCTCGACGAGTACAACTAGGTCTGCCGAGTTTGGGCTCGTTTTGTTTGTTATGATGAGACCTTACCTCCGGACTTGATAGAGTGACCTGAAGGTGTACTTCGGTGACTGCCACTGGATCTCCTCAGCGAGTAGAACTATGTGTGCCGAGTTTGGGCTTGTTTTGTTTGTTATGACGAGACCTTACCTCCGGACTTGATGGAGTGACCTGAAGGTGTACTTCGGTGACTGCTACTGGTACTCCTCGACTAGTTGAATTAGATGTGCCGAGTTTGGGCTTGTTTTGTAAGTTATGACAAGATCTTACCTCCGGACTTGATGAAGTGACCTGAAGGTGTACTTCGGTGACTGCCACTGGAACTCCTCAGCGAGTAGAACTATGTGTGCTGAGTTTGGGCTTGTTTTGTTAGTTATGACGAGACCTTACCTCCGGACTTGATGGAGTGACCTGAAGGTGTACTTAAGAAAGAAGAAAAATGAAAGAAAATACGTTTATTTGCGGTGAATATAACTCGGCACACCTAGTTATACTCGTCGAGGAGTACCAGTAGCAGTCACCAAAGTATACCTTCAGGTCACTCCATCAAGTCTGGAGGTAAGGTCTCATCATAACTAACAAAACGAGCCCAAACTCGGCAGACCTAGTTGTACTTGTCGAGGAGTACCAGTAGCAGTCACCAAGGTACACCTTCAGGTCACTCCATCAAGTTCGGAGGTAAGGTCTCATCATAACTAACAAAACGAGCCCAAACTCGGCACACCTAGTTATACTCGTCGAGGAGTACCAGTAGCAGTCACCAAAGTATACCTTCAAGTCACTCCATCAAGTTCGGTGGTGAGGTCTCATCATAACTAACAAAACGAGCCCAAACTCGGCACACCTAGTTATACTCGTCGAGGAGTACCAGTAGCAGTCACCAAAGTATACCTTCAAGTCACTCCATCAAGTTCGGTGGTGAGGTCTCATCATAACTAACAAAACGAGCCCAAACTCGGCAGACCTAGTTCTACTCGTTGAGGAGTTCAAGTAACAGTCACCGAAGTACACCTTCAGGTCACTCCATCAAGTCCCAGACGAATAGGCATTTATAAACCTTACTTACTTTTACCGAAATAAAATGTGTGATTATAAAATTATCTAACCACAATATCAAGTATCAAATTTGGTTTATAGAATATTTTGTATTTGTACAGCGATCTTTTTCCACACCAACCGCTGCAAACAAGCAACACAGGGTCCACTCATGACAGCGGCCGAGCGCAGACTGAGGTTTCTTTCGAAATGTTTGTGCAATAAATCAAAACAGGAACAAAAATAAAATAACCCTTAATGCAATCCCTTAAGATTCATCCGTAATAGCAAAATATGTGAAAAAGTTAGTTTTGGTTTTAATTTTTTTTTGCGACTATTTGTGACATTTTGAAACATTTTTTTTACTAAGTTTTAGAAATGAGTATGTTTGCCTACTTATAGTATTTTTAGAAATCTCAAAATATGTTGATAATAGAATAGAAACTGTACTGAAACTCAACCCAGTATCGTTAATTTTGTGGAAAATGGCAACGGAAGATCGTTTTTACAATATAAAAAACTATCATTTTGAATATAAAAGTTCCCATAATTTGAAGATGAAGAACCAATCTATATGTGGTAGTTATTAGTTATATAATATTCGGTTTAGTTTTGTCACAAAATGAACCGAAAACAGCAGAATTTTGTCCGATTTGCAAACGCGCCCTTAAGGCTAACGTGACAGATAGTTTCAACTTTAATGAAGTCTAATTGACTGGGAGGTTTTGTCAAAAGTGGTTACGTCATTACGTAATCGACTTTACAAACATTACTGATAAGACGTTAAATCAATAAAGCCTCGTATTCACGGGAATCAAACGTTGCACATAATTGTTTTAGCAACATGATTTTATGTTGTTGGCCATATTTCATACTGCTACAACTCAACTTTTTGTTTACCATACATTGGCTTAGCTCCTACGCCCATGTTAAGGCAAAGGACATGAAGAAGCAGACTGCCTTGTGCATTGCAGATGAGATTAATAAAACTGATATAAGCTATGAGCCTAATAAAATGATTGTGCTTTTGTTACCAGGTCCATGTGCGAGAGTCCAATGGGCTCTCCTTGTCCTTCTGACATGTACGACGGAAATTTGTCGCTCTATGAAATTGATCCTCATGAGGTAAGTTTGTTTTCCAAGTGTCCATTCGTACCAAATGTAAGTCAAACGCCACATTTTGTCGTTATGTGTCAGAATATCCCACCAAGTGTCGGCAACTTGGGATATATTGCCCTCAAGTGTCACACTTCCATCACTAACTTCCACCAACCGTCGGTCAAAAATGTTACAATTCAAAATATTTCGAAAATGAAAGTGAATCGATTGATTATTATTAAATGACCTCTCTGACTGCAGCAGTTAATTTCCACCAATAAAACTCATTCGCCCTTAGGAACCTGTACAGAATGATATTTGCTCACTCCACCAGGTGAGCATGGTGACAAGCGACGCGTGCGGCAAGCTGAAGACTGCGTTCCTGTTCCACGTGCGGCGCGACGTAGCCGCGTGCCGCGCGCTCGTGCTGGAGCTGTTCCCGCGCGCGCGCGAGCACGACGAGCGCGACGTGGACAGCGTGCTCGACCGCAGCGTGCTCCGGATAGCCACAGAGATGCTCGACGACATACCCGCCGGGGACCCCAGGTCAGTGGCGGTCGAGGCCTCTAGCTCTCCTCAGGAAGATTCCCACAGGAACCGCGCCTTTTTTGTCATAAAAATTATGACCCTATGTCACTTGGAAAATAAATTATTGAAAATACTAAATTACAAGGTCTAATCTGTATTTGTCTGATGAATGAGCGACGTCCGCGACCAGAGCGCGATAAGACGACGACTGGCCTGCCCCGCAGGTGGCGGCAGCGCGGCGGCGCGGCGACGCACGTGTGCCTGGGCAGCTCGGCGGCGCTGCAGCTGGCCGCGCAGCTGCGCGACAAGCAGCGCGCCTTCTCGCTGTTCTGTGACTTCCTGCGCGCGGTGGGGCTGTGGCAGCGCCTCGGGCTCGTCACTGGAGGTACGGTCTATTTTGATTCGGTCTGACATGTAATGAAGATAACCGAATGTCATTCTGCGGTATTAACATTACGGCGCAATATGCAGGGTGGATATTTCAGACGGGACAGTAATTTTGATCTAAAAAAATACAGACGGCAAGAAAATTTTCACAAAATCTTTTTTTGATGCCAATCGATCCTGTTTCTTATAAGCATCAAAACGCTATATTGGGCCAACTGAGGTTTAAGTACTAGAAAAATCGGAATCTTTTTCACAAACATGCTTGGAAATTTGAGCAGTATTTTGAAACGTTATGATTTTATTTGGCAACACGCTAGACGGACTTAATGATGCGCGGTAAATATTATCTCGCAACGCGCTGTACACAAAAAAATATAATTATATCTCTTGAAGCGTTAGAAATCAATTAACTTTTCAGGACTGTGTTTAATAAAATTGATTAAATCTTATTATAAAAGTTTTGTGAGACATTTGTGCCGATTCTCTTGAACTCCGAACAAACTATTTCTAAAAGTTTTCATATTTGACATCAGTGTAGACCAAGGAGTCTTTCCGGATCTCATGAAACATAGTATAGTAGTTCCATTGTTCAAATCCGGTGATAGTAAAGAACCCAACAATTATAGGCCTGTATCAATTCTACCAGTTCTCAGTAAGGTGTTTGAAAGGTTGATGCTCAATCAAATGTTACGTCACTTTAATAAAAATTCCATCTTTCCTGAACAACAGTACGGTTTCACCAAAGGGCGTTGTACCACTGACGCCGGTATCACCCTAATAAAGAACATTTTTAATGCCTGGGAAGAAGCACAAGATGCCATTGGAATCTTTTGCGACCTCTCGAAGGCGTTCGATTGCGTAGACCATGAGACGCTTCTGCTGAAACTGGAGTATTATGGGATTAGGAATACAGCTCTTGATTTACTAAGATCATACCTGAAAGATAGAAAGGTTAATGTTCAAGTAAACGACGTAAACTCATTGGGGTCTGAAATGGCAATGGGCGTTCCTCAAGGTTCGATATTGGGTCCATTCCTCTTTTTAGTTTACATTAATGATTTACCCCAATTACTTCAAAATCAACCGAAGATGGTGTTATTTGCAGATGACACATCATTGATCTTTATAATCAATCGACGGTCACAAAATCTTGACGACGTGAATAGCTCTCAGGTCCAAGATTGTTTTACGGTAAATAATTTGGCACTAAATAAAAAAAAAACCAAATGCATTAGATTTAAATTACCTAATGTTAGAAGTAGCGAATGTGACATCATATTGAACGGAGAAACATGAATTTATTAATCAAACTGTTTTCCTGGGAATTACGTTAGACGAGAAATTACAATGGGGACCTCACATAACATCTCTTGCGGGGCGGCTAAGCTCAGCCGCTTATGCTGTTAGAAAGATAAGACAGTTAACAGACGTAGAAACCGCGCGATTGGTCTATTTTAGTTACTTCCACAGCATTATGTCGTATGGCATTTTACCGTGGGGTCGGGCTGCTGACATTGAATCCATCTTTATTTTGCAAAAGAGATTAGTCAGAGCCATTTATAATCTACGTCACCGCGAATCTCTCAGGGAACTATTTAAAAGGATTAATATTATGACGGTACCTTGCCAATTCACATACAGATATCTTTTTAATAAAATAAGTGATAGACATAATTTTAATACTAGAAATAAAGATAAAATAGATCAACCATTTTTCAGATTATCTAAAGTATATACTTCTTTTATGGGGCATTGTGTTAAATGTTACAACAAAATACCTTGTGATATATTGCAATTAAATGAAAGAAAATTTAAAACTCATATTAAAAGTACACTTTGTAAACAAGCATATTACTAATTAGAGGATTATATCCAAGATAAGAATGCTTGGAAACATGCTGGTCCTGCTCCATAGGATAATTTAGAATCAAGACAAAATCAAACTGGTTGCAAATTTAATTGTATATTTTATTTTTTTATTATATAACATAGATTTTACATTCTGTGATCAATTCCTCGCACACTGACTTATTAACTGTAAGATTTTAGGAAAATCGTCTACTTTTACAATGTTTGTAAATATGTGTCACATTGTATCTATCACATAATTATTACACTAGCCCAAGATGATTTAAATTCTTTATACACATGGTTTCAGTTTAATCTTTTAACAATAAACATATCTAAAACTTGCTATGTAATATTTAAGGCAAAAAATAAAATCATCCCACCATTTGATCCACTTACAATTAATGACGTACCACTGCAGCTAAAAACAAGCGAAAAATACCTCGGTCTGAGAATAGACAGTACTCTTTCGTGGAATGCCCAGATTGAATATATAAAAAACAAGCTCTCGACAATAGTAGGGACATTGCGCAACATAGTTCGATGTATTCCGCGAAGTCTAAGATACACCATCTATAACTCACTAGTAAAGCCGCACCTACTATATTTGATTGAACTCTGGGGCAGTGCTACTAAAACAAAATTGTCAGAACTTCAACGATCGCAAAATAAATTAATAAAAATCCTTTTTAACTATCCCTATTTAACATCAACTTCAAAAATCTATAATGACACCAAATTAATGAACATCAAGCAACTCTATATCTATAATACATGTATATTCATTAATAAAGTGCTTAATAAAAAAATACACACGAACATCATACTAACCCAATATCGACAAGTCAGCCAACGAAGCTCACGACGAGCGAGCCTAATAGTGCTACCTAAAACTAGAACCAACTATGGCAAAAAAATGGTTACATTTGAAGGAGTGCAACTATATAATAAATTACCATCAAGAATTAGAAATGTACACTCACTCAATGCATTCAAAATTCAGCTCGGCCAATATTTAACAGCAAGTAAAACACCGTCACAGAAATGAATGCGTTGGGTGGGTCGTGCTTGTGAAACTGTACATAGAGGCGAAGTCGAACCTTTTTATATTTTCAACATAAATTTATTGTTCTCAAGTAAGTGACATTTGTGTATGTTTTATTGAGAATAAAGTTTCTTTAAACCTATAATTAGTTTATCTGTTGTTGCTTCATTTTTGACGTGACAACGTCTTATAAATTGGTTTGCCGGGTGACACTTCAAGAAACTGCGTTACGCTCCGCTCACGTTATGCGCTCACAATGAGAGCGAGTGAGAGGCACGCGTCATGGTTAGCCCGCCTAAGAGCGAGAGAGACAGACATAAAAAGTGAAAGGCACGCAAAGTCGTTGTCACGTAAAACTTTCGCCCGTATACCGACTTTACAGGCAACCAATTTTTTTCGTGTTTATTTTATTGTTTATCAAACTTGTAAATGACCTTTAATTTCATATTTATTATTGTTTGTATTGTTCGCAGTGCTATGTTTTAGTTTTTTATTTGGTCTGAGAGCTAGTGCTTATAGGTTCCGACAGATTCTACGTAGTGTTGATAACGTAAAGTATTTCTAGTAACATCTTTACTGGTGTACCATCATACCTAGGGATAGGACATCCAACAACTTTAATATTGCGTGCCCCTTCACCAACAGCTATTTTTCCTATATCAAAGCTTATTCTTTATGGAAGTACTCGACTTTCACATTTAACTATTGATCATTAGTGTCATATCATATGGCATGTGTGTATCACGACTCATTTACTGCGTGCATAACACAGACATACCTAAGACCTACTATTTTTGTTGTGTATGGCATCTCGCAGGTCTACCTTCGAGGTTGTCTGTTGCTTAACCGGACTATCCTGTGGAAGTCTTAAGAAATGAAGGCCTCCAGCCAGGGCATAAAACCGACTACACGCTATGGGCACCCGTTGCGGGGAACGGACCTCGGCTTAGTGCGTCGCTGGGGGAGGGCAGGAAGGGACAGGCTGGATCGGATCGTAATCTAAGATCTATCTATTACGTTAATTATTTTTACCTATTGTGGTATAATAATTTTATTCTAGGTGCATCGTCCTCACATATAATTATATAACTAATGTACTTATACAAAATATTGTAAAAAAAAATAAAAGTGTAACGGTGGAGTTTCTTGCCCATTCTTCTCCATGCGAAAACTGCCTTTTGGAAGGGGCGACTAGAATCAATTCAATTTTTTTGTCAATTTTTGACATTCAAAAGTGCTTTTTCAGGGCCTATTTGAAATAAATGATTTGATTTTGACTTTGACTAAAATGCTTTACTTTTGGCTATGTGAGATCTGCAAAAAAAAAAACCAATATTTAAAAATAATTTTGACAAATCAAAAGTCTAATTTGACAATAGCGACTCCATGTGGTACTTGTTTGCTCTAACGCTCGGGAGGCAGCCTCGACGTGTTTTATATGAAATTTTTCACTTTTTGTAGGGAAAATAAATGAAAAATGATTACCTAAAGGTTGACTTTTAGGGGTTTATGTGTTTTTAAAGGGGGTCGAAATTTTCATTATTTTTGCGATAAGACACCATTTTCGAGATATAAGCAAAAGAAAAGAAAGAAAAAGATACGGTACTGTTTTTGTACCTGAAGTCGAGGTGTTGGTGTGGATTTAAGTTCACAACAACTAATTATATTCGTATTGAAAAGATTCTTGATTGTATTTACAAAAAAAAAATGTATTTACATCATACGCGTTACGTAATAAATGACGATGCGGGCCGACCACGGTGTTATAGCTTAGAGCAAAAGTAATGGAATCATAACTGACCAGGGTAGACTTCTGCCTTTGGAGATATACTACTCTATTCAATACGTTTTTAATTTACTTATTGATAGATGGCGTTGTTCTCAAAATGTTCATGGGTTTAGTCTCAACATATGTGCCATTTTACTCAGATTTTCTTAAAGTAACAACAATATTTTTTTGTTACTAATATAAATATTTAAGGGGTTGAAGCACCTTTTAAATTCATTGTGTATTCTTATATCGTTTTTTTAAATGGATACAATCATCCAATAACGCAACGCTAATTTGAAAATGTTTTAGAAACAGTTTTTATTTACGTGGAAATTAGAAGTCAGTTAAAAAGGAACGCAAATCGCGTAAACCATAGAATGGCTGTTAAAAACTTAAAAACAAATATTCCGTTTTCTCTTTCCGAGTGAATGGATGCGCTTCGATTATTTTGTGGATTTTTCTTGACGACTTGAGTTGTATGGACATTGATGATTCTGCTTCTAAACATTAACCTCGAAAAGTATTGCATATCGCTTCGCATCGCTTGATCTGATTGACTCTTGCACGAAAATCTGGACTATTTACTTGTTTGTGAAAAGCATTGTTATTTTGTTGTATAAACATGAACGCGAGCAAGTGTTGTGTGAATTTAATTCAATGTGTAATCTTATAAACGAACCAAAACTCTGACAATGTATTTGTACGCCGGAAACGGCAGAATATTATGTACTTAAAAACTATGTACCATCTCTCTAACTATATTCTCACAAATAAATGGACTATAACTATAAGGTATTTGACATGTATCTGATGTTTTATTTTGAGTTAATATAAAAAAAAACTACTACCCTACTAAAAGGAAAGAAAGTAGGATAGGAGGGCCTACTGTAGATTTGAAGCTAGCTATACGTATATTGCTTCATGAATTGTTATTTTTACTTGTTGCTAGAGGGCGCCATGAAATGTTTGAGTGACGTCTCTATCTCCCTATATAAAATGTACTCTGTGGGGCCGACTGCCGCCCGAGTTCACCCGACGCGCTGTGTAAGACTATAAAACTATATTGCTATCCCGTTCTGGCTCCACTGTGCGCGTTAAGACTTTTAGACGGCTAGTTTGTTGAAGTGTTATATTCTAGCGCGAAGTCAGAGTCGATCTAAAGTTTTAAAATAACACGATAAATCTCTCAATATGGTGCAATTGGAATGTATGGGAGAACATATTTTTCAACTACTATGTTAAGTTTGTATTTGGGATAAATTCATCCCGTCTACGAAACCCTTCATTGTGCGTAGTCCGACACGAACTCGGCCGGTTTTTTTGTGTTGATTTTGCCTGTGCTAGGTTGTCTATTAGTATCTGAAATCTCTTGGAGCAGATTTCAGTGTTAAGTTTTTTTATCTGACATTGTAAGGAGCTTTTTAACTCATTTTTCCTTCCCTTGTCCCATTATTTGGGGTTGGAACTACTCATTTTCCTGCGTTAAGCCCATCTGTCTTAGGTTTTCGGTTCAGGCAATCGAGCTTGCAATAGGTCTCTCTTTATATTGGAGCACCAATGATGGAGGGGCCTCTGCCTGTCGCGTGTCCCAGTCGTGTACGATGACGTTGCCCGCAGAGAGCGGCGGCGCGGTGCCCACGGCGGCGGCGCTGGGCGCGCTGGCGGAGCAGCTGGGCGCGGCCGCGGCGCTGCGCCGGCTGCAGCAGGGGCCCGACGCGCAGCTTATCGACGCCGCCATCTACCAGGTCAGTTGCTCCTGCATACACAAGTTGTATTTTAAGACAGCTTTGGCTTACATGGAGTCACATCATAAATTTTTTTTCGACTAGCTTCTGGCCGCGTCTTCGTCCGCGTGAGTTTTTGGCCCCCGACCGCGTCGCATCCCAACGCCCACCCGCGCTATTACTTCGTTTTCGTTCATCTAACTTTTTCTTTTTGCTCGGTTCTTAAGGGTCATAGCGTGATGTTAAATAACCTTTCTCTAGAATTGGGCTATCTAATACAAAAATATTTTTACTAATCCAACTGGTAGTTCCGGAGATGTAGGGGTACATACAAACAAACGAATTTTACCTCTTAAGTAATATTAGTTTTAGTATCAAAAGACCATTTCTGACACTAATCAACATGGTCCTCATGTGGCCTGACCAAGATTATGTCTGGACTTTAAAAGAGACTATGACCTCTGAGTTTGTTTCGGCCTTTCTTCTCAGAGTAGTCAGATAGGAAACGCCGAACTCATCTAGCTAATTTTTAATTATTTTTTTAAGATGACGTGTATAAGTGATTCCAATATACTATTTACAGAATAAACAATTTTATTTCATTTCATTTATAGATGTGTTTACATTTTTCTATATTTTATTTATTTCTATGGTACTGGAAAAATCGATTATATATTTCAGTTTACATCTGTGAGTCTTTGTCTAAGTTTAAATATAAAGAAGTTTTTATGTATCACGTGTTTGTATTTCACATTTGTCTGTTTAATTTTTTCTTACGTACTAATAAAGTTTGCTGAGGCCTTCTGTACTCAATTGACGGAGTGGACTAGACAATCTTTTGTTGGAGGTCCTCAACTAATGAATGTGGCAGGTGGTGTGCGGCGATAATCCGGAGGTAGAAGAGGAGCCGGAAGTGGAGGCAGCGTTATCATCGGGAGCGCTCTCGCCGGGCGACGTGTGCTACCGGCGCGTGTCGCGCGTGCGCCGCGTGCTGCGCGCGCTGGCCCGCGCGCCCGCGCCCGCGCACGACGCGCGCGCCGCCGCCGCCCACGCTGCTGCTACCATCAATATACTTACCGTGAGTTATCTATACACTGTCCCGGACGACTTGATGCTTGGTTTGGACATATGGCATAGAGTTATGGGGATCAGCAAAATATGAATGTGGATTTTTTACAACGTTTCCAGAATAAAGCACTCAAAAACTAATGCACCTCTATTCCTCAGAAAGTCAGTCAGTGAATTGCATGAGTATACAGAAATGAAAACAGTTAGGAGGAAATTGAACACCTTGTAGTCCACGTGGATTCCTCATAACTCTTTTGAATGCCATCTTGCTACCGCAATGAGTACTTTGAAGTTACGTTGAATGTTTGGACACGTTTGAGCAACATAAGACTTATTTGAGAACGCTTAGTTTAGTTTGTTTTAATTACATATTGGATGCTATAGAACGGTAGTAGACCACGGTCTGAACAACGCTTGTTCTAACAAAACTGTGATATAAATGTCACCGTGTTTATATACTTAAAAGAAAATATATGGCTATACCAAATGACGTTTCCCATCAAAAGTAAGTTAGTTTATTGATGAGTAACCGAACGTCGAACATGACAGAACGTGCTGAGCGCGGTGCACAAGACGCGCGCCGCGTGGAGCGCGGGCGGCGCGGCGGGCCCGGCGGCGGGCCCGGCGGGCGGCCCGCGCGCGGGGCCGGCGCTGGGCCCGCGCGCGCTGCTGCCGGCGCTGTGCGAGCTGCAGCGCCGCGGCGTGGCGCAGGCGCGGCTGTGCCCCGAGCCCACGCTGCGCGCGCAGGTGTACGAGGCGGCCGCGGCTCTGGCCGACCTCATACTGACGGACGCCGAGCATCTCAACGGATCCTCGCACACGCAGCATGTTTATGAACGGATCCGACGGGAGGCTATACAGCCCTTCGGTTAGTATACCTCGAACTAGATTTACACCGAATCAATTAAAAACAGCTTTAGTGCGTAACACACTTTCATTTTGATAATAAAATAAACAATCCTCGCGTCACATGTACAGTCACGAGCTTTAATTTGGGACCCACCTAAGGTTGAATATCGTGTAGCAAACTTTCGCCATTTAGAGCTATTATGTTAACGCTGTCACTGCACAAACAATAAACGTCATAATGTTTACCATCGACAACTTTACGTTTCTAGGGGCTAACGTCAACTGGAGCGAGGGCAAACGATCATTACCGATTTCCGAGTAATAATTACTTTTTGGTCCTGTGGTCCCATAAGAAAAAAGAAACAAATAAAAAAGAACAAAATTATATTGTCAATATATGATAGCTAGTCAACTAACCCGCTTATTCTTCAAACCTATATTAGTTAAAAAGTTTTGTCTCTTTCTCAAACATAAATATCAAAGTGAGGGACCAAAACAACATATTTAAAATAAAATAGGTTTAAAGGCCGTTTATGATTATGGGGGCTTAGAAGATTTCAGCTAAAATATTGATTAATAAAATCTTTAGAAAAACAAAGTTTTTTATTCTTTATATTTATTAAGACATTTATGACACAAACCTCAATCTTAACACAATTATATAGAAAGCATGGTTAGCGGTGCACAAAATAAACACTTATCACCGAAGGCTACGACTAAATTAATTTAAATCTCTCCAGTAATTTTTTTATCATAAATATTCAAAACCGCGTATATCCACCTTCATTGTCAATCACAGCCTGGAGCCGGTTACGCATGGATCCAATCAATTTGTCACATATGTCAGTACCCCTTAAACTTTCCCAGACTGTGAGGCAGTGATCCATAAGTACTTCTCTAGTTCTTTCGTTTCTATTTGACCATTTTTGAACCATTAAGCCCCATAAATTTTCTATAGGATTTAAATCGGCACACTTTGCAGGCCACGGAATACGATTTAAATTTGCTCTATTATTGTCGAACCAAGTTCTAACGATTCTTGCCGTATGAATTGTTGCGTTATCTTGAACAAAGTTTATTGGAGCAACATCTTCTTGTGGATAATATAGTTGCAATGTTGGAAGGACACTCTCGTCTAATAAATCGACATAATCTTGAGCAGTGGCCCTGGGTGGTAAATTTATTAGTTCTCCAATGCCGGCTGAACTAATCCAGCCAGACATGTTAACTGTAATGCGACCAGACGCGTTGTTAGCTATGACGTGGTCTTCCGTGTATCGCGTCCTGTCAATTCGCCACAAATGTAGTCTGCCCGTTTGGGAAGATTGAAAAGTCTTTTCATCGATGAAAGCCGTCGTCGTCCAATCAAAATTTAGATACTGACGTGCGAAAATAAGTCGAGCAGCTTTATGGGCATCCGTCAACGCAATTTTTTTTGCAGGCCGCCTGTGATGCTGTCCCATAGCTGGACTTCAAACGCTTCCGCAAAATGCCTCGTTGGCGTAAATCCATTCATCAGGTATTGCCTTTGCATCAAGCGGCTCTGCTCTTGTGTTATAACTTGCGGGTGATGGTTGTTTCGTCGTAAGTCAATAATATTTTCCTCGTTCCCGTGGCGTCGAACCCAGCGGCGAACTGTGTTTCTTGTCACATTTATTCGTCGCGATATCTCGTGAATGCCTACTCCTTGTTCGTGCAAATCAATAATTTGGAGCCTTATTTGGTCACGATTAGCCGCAAGCATTTTATTAATTGGTAAATTATATTTTGTGAAAATATCACATTAAACAATTTTCTTAAATGACACTGACACGACACATGTTCGTAATTAGAAAATCGTAATGATAGCTTTTTGCAACGAGGTTATCATTTCATAGGTCGATTAGATAAGACATTTTATGTCTTAACTTGACATTCAACATTTCAACCTTAAAGCAAAGTTTCAAAGTTTCGACCTTATTGCATTATGATTGTTCTAACAACACTTAACGGAAATGGGTCCCAAATTAAAGCTCGTGACTGTACGAGGTTGTGCGTCCGATTTGTACTAAATACTAGATTTTGCCAGCGGCTTCGTCCGCATGGATATCGAATGCCGCGGAAATGTAGTTTCTAAGTTTATCTTGGACATAACTGACATTGGTAATAAAAAAACATCATGAGGAAACCTGGACATATACGTAATATAAATCTAAAATCGCCAACCCTGTCTTAAGCAAGCGTGGTAATCAATGCTCGTGCCTTCTGTGTATGAGAAGAAGTCTTTGCCCTGCAGTGGGACAACAATATGTTGATAATTTTGTGTTATTTACTTTGTCGAGCAAGATTTTTGAAACATACATCAATGGCTTTATGAATCTACTTCAAAATCTTTTTTGTAGTGATTATATTCGTGGCACGTAATTTGAGTGCTGATGATTAATTATATTTGCGTTTTACGAGCAAGTAGTATCATTTATTTATTTTTCTTTAACTCAGGTATAACCTTTATAACCATTTGTTAGTATTTCGTAACCTATGTTAGTATACTAGACTAAAAATACTTAATTAACAATAAACACACAAACTAATAATACTCAATTACGCCACCTCACGGAGAGCCCTGGCAACAGTACTTGCACTGCGCACAGGCGCCCCACAAGGCGGCCTTCAGTCTTGCTAGCAACAACGTTCAGAAGACTTGCCGCTGCCCCGCATCCGACGCAGTAGTGAAGCGGATCTTTTACGAATGATCGCAAAGAAGTCGTCTGTACGCGCTGCTGCGAACATGCCTGACGCGCTACAGAATCGAGGCAGCGACAGCAGTATCCTAAAAGCATTGTTGTATTGCACACGCAGGGCATTAAACGTTTTCTGCGTGTATCTGGTCCACAGACTGCAGGTATAAAAGGTCTGTCAATAAGCCCTAAACAGAGTTATTTTGACATTGATGTCGCACCTTGCAAATCTGCGGGCCAGCCATCATTAAATCAAGTTTAAAATTGACAAAGTTTGGAATGCTATAAGCTGTATCTTAAAATTATATTTTAACGTGACTTTGTTTATTTCAGTCGACGAAGGCCAAACGGAGCGTGCGGCAGCTCTTGCTGAGAAATTCAAAGACTTTGAGTTATTGATAGAGATGTGTGTCAAGAACAACGACATGGACAAACTTTTCTCGTATATCGACAAATATTCTAACGAGGTGTGTATATATATTACTGCATTATTGTTTTTAGCTACTAAAACGCTTTTTATATGAGATAGTGCGTTAAACGCGAAAGTAAGCAAAAAATTCGCGACCTAAACCCGTTTGCACCACGAAAAGCTACATACGTGTTTAAAACATCGCTGTGATTTTGTCAATCTTTTAAAGAGAGCAGAGACAGAATTATGTTATAAAATATTTAGCAAATAGACTGTATTAGGGTGATTTTTAAATATACATAACTCGTTGTGTGATGTTTGCTGTGCGCGTTAGCACTTATTGTGTCAATGTGACATATGCAAGCGAGGTAGACGAAACAAGCGATTGGGCACACGCTGAGGAACGACTCTTTCGTTCCTACGTATCTTGTGATTGTGATCGTTGTTGTGAACAAAACTTTGCTATGTTAACGACAGGAAGGGTAGCGCAGTATTTTTTTTATTGTTTCGTCGATTGTTTTATGAGAAGCCAATTATGTAGTAGCGCAGTTCGTTGTTAATTAGTCACTTTCATTTTTATACTGACCTGTAGGCCCAGCACTAATTTAATTTTTTCACTAATAAAATTTTATTTCTTGACAATTCAAAAGTGCCTGTAAATGGTTTAATTGAAATAAATGCTTTGAGTTTGAATTGTATTCGATTTTTGAATAAAAAAATAAATTGTTCTATAGTTATTCATTTTGGTATAAATTTATTTCGCATGCACAGTTAATATGATTCATAGAAGTCATAGATATGAATAAAGCCTTCAAATTAAATAAGTAACGAATATTTCCATTTTATAAATGATTCGAATTAACTTTACGTTCACTTCGCGCGTCCGCGCTTATCCTAATGATCGACTACTTCCAACTGTAAAAGAATCTTTTGGCGCGGGGCAAAAGTCGAAACGAACGCCGCCATCTTGTTTTTTGAATATACTTACAATGGAGCCCCCGCAGGGCATCGCGTCGCTGACGTTCGCGCGCCTGGCGCAGCGCGGCGGCGCGCACACGCTGCTGCGGCGCGTGGGCGCGCGCTACTGTGGCGCGCTGCGCGCGTGGCTGCGGGCCGCGCCGCCGCGCGCCGCGCTGCTGGCGCTGCACGAGCTGGGCGCGCAGCAGCCCGCGCGCGCCGCGCACGCGCTGCTGTGCCTGGCCGACGCCGAGCGGGACTCCGTCGAGAGGCTCGCGGTAGCTATGCTTAATATTATGTGAATACGCGACTCGAAATCGAAGGGTATTCACTTTCATCTTTAATCCAGTAATTATCACAATTTCTTTTTATCTTAGGGGCTTAAAAAAAATTGTCCTCGATCCTGTTGCCAGACAAAATATATCAGAAAGTTAAAAACACCCTTCTAAGACCATTTGCCGATCACTACAACGGTTAAAGTACCAACCCTTACTCAAAAATCCACTCTTTATGTAGGTCACAAAGCTATTTTGGCATATGGCCTAAATCAAAACTAAAATCGCGCTAACCTTGTTTTTTTTTAATACATTTCAAATGACATTTCACGAAACATTCGGCCACATTCTGTACTTAAAATACAAGAATATTTTATTCACCAAAGTAATTACAAAACTCGCAGACCTGCGCGTCCCTCGCCAAGCTGTGCCTCGCGGCGGCGGGCGGGCCGGGCGCGCCGGGCGGGCCGGGCGCGCCGGGCGGGCCGGAGGACGCGTGGGCGCGCGTGGAGGCGCGCCTGGCGCTGGCGGAGCAGCACGCCGCGCTGCCGCGCGCGCTGCGCCTGCGCCACGGCCTGGACGCCGGCGACACCAAGGTGCTGCCGCCCGACCAGCTCGTGCAGGTACGAGACGTCTTCATCTGCCTAGCCTTTTCCCGACTGAGTTTGATCCGCATCCGAATCTACCCATAGGATGCAAGTATAGGCCGACAGTTTCGTCGGTGATAGTCCCACGCTCCCCTCCACACGAAAGGAGACACAGGACAAATGACGCCCACTTGGCCGCACAAGGTATTGCGTTGTCCGATGATGTCACAAGATGAGTCTGCAGATTTTTTAATGAAATATTTAATAATTTAGTTCTGCTGAACTAAATCTCAGGCATGAAGCGATTTTAAATATTAGTATTACATTTATTTGCATTCCAAACATGTTTTATAAACAAGAGATTCGGTCGTTGGACGTCGTAGAACACGGTCCTTCCGGGAACGAGCCCATCCCAATTTTTTTTTACGATACCTTTTGTGCAGAGACCCTGCACAGGTGGTCGCTTGCCGGCGAAATCGAACAGTGATTCTATGTTTTGATACTGCTGTAACTTTACCAGCCGCCAAATAAATACATTAAAATAATGCTAAAGTGAGGTGCCTACCTACGTGCGTTCCTGATCTCAGGCGGGCGATCATCCAATGACTCAAGCTAATCTGGTGAGACCTTTCCATACATTTCAGGGCGTACTTCCCTCTGCAAAATCGTTATTTTATTCATGAGTGGATCTCATTATAAATCCATACATCGTATATGCTGTACTTATAATTTGTTCGGCTAACTTTAAACTATAATATTTTACATGTGTGATTATGTGCAGTGCGGTGTACCAAAACTATTTGGGTTTTTTTTGCGAGTGCGTATTCTTTTTTTGACATTTGTAGTGAGTCAAGGGTGGCAGGTAGTTTTTGACCAACAAAGCATTTCTTTTAGATTCTATTGCTCTTGACTCTGACATTGAATTTTGAATCTTCGAAGCCAAGTGTAGTTTTTTGTTTTTATTTGGGTGGTAAAGTTATTTTTGTGAAGTTGTTTTTGTTAAGTTTACATATTTAATTATTTGTGAAGTTGAGATAAGAGTAAGAAGGCTCCTAGCGAGATTTACAAGAAACCTGAATCGGATAGAAGCCAGACGAAGACAATGGAAACAGCAACTACACAGCATAGCAGTGACATAGAATAGAGTCGAGAAAGCAGTTAACCCCGCCAAAAGACATACCGGTGAAGCTGGACATCAACCAATCTGGCGGCGACGTCGTTAAAAGATGCCCATCCATAGATAAATATTTTCGTTGCGTGTTCAGTGTTTCAAAATCATTTTCGAGTTCAAGGGAGTTTTTTTTGTGGGTGATATTTTTACTGTCCCGGGCACGCATACCTCAACTTTAAAAACAAAATTCCAAGCAGCCTGCCAGATGTGCGCCCGCACCGACCCTTAGGCTAAAAGCAATTGGTATATTAACATTAAAAATATTCAATATTTATGTATATTATGGAATGCCATGACGGGGTATCTCAACAAATGTGCTGTATACTCTGACAGTGAAAGTGTACAGACTGTAAAATACGACATACTTTGTTTTTTATCATTTACTATTTTTATTTATCATTTACTCAAACTGCTGTCTGCAGAGTAAAATAATTGTTATCGAGATTTTACGTTTTTTTAAGTTTTATGGAAACTTTCCGCCTCTCATCCAAAAACCGCTAATGTGAGAAATCAACTCTGGACGTAAATTTTATACTTTTCTGATAGCATAGAAAACAAATTCATAAAAATAAAACCCATACCCTTTTATCGATCATGCTCGAACTACGTCCGAACGAAAGTACTTATTGATATGTATTTCCATTGAAAAAACACACCAGTGGCGAGGCGTAGTAAAACGAGACGGATAAGCCGGAGCTTAATATTTAAAAAAAAATGTTATGACGTCGTTCATCGTGGCCGCGAAATGTTACTTCTTGTTTACCTAGCAAAATAACGGTGTCAATAAACCGTTTCATTAAAATCCTATGTACCTATTTCGATCTACTTTTCTAATAAGAGCTTCATGCAAATTAGTGTAAATAATTCTTTTCCTATCAGTCCCAAACTCATAAAACAGCTACGAACATGTTTTTCAGTCTGCACATGTTTTTTGATGAATTCGTCAGATTAAAATGTAAAATCTTTATTCCTTAAACTACTAGAATCTGAGAAAAGTAAACACGGGAAACAATACATTTTATTTAATTTACAACTGCCAGTCAACCATTGATATTTACCGTAAAGGGAAACATTAAAATGTTTGAAAAAAACCACCGTTTGTAATTTATAGTCATATCTGGGCGAGCACGGCCTAACTTTTTTTATTTTTCAATAACCTTGAAAAGCATGTTTGCTCACAAAGCAATATACACGGTGACATTTGAATCACAGTTTTGCTAGAACAAACGTTGTTCAGACCATGGTCTACTATCATTCTATAACACCCAATAAAAAAAAAACGACAAAAATTTATGAAAAAACTCAAAAAAGACAAAGTTAAAAACGTCGGGATTATCGTTACTCCCTACAATATAAACACTGCGGCGCTCGCGTCTCAAAGTAGTTGCAGCGAGGCGCACGGGTCACGCACGTGACACAGCATTGTCTACAGGGAAACGTTCCTCCATAAACGAAATTTAGTAAGCGCTTATTATTGTACGTCTTACTAAAAAAAACAAAGTTAAAAGTTAACTTCGGTAGGTATTTTATCGCTGATAAGTGGCTACTTTAAAACAGATTTTTATGGCTTGCTATGGCAAACTTTGGTAGGTATTTTCTAGCTATGTACGAATGCACGACGCGACGCACCGTACCGACGACGCGGCGAGGTGGCTGACCTCTAATGTTATCAATATCATTTCGTTCTAGGTAACGTAACGTAACATTATTAGGTATTACTTATTTATTGGGATATTACAGGAACAAGACAAAAACAAAACTTACCACACAACCGGGTCAGTGGTGGGTTGCCTTAGAGGTGGATTTCGGGTTAGCTCCGTGTGCACCAAGACAACATTGACTCCAAGAGTACCTAGCTTCCGCTAGATTGTCACCAGCAACTACGTAAAAACGCACCATATCTAACCACTCCACTCCGAATAGATAGAACTCATTTTCACAAAAAACGCGTGATGTGTGCCTGTG
Source organism: Xanthia icteritia (assembly GCA_949128155.2). Taxonomy (NCBI): domain Eukaryota; kingdom Metazoa; phylum Arthropoda; class Insecta; order Lepidoptera; family Noctuidae; genus Xanthia; species Xanthia icteritia. The sequence goes on from OX421945.2 coordinate 21,133,136, forward strand.
ACTTAAGTACATCGGACGCATACGCGTCGCGAGATTTCGGTAGACTGGCGACCGCCCGGGCGGCTCGGGGGGCAGTCAACAAAAGAAATGGGCGGAGCAGTATTTCGCGCGATTGCATGTCATTGGCTAATGATTTATTTGTATTTCGGCCCGCATTGGCCGGACAAATTTTTAGTCCACGTGGACTCCTCATAACTGTTTTGATGAATGCCATATCGCTACTGCGATGAGTACTTTTATGTTACGGTGAATGTTTGAATACGTTTGAGCAACATACGACTAATTTGAGAATGCCTAGTTTAGTTTGTTTTAATTACATATTTGATGCTATAGAATGGTAGTAGACCATGGTCTGAACAAAGTTTGTTCTAGCAAAACTGTCATTAAAATGTCACCGTGTATAATCTACAAGCCGCCATACCTAAATTACATGCTCTGTGGCCATACCTTTGAAATCTACTCTAAATAAGTAATTTCAACTTATTAAACTATCTACTTACCCCAAATATCTAATTACAACGTACTTTTCTTTCAATAAATTCAAAACACATAAACACTTTTTTAATCACTGTTTTATACCTACAATAATAAACTATCGAATTAAATTTAAACAGAAAATTAAATGCAAATTAACTACTTAATTGTACAAATTATATGGTTCTAATGCGATTACGTCAAAAAACAACCATACATTGTCAATCGAATGATGAATGTATGATGTCCAAATTCAAATTCAAAAGTCATTTATTCAAACTAGGCTGAGAATCAGCACTTTTCGAACGTCAAAATTACATAAGACAGTCCCCCAAAACGCCCACCCTTCACCACTTCCTAGTGCTTTAGCTGGGAAGAAGAAATGGCGCAACAAACTCCCCAGCAGCACAGCTGTCTGTTCAGTAAAAAAGATTCTATATAATAGTATGCAAAATGATATTTACATTACGCAACACAAAACATAATTTAAATTATAAAATTAATAGCCATATGACAGCTAGCACACGCCAATATACCAACCAAAAACATCGAGAACTATACTCAAGCAGAAATAAAAATAACTTAACGAAAACAATATCTAAATAAAAGCCTCCAGACATAAAGGGCGTGCCCGCTTACATATAGCTGTAACTAGAAGTTATAATTGATAAACTAGGACCATTGAGGTAAAGTAAAAAATTATCGAGGTCGCTAGCTAACCACATATTGCAATACAACTCATAAAAAAAAACATTGTGATGAGTAGATTATGTCAACAATAAATAAAGTAAAATTAGTAAAATTATAAACAATTATATAAACTCATATAACCTGTCAGTAAGTAAGCTAATTCTGGAGAAAGAACATTTAAACATTGTCTTGAGTTAATCACAGCGACCAACTATTCTTATCATTTAAGTAGTCGTTGATAGAATAGTATGCCTTTGAAGAGAGAGAGAGTCCGAACTCCGAGCCGAACGCATTACGAAATTCAACGACAACAACCGACTCGTTTGGGTTTAACGTTTCACGACGCGAATGCGTAATCTATCGTAACTCGGTACAGAGCGGCTTACCCGGCTGCTAAGAAACAGCGGTATCACATGACCGAAGTGACGTCAAGACGGACTTTATTTTCTATAGATTTTTTTTTATTTTTTTATTTTTATTTTCTATAGATTTTTTTTTATTTTTTTTTAAAAAACGTTGCCCCACACTAGGAATTTATCCTGTATCGTGGGTGCGTTTACAAACATTTATACTTACATACACAAACAGCCAGACCCGGAACAACTACTTGTAGGTCATACAAATATTTGTTCCGTGCGAGAATCGAACCCGCGACACGCAGCGCAGCAGTCAATCGCTTAACCACTGCGCCAACCGTGCCGTCAATTGAATGCACGATAAGCCGGACGCGCCTACGAGTTATTTTAGATCGAAATATTTTGTTGTTGGGAAAAAATTAATGTAGGCGTTTTGTAATGTTTTAATTTGATGGTGTATTAAATACTTATATTGTGATTATTCAATGACGATTGTGTTCCGAATTTCCGAAGGGAAGCCGGTAGGAATCGGGTTGTTTGAAGCCATCGCCCCCTGAAACGCACCACCTCTGCGGGTTTTTTACGATCTTTTTATTTTTTGATTTCAAAAACAAGGGTCTTAACAAAAATCGAATGTTGCAATACTATTGATTGATGAGCGTAGGAAAGCGTTACTATATCGGACGAGCGCTGCAAGCAGAAATAGTCCTCACGGTGTTCAGATATGCGCGCCCGCTATAGTACGAACATAAAAACAAGAATTCGGGCGATGCTGGTCGGGTTTTTTGTTGGGGTCTTATTAATTACTTGTGCCAAATAGTGTGCAACTATATTATTTGCCATCGCGTCAACCTGAGGTGGACAGCGGCGAGCTACAGGCCGAACTTGCTCCGCGTCGGAGCTGGACATAAACAACGTGGAGCGGGTCGATCGCGTCCTGGACACTGCTGCGGATAACTCATTAGAACGAAGAAGAAAAGAGTCGAGAAAGCAGTTTAACTGCGCCAAAAGATTCACCAGTGAAGCTGGATTTGGACCATCCTGACGGAGAGCTGTTATCACAAGAGACTTGATTAACCACGCTAGGAATAAACCAAGACAAAAGAAAATGCATAAAATGTTAGACGGATAAACCAGGATGTGCTATCTCGCACTTGTTCACAGGCGCCGCAAACCACACCCGTTACATGCAGTACAAAACACCGGCCGACCTATTTACACATGAAATGACAACCTAAAACAGGACAAGACTTCGACAAGGAAATCATTTTTGGATGAACGCGGTTGAAGATCGAGATAAGATTAAAAAGACTGCTAGCGAGATTTACAAGAAACCTGAAACGGATAGCAGCGAGAAACTTAGACGAAGACATTAGAAACAGCAAAGAGCACAACAGCAGAGATGCACCAGTGAAGCTGTACCTGAACCTGAACCAACCTAGCGCCGCCGCGCTTTCGTAAAAAGATGCTCATCCATACATAAATATCACCGTTCTCTCCACTAATCCATTGCCTACTCAAGAATGCATATTCGGTACGGCTCGCAAATCCTTCCTTATCCTAAGGGCACGGTCTTCCCTACCATTACCGCGCCCCCCGATCTACTTGATATGCAATGGCTTCTGTAGCATGTCCCCATGAGGCATGAGGCTTCAGGGGCTAGTGGAAATCTTGGGGTTCATTCGATTTATCGAGTCTGGTTAAACCACGCTGGGGTCGATGCATTTCATTCATTAATTTATTCATTCATTCCAAAAATAAAAGAAAACGATCAGTGCACACGACTCTGCCCGTGTTAAAAAAAAAAACTCTAATTATTATAAAACAAAGTCCCTTTTCGTGTCTATTTGTGTGACCGCGTTGTTCTTCAAGTACACAACGAATTTTGATGCGGGTTGGATCATCAACAAGTTTTAAACGGTGCTAAAGTCGATAGTGAGGTCAAAATGCTCCTGCTGGCGGCTTTACATTTTTTCATAATTTAAATCGTACGTGAGAAGGAACTTCGTTCCTGACGGGGTCCCCCGACTGCACACGTTTTTTTTTTACCCTTTATAATTGTACTGTCTGTAATTTCACTCAAAAATATAACGCGAACTCAGCTCAACTACGGCGCTAACTCGGCTCACTACACCAATATTAAATCTTTATTTCGCTTTGATAGCCTAGGATATACTCATGTTTTTCTCACAGATGTACATCGAGTCGGAGAGCAAGGCGCTGACGGAGTACGACTACAAGAAGGCGCTCGACCTCACCGACTACATACAAGACATGGAGAGACGAGACGATCTGCGCCTCAGGGTAATTATGTGTTCACTCATATTTTAGAGCAAGTCGTTGATGGAATATGATCGCTCTAGTTTTATACTAAAACAAGCCGTGCCCGGCATTGGCAAAAATAACAAACTTCCATACAAATCGTTTACCCCTATTTAACCCCTTTGTGATGATGGATGATATTTCTTAAATCCTTCCTTTGTGCTCATTTTGCCTTGTCTGTCAGTGAATGAATTTAAGATTTTCAATAAGCAGATCGGCTGTAACTTTTGGTAAGGACTGTTACTAACACGTACCGCTTAAATCAAATGACCCTTGATTTAAAACCTGATAAATATGGCTAATGAAATGAAATTGTTTATTCTGTAAATAGGATATTGCAATCACTTTTACACGTCATATTAAAAAAAAATATATAAAAAAAATACTAGATGAGATCGGCGTTTCCTATGTGACTATTCTGAGAAGAAAGACCGAAAAAAATTCAGAGGTCACAGTCTCTTTTAAAGTCCAGATATAATCTTGGTCAGGCCATATGAGGACCATGTAGATTAGTGTCTGAAATGGTATTTTGAGGAAAGAACCATACAGATTTGAGTGCACCTGTCCAGTCATTGCAAGCATTTGTCAGTAATCGATAACAATACCAAAGAAAGGACATTTGGGTAGGCCGTATAAACTACTCAAACTGCCAGACCATCATTGAAACTAACTGAGAAAGAAAAAAAAATATGAAAGAGAGATATAAAACTGGTATATTTTAATGATTTTACGATGATTAAAATGTCAAATTTTATGGTTTTATCACAATGCTTAGCAGAGCGAGCAGCTCAATCCCACGCTTTTTTATCTTCTAAATAATCTGAAAATTTTATAGTAACCTTTTTTTACAAAGTTTGGTTTTAATACAGCTTTTAATGGGTAAGTTTCGAATGTCAATGGGAAGTTTGTTGTAAAAGCGTATACATTGACCCATGAACGAGTTGCCTACTCTGTGGAGACGTGTGCGACGTACAGCAAGGTTGTGTTTATTCCTGGTATATAAACTGTGAATATCGAATATTTTCTTAAAATTTGATATATTTTTGTGTACATACAATAGGTTTTCAAAAATATATTGTGAGGCTACAGTCAGAATGCTTATTTCTCTGAATTTTTCTCGAAGGGAGTCTTGGACCTAGGTTGTAAATGGCTCGAATAGCCCTTTTCTGTAGAACAAAGATGGTATCAATGTCCGCACAGGTTCCCCAGAGATGAATCCCATAAGACATAAGACTATGAAAATAACTAAAATCAATTCTGGCCGCATCTACGTCAGTTATCTATCTAATTTTTTAACAGCATAGGCGGTTGCACTAGGCCTCCCTGACAATTATTCTATGAGTGGGCCCCATTGTAATTTACCATCAATAGTTATTCCAAGAAAAACTGTTGACTCAACAGGGCCCAACTCTATTCCATTAATTTTGCACAACTTTAGAGAGTGCATAGTTAACTTGTTAAAAGTTGACTAACTGACGTTTGATTTTATAAATGAGGGAAGGACGATTTGAATCCGCGATTGAACATCTGAGTTCCCTACTGCACTGCACATGCAGCTCGGTCTCAGTCAGCCCTACCGTGCGCAGGTGTGGTGCGCGTGCATCCGGCGCGACGCCTGGCCCGCGGGCGCGCCCGGCCGCGAGCTGCGCGACGAGCTGCACGACGAGCTGCGCGACAAGATGTTCTTCAGGCTCATCGACCTCGTGCATGTCATGGGTAAGGACTCACTAAGAACAGCGCTAACCCCTGACGAAAGGAAACAAGTGGACAATCACCGTCTCAGCTTCCCGCAGCTACCTACTAACTACTTCACATAGGCATTTATCAAGTTACGTCACAAAACTGGTTATTGCCTTCCGCACCGAGCAACATCGTACAGTTACAGCCAAAATATGTTCATCACCTTAATGGCTAATGTTGTCAGCTTATTGCACGAGAGAGTCTGCTTTACTGACTCAGCATTATACAATGTTACGTGTCAGTGGCGAGGCGTGGTACTACGAGAGGGGCAAGCCGGAGCTTTTAAAAAAAATAAAAAATTGTTGTTTCATAATTGTTATGACGTCACTTCAGCTTTCATCGTGGCCACGAAAAATTACTTCTTGTTTACCTAACAAATTAACGGTGTCAATGAACCGAAATACATAGGAATTTAATGATAGGAATATATAGGAAGATATAATATAGGAATTTTATAAGAGCTTCATGCAAATTAGTGTAAATAATTCTATTCCTACGAGTCCCGAACTCATAAAACAGCTACGAACATGTTTTTCAGTCTGCACGTCATGTATTATTGATGAATGCGTCAGATTAAAATGTACAAAACTTTTTTCAATAAATTTCAGTAATAAAAGTTATTCGATAAAGTATTAGATTAAGTAAGAACAAAATAATAAATGTCAATTTCAAAAACAAATAAAAAAAAAAATAATAATAATATGATACCATATTTAATTTTTTACGTCACAATTATTAAATGTCAATTAAAATTATCATCATAGCAATAATATGTTGCTTTATGTGGATTATGTCAAAGATGTATTGATAATATTGGTTATTACACGGTATTAGATTATTTCGCTAAGAAATTCTAGAATACTGTAGTATGCTTTCCCTTCTAGCAGTATCTTTAATTTGTTTTTTAGTTGATAGACATTAAGCTTCTTCCAACTATTTGGGAGTTTATTGAAAATTTTAGGGGCCATACAGAAAACACTTGTGCATTAATGCTGTTTTCGATCTATGTAGACAGAGAATACTGTCATCGCGTCTACTATGGTTGCGATCGACCACTTCTGATTGACGTGGAAATAAGTGTCCATTTTGTTTTACGAACATGACTATGTCCAAAATGTAAAGGCAAGGCAGAGTTAATATTTTATATTTTTTAAAGTACGACTTACAACTTTCGGTTGACTGTAATTTAAACATAGTCTTGATGCACCTTTTTTGGGCTTTAAAGGGTATGTCCTTGTCAGTTGAGTTGCCCCAGAAAATGATCCCATATCTTAAATGTGAAGAAACCAAACCGTGATAAGCCGTGAGCAATGATTCAGTGTTAAGCACTGGCACTAATTTGAACAGCGCGTAACAAGAATTACTAATTTTTTTACTGAGTTCTTATATGTGTGCTTTCCAGTTTAGCTTTTTGTCAATCGTCACTCCAAGGAATTTAGTGTTGTCAACTTCTGTAATAATTCTATTATTGTATTGAACGTTAAGATCAGTCAGAGTTGACAAACGTTGACTGAAGTGCATTACGTTAGTTTTATTAAGATTAATTTTTAAATTATTATTATTCATCCAATTTATTATTGATGTCAGAGAATTATTAATGTCGTTATTGTATCTATCTTTAGTATTACATTGAATTGTGATAGTGCTATCATCAGCAAAGAGTGTAACTGGTTGGTCTACATGTTTAGGTCATTTATATATACAATGAATAGTAAGGGACCCATCACACTACCCTGGGGGACTCCATACTTGACTACTTGTTCGTGAGAATGAAATATTTCTTCACATTTAGTTTTAACGTTTATCCTAGATATCTCCGTAACCTGTTTTCTGTTATCAAGATATGTTTTTATTAATTTTAGAACATTGCCTCTTATACCGTATGCTTCCAACTTATTTATTAAAATATCATGCCTGACGTAATCAAATGCCTGCGTCATATCACAGAATATGGTGCAGACGGGATTAGTTCTATCGACATTTACCATAACCTTATATAGGAAATCGTAAACAGCCATATTTATAGTTCGGTTTTCTCTGAATCCTTTTTGTTCATTAACTAGTATTATGTTTTTCTAAATAAGCACTTAATTCTTTATATATATACTTTTCAAAATTTTTGGAGAAAATACTAATAATCGAAATAGGCCTGTAAAACTCCATGGATTCTCTATTTTCTTTTTTAAATATAGGTTTTACAATTGATTTTTTTAAAGCATCAGGGAATATGCCAGTACTTATACTTAAATTAATCAAATGGCTTAGTAGTAATTTACGACTGCCAGTCAACCATTCATATTTATCGTAAAAGGAAACATTAAAATGTTTGAAAAAAAAAACCATCGCGTCGTTTGTAATTTATAGTCACCTTATCTGTCCTTTTCCAAGTCAACTTATTTTATTTCTCAATATCCTTGAAAAGCATGTTTGCTCACAAAGCAAATAATCACACAATAATCTACATACTGCCATCCTAATTCTACTACCTTTGAAATCAACTCTAAATAAGTAATTTCAACTAATAAGCTATCTACTTACCCCAAATACCTAATAACAACGTACTTTTCTTTCTAAACTCAAGACACATAAACATTATCTTAATCACTGTTCTATACCTACAACAAATACTAGCATTGATATATTAAAAAGGGTTTTTTAATATATCAATGACTACTAGTAATGAATTTAATTTATGTTGAGCGAACAAAATGCAAATTAACTACTTAATTGTCCAAATTATGTGGTTCTAATGCGATTACGTCAAAAAACAACCACACATTGTCAATCGAATGATGAATGTTATGATGTCCGAACTCCGAGCCCGACGCATTATGACATTCAAAGACAACAACTGAGCGAACTGACCGAACAATAGCTCGTTCATTCTCGTTTTACGACGCGCATGCGTATTCTATCGTAACTCGGTACAGAGCGCCTTACCCGGCTGCTAAGAAACCGCGGTGTCACGTGACCGAAGTGACGTCAAGACGGAATTTATGTTCTATAGAAATTGAATTCACAATAAGCCGGACGCGCCTACGAGTTATTTTAGAGCGAAATGTTTTGTTGTTGGGGCTTATAGACAAAACATTTCTGTAGGCGTTTTGTAATGTTTTAATTTTATGGTGTATCAAAAACTTATATTGTGATTATTCAATAACGATAGAGTGGTTGTGTTCCGAATTTCCGAAGGGAAGCCGGTATTAATCGGGTTGTTTGAAGCCGTCGCCCCTGTTACGTGTTAATAACAATACCGCAGAATGACATTCAGCCATTTTCTTTATAATATGTCGTCAGACCGAATTAAAAATGTGCCATTGACAGCCTCTGTTCTATTGTATAAAGTGCTAGCATTGTTCATGTTCCCATCAGGCGGCGACCTGGAGCTCCTGCTGCCTCCCGTCGAGGACATCCTGACGGCCCCGGAGCTGGCCGAGCTGGTCTCCGACCCGCGGTTCCACTTCATCATCAAGTACGGCTACGAGTGCGTCGACACCACGCGCAACGACTCCATGCTAGAGGGGTAAACAACTATCTGATGTGTATGGGGCGCCTTACGAAAACGATCTTTTTTGGACTTTGTCACATTAAACTCTTGTTCGTTGTATAATATGACATGGTTCTAAAGTTCGTTCTAAAAATTACTTAGTACGTGCTTTAACTTATACATGTCTCTATCTTGCACTTGTGGTTTGACAGTTGAGCAACAGTGACAGGAATAACGCTTAGCCAACGTACGTGCAAAGTAACGTTATAGATCTCAGCTTTAAGGCCTATTCAGATATAAGCGATATCGCCGTCGCGCTCGGTAGCGATACTGGTGCAGCTTCTGGCCTTTCACTTTGAACCAGTATCGCTACTGAGCGCGACAGCGATATCGCTTATATCTGAATAGGCATTTAGTGTGGTTAAGGTTTTTGTAAGTCGCCCGTACCATCAACCACACGTCAATAAATATGATAACCACCTTTACGGCTACACATTTAAGGCGCTGTCAAAGTGTTACGATGGACGTGTGGTCAACTGTACGTTTAGTGAGAAATATTATAATATATATGAATACATTTATTTATAAAGGCTATTGTGTTATACAGGCTGTTGATTTAGTCACCTGCATCCGTTATAGTGATTCTATCCGTCAATTTCATCATACTAGATAACTTTCCTTGTAACGCGCTATTTGATTCCTGAAAAGTATAAGTAGACAACAATGGAGCCAACATGTATGAAGAGTATAACGGAAGCATGTGAAATCAACACCCTATATAACTATCAGGCCTTGAACCGTTATTCTACTAAAACCTTAGTTTGTACTGATTAACTTTAGGATTGTTAGAGCTTTTATAATAACACAGGAAAATGTGTAAAATGCAACTGTAGGTCGACTCAAAGATATCGACCAATCGCGGGGGCTGTTGCTCACCCAACTGTCATAGTGCTGTTTGGTGAACGCATTCAAAGACATTGCGACGCAAAGCTTTTGGCAAATCACACGCCATGAAAAAAATACCAACTGTTACTACTGACACATGCAAATATAATACGTAATAGTAGTTTATGAAACTGTTGCATACCGAGGGGTATTAAAATACGAGTGTGTGTTTAAAAACCGAACTGAAAAAAAGCTGAAAAAAGTCAAAAGTGTTTTAATACCTAGTTATGTGCAGTTTCGTACACTACTTTATCTACTCTCATACATTGGGATTGAACATACTAAATAAAAGATCAAACCCACGAAACTCAGTACAACTTCACGTATGCATGGCGCCTGCAGCCAGCACATCACCGCGCATGCGCTACGGCGGGACGTTCCATTCCAACAGTCGATGGAACTCCTCGGTGATATTAACTTCTTGGATTAGCCCTGTATCGTAATAGAAAAAAAGATGTTTTATATCATTATTTTGTTACAGGAAAAGTGTTATAATCTGATTCTATTTTTAAATTTCGGTGTTGTATTTATAAAGTATGTCAATATAAACTCGTTTTGAAGTTTATAATTCGAATATTCCGATATGGGAGTAGATAAAAACTGTTATAAAATAATAATGTCAGTACATAATGGAACCCCCGTAATAAATACATTGTCGTGAGAGACTTATTGAAGTCTGATAAATAGATCTTAGGATAGATTCATAAAGCTTAGTAAATATTAGTAATTGTCAGCAAGACTAGCAAGGCTTGTGAAACAAATGGCTTCTCGGCCTTTCTTGTTATTTCTTTTCGTTTAAACCAAATATATTACGAACAGTACGCGACCGTAAATATGGCACGTCGAGTTATACGACCAGTTCTTTGTAGAGTGTACGACACACTGCAATGGGCGAAGTTTTTGTTTGTCATTCATTCCTGTGCAGCAGTGTCTATCTAGAGTGATAACTAATCTTGATGTGCATTTTTTAGACCGAAGTACAATAGATTAAGTAATTTTTAAGTAATTATAGTGCAGTTTTTCACTATTCGGTTTAAAATATCAAAGTTTTAATTTCAAGTACTTCACCGTTAGAGACTGCCAAGTTGTTTATTAACTTTAGCAAGTAAATAAGTATTGAATGTGGTGATCACTTTGACGTAACTGTTCAATTGCAATTGGCGCCAACAATTCAAACCAATTCTACCATAGTACAGCGTTCAAAGAAAAGTATATGCTTCGGGAATCATCGTCTATCTTCGAAAATACGAACGCTCGATGATGATATCTCATATAGAGCTGTTACAACCATGGAAATACTTCCCTATTTTTATGAGTGGCAATGGCAAATGACGTTCGAGACCGGAGCAGGCAACCCGACTGAGAGGAAACTTCATACAAACGCGCAATGACGGTGCACTACTCGCAACCGCGGTGGTACTAAACTTAGAAGCATTGCCTCTGTGGGGTTACTCAGTGGCGCAGCGTCCGTGACAATTCGGAAACACGAAGATGCCCGAAGCGCATACTCTTCTTTGGAAATCTGTTTATACCGATCTGGTATTGGCATTACAATGGTGTCTATAAAAGCCTCTAATAAGAATTTGAAGATAAATTAAATGTCTTTTAGAAGTGTAACCAGAACCACAGAATAGTGAGAGGTGTTATTAATAGATTTAATTATTATATGATTACATAAGTGCTTAGGAAGTAAGTTAGATAATTCCCGCTGCGGCTGGGTTATCGAACCGCGTCCGACTGACATTCTTGGCTCACACCAATTCTAAAACTACACTAAAATTAAAGGCGTTCTTAAAAGTGCTCCTGTAGCTACAACACACATTGAAGCTGGTGGCGCCTACCTCACTTGTGTTTGAGAACGTGGCCGCCATTCTTACTAACAACTTCTTAAGGGTTTAAACGTCAAAAATGTATGGTTAAGCAGACGTTAATCGTTACTTAATTTTAAGCAACGTTTATACATAAACCCCATGTTTAATATCGTGCGTCTTTATATTCTAAAAAAAGAATCATACATATTATTATGTAGTTTGAATGATGGTATTACTACATGTTTGTATCTGTAAGAACAGATCTACTAGACCGGCAGCGCGCTGCTCGAGTGATCCTTGTTCAAACGTCCATCAGAAGTAGTTAACGTACCGCGAGCCGAGAGTGTCCGTCGAATTGCAAACATAACTCACCATTCGATGATGTGCTGTCAGACTGATTTAGATGTAATTTGGATTAGTGTTCGGAACGTAGCTACAGATAACGGAACTTTATAGAAGTAAGTACAGTCAGGGAAATGTATCGTTTATCAGATTGACACACGACGCAAATATGCTGCGTTATAGCCATTTCATACGAATGATGAAGAATGTCAGTTTTGATTTGAATATACGGACAATTTAAATTGATAGTTAAGTTGCTGAACTATCCGTTACCCTGATGATGCTAATATCGTGTGGTTTCCAACATGACCATGTTGGTTTTAAACAATCCTGGGATTGTAATACCTACCATTATGGTTGAGGGATCGGTAGTCTTGTTTAATAAGGGGCCACGACAGATTGAGCACGACAAATATTGAAAAAAAAATGGTTACAGACCCAAATGATAATAACGTTAAAAAATAAAATAATTGTTCGAATAAGCCATAGACGAGGAATAGCCGTCTTCTATATAGAGGCAGCAATACTAATTAAATTCGTGGCGCTAAAAGTAAGTTGAGCGCACAACTTCTGTCCCGGGCCGCCTGCAAATCCGTCAGTTTCTGTACGTCATTTGTGCCGAAGTGCGAGTAAACGGTGACGTGCTTGGTTTGTATGTAACGAGTTGACAGTGCCATCTCTACTTGCGGCCCGGGGCGTCTCCGTGCTCTGTGGTTTATTCAAATTCTAATTCGATTTCGAACTATAATTAAAAAAAAAAGAACATTTTCATCATTTGTTCTGTTCATCTGTACCGGGCTCGTGCTAGTTTGTCAGTATGACAGACAGACTGTCAAATGCTCTGGTTCCGATAATTCCTCGTTATGTGCTGGTACGATTCGAACTTGTAATTTTAAATTTTAGGGCCATAGCACACACACGTGTTCCGTTTAAAGGCTCCCGCGGACAGGCGCGACGCGACACCGGTAGAACAATTTGTGAGTTTTCATCAAAAATTGTTACACCAGTCGCGTCGCGCCTGCCTGAGGGAGCCTTAACGCACGTCGACGTCGCTTGGTCCTTACTTTACTGAGAGCCAAGACAAGAAATACTAGGTTTATCGGCAGCATAGTTGGCTATCATAAACGTGTTCGGGAAGATACCCCTTCTTAGGGTTTTAATTCGTATAAAGATACTTATAAGGCCTAACTCTTTAGCACTGAATATAAGATTGAACTATCTATAATCTGATGTGGCTCTCATAGTACATATTTAGATGTAATACATTGTCCAATTTTTGCTCAGATTATTATTATCCTGATTATAATATTGGTAGAATGAAAAAATGCGCTGGTCGATAGGTTTGGTGCGAACGACGTTTTTAAATCATCAAATAAAAAGTAACTCCAGGTTCCTAAAATAAAAGAAACAAACGACTACAAATCAGTTGCCAAATTTTGAAAATGCAGGTGTTGGGCAAACTAACTAATAATACTCAACTAATAGTAATATATGGCTTTGATAATGGATAATTATGGATTTCACCTAAATTGGACATTGTAGGTATTCATTATTGTAAAGTATCATAGTACTCGTAATGTCAGTGGTGGATCCAAAGAAACCCTTGTACCATTTAAATAAAATAAAATACTTAACTCTAAATTGTAGAACTCATTATTCGCTTAAAAAGAGAAAAATCTATGTGTTGATCCTCCACGGATGTAACGGGTCAATAAGAGTGTACCTGTTAGTACACTCTTATTGGCCATAATTCGTAGTATGTACTAATCTGTAGGCGAAAATTATAGAGAGCAATAAAATTTGAAGACTGTTCATTTTACATCAATTAAAATTTCAGCAATAGGATAAGATATTTTTTTATTAAAAGGCATGTTATAAGTATAACTATAAAAGTCTGAATGTTTATTGATCAAATTAAAAATATACTTATATACTACTTTAGAGATCATAACTATTTGAATATATAAATACCTTGCCTTCAGGCCTTTCCTTCATTTATAATTTAAGTCTTTTATGTATTCATATTATTACTAATTATTATCTTAACATGCTATAACCTTGCTCTTGTTGTAAATAAACGAACACTATCTACATAAGTGAGTTTACTTTTAGCTATTGATGTTGATTTTGTTGAAAACTATAATAATTTGTGAACAACCTGGTGTCATTAGTTTGTGTATAACATTATGAATTTTGTTGATCTGATTATTGTAAAATAAAATTTCGTTGAAGAAAAACATGTCGGTTGTAATTTCACCCGTTTCCCGCCCTCCCTCGCGGCGCGGCTCGCTCGGCGCCAATGTCCCGGCGGGCGCGAGCCGGCGCGCATGCGTGCACAGTCCGCTGCGAACCTTTTGTTTACCTATTTCCACGACAGTTATCGCAGCCGCGTCTCGGGAATCGTGAATAATAATTAACTTGGTTTTGGATTAGAACCACTGGAATATATTATTGAGTGAGTTTATGTCAGTGCATGTTGGAAATCAATACGTTTTCTGTGCTCTTAAGGATAATAAAAGGGGACGGATTTTCCGTTTTGCGTCGCCGGCTCAGCCGTGTAAGTATTAAATAGAATTGTCTATAAATATTTATTAGTTATTATTTATTGAAAGAACTAAGTATTACATAGAATCAGAATCACTTTCATTATTATTTTCCACAAACATTACTTAAAATACTTATACAACCCTAAAATTCAGAGGCTTATGTTACTTGAACAGCTGCGAAACTTGTGGTACATGATCTACATATTTTTTATTCAGAAATCATTTATCAATCTATTGTCGCGTTAAGACCATGCAGAGACTTGGTTGATACCTTGCCAATAGATATCCTACTAGAGAGTTAGCTACTTGTACATCACATTACCTACAGGTAGGTACACCTTTTAAAATGATTGGTATTTAAACTGTAGGAAAGTCGCATGGACCCATAATGTCCAATGTTTGGTCAAATATACGTCCCTACTTACCCAAATTGGTATCTGCAGCATATATGGTTCAATTACTGATCAGGATTTGAAACCGTTTAATACAAAAATATGCGAAATGATCATAGTTTTTTAATAACCAATAGGGTACTAAGTACTAAATCCCTTTCATGAATCTTATGCTTACTTTCTTACCACAATTTCTCTCGATTACTCACTTTTATCCAGCCGTACCTATTCTGTAACTTGTCATACATGATGACAACTGTTAATGATCTCATGATCAACAGACTCTGAAGGTGTTAACACAGATGATGGTACCTATATGGGTGAGGGTGGTACCTGTAGGTAATACCTTTGTTACAGTTTTAGCTCTTAAGTGCCATACTTCCTGCGACTAAGGGGTGCGTAGGTACCCGCCACTTGGTCGCGTGTCGTCGTTAATTTAGCGCTGTTTCCCGGTTAAGCAACCCAACCAGCTATAATTGGAACAATTCTCCACACTCTTCGTACAGGCTAAACTGTTGTTCTACTTGTGCTAATTTCTTTACCAACAATTCACTAATGGCTTTATAGGAGCTCGCGATCCGAGCTCAAATTGCTGAGTCCTAACAGGAACAGTCGGGATCCTTCTCATTTAGTCGTTTGCTCATTGCGGAGCGTCGTGATGTACCCGACTAAACTTTTTGCCGATCTCTTTTCATTTGTCGCGATCTTTGGCTCTTTGTAACAGTCCACTATGCAATCTTCGAAGGAAATGCAGCGATACCATCCATCCAATCAATTCCAATTATCTCTGAGATGTTAAGTTAGTAGAGTAGGTACCTAAATAGCTTCTTATGTCAAAGTGTTTTTCTCTACTGGTTTATTGAGAAATATAAAATAAAAATCCTTATCATATTGATCACTGAGTCCAGTTGGTAGTAAAATTGCAGTCAAAACTGGGAAAATTGATCTAGTGAGCACACCGGCCAGAGTATACAATCGAGATACCCATCAAAGTTTGTCATGAGTCAGTCCATTTATTATTTCTATTAAGTACCTCCTTCAACATCATTTTAATGGAGACTTTGATCGTCTGATCAGCGATGACCGCTTAGATTATCGACACGCCACGCCAGTTAGCCGCCATTACCAGCCAACCACCTTGAAACGACCATACTGTTTCAATCTGATACCCGACACGAAACCAAGCCTGACAAATTTCAGCGAAATTATAATTAGGCAAGAAAGAAAAACCTAAATGTTTGTCAAGGACAGAGAAACACTTCAACTTAATTGGCAGACCAAGATCAATACTTATTATACTTAACTAGCGACCCGCTCCTGCTTCGCACGGTCTTTACGACTTGACAAAACATCGAGATTTCTTAGTTATATGTAACTGTAATATTAACGTATTATACACATAAACCTTCTGGGATAAATTCTCTAAAAGATGGTGAAAACCTCATCAAAATCTGTTGCGTGGTTTAGAAGAACAACGCGGTCACACAGACAAACACGAAAAGCGACTTTAATTTATAATAATTATGTATAGATTTGCAGGCTGTGATTCAGAAATTAACACAACAATATCAGCAGTCAAGTATACTGCTATACTTGACTGCTGATATTGTTGTAAGAGTAAGACTGCTGATAGCTGATAGCCTAGGGGTGTGACCGTCGGACTGCCAAGTCATAGGTCGCGAGTCCGAACCCAAGGCACGCATCTCTGACTTTTTGGATTCATGTGCGTATTGTATAAACCGTTTTTGAAGCAATTGATTTGCTTCAAAAACGGTGAAGGAAAACGATCACGAGTTTTAGGAAAAACAACTGTAATGCCTACACAGAAGGTTTAGTTTGCGCTACAACTTTATATTTTTAATGACTTCTTCAACAGTACTAGTCTGTCTAAAATCAACTTTATTTACACCAGCATAAAGTTGATGCTTGTCTCAGTTGAAAACTCGTGTTTGTTTACATTTTTGGCAAATTAATTGCGAACTCAGATTACGTTGTTGAGCAGATTTTTTTTTCGAACTTATGGAGCAATCTGTTTCAAAACGATTCAGAGACTGATTGATCGTGTATTACGCAATTACGATACAGGCCTAACCTCACTAACCATACGAAAAGAAGAAGTAGCAGTCAAGAGTTGGCCATTCCTTTCCCATCTGTTACAAAGCACCGACATCCATCCACCTGTAACCGAGCAAGGTAGCGCAAGCCGTTATCAAGCTCAATGTCGATGTCAAGCGAAAACCCTCTGCAATAACTTTCATACTTCATTCATATTGTTGTTACTTGCTTGTTGACGGTTAGAAAGATCTTTAAATCCAAAAATACAAATAAAACTCCTAAGTTACGAAGTTATCTGACTCACTGAGCTCATTATTTTATTCATTCCTATTAGTTACTTACATCCCGTCGGACGTAAGTTTTCAGCCTTGTCGCAAAAATAACGAACTAATTTACATTTCAGTTACATTAATTAGCAACGACACATATAAATTACGTTCGATACAGACAGACTCATATCATTCATTGCGAAATACACGAATTTGCAATTCTTTAAAGTCTGCCTCTACACATTGATCGACCATTTACGTTTACTAAATGTAGGTTCATAGTTGGGGTGCAATTTTATAGCCTGTGACGTCATCTAGGGCACATGCACACGTCATAGTTAGAGCGGTGCCTATTGAATGTCCATCCGAGATTATTGGCAGCCTACGGGATAGATTCCATGACCATTCCAGTCTGTTTCAAAATAAAAGTTTCACAAAATTTGCGAATATTTAGGTAGCGGTACTGAACCGTTATCAGCCCTTTTTATTGGCTATATCTGAAAATACTAATTAAGTAGCGGCTAAGATAAATTAGGAGTACCTACCTATACCTTATCGTACATCGACATTTACCTAATAACTTCCACAATAGTAAAATGTCGACATTCTTTTGTTTCCAATGACTCGTTATTATTTTACTTATGGAACTTCAGAAGTGGTTCTACCCCGAACAGTTAACCGAGTGAGTCAACACCCTTAGTAGTCGAGTCGACACAGTTGGATCGTAGTTACCATAGAAACTGACTTTCATGTCTAGTGACTAGTGCATGTCGGTGCCAACAATGGGGCTACTCATTGACCACACAAACACATTAGGATAAAAAATAAGGAAATTATTTAATTTTTATTTAATTTTAATCACCCATTCAATATATTATGTACTTTTTGTGCGTTTTAGTGAACCTTACTTATCTAATAATACCTACGAGTTATTGCTGCCGACAAAAACTGACTAGGCTGAAAGCCGTCCTGAAAATTAGTTGAGGGTGCTTCTTGTGACTGTCCCAGCGACTGTTTTCTCTTGTCTCTTCAAAACAAAAAATCCTATCCAGCATATTCTTGATGTTTCTATTCTAATTCAACTATAATCAAATCTAAACTCACACCTAACTGATCAATAACTCCGATAGCTTGAACACAATAGGGTAGACCTAGTTAACAATTAAGTAACAACAATGCTTACTACCTGCTACGACAGGCTCGTGAGAAAGCTGTCTAGGCAATCATGGCGGTGCTACTGTGGCGCGCGCGCAGTTGCCCCACAGGCCGAACGTCAGTTTTTCTTCGCCTATTGTATGCTAATTAGGTGGCGGCTCGTGATACTGGTATCTATAGCTCGATAGCTGATATGAGTTTGAATAATATAGTGCTAATTGTATTTTCAATAATAATAGATTTATTATCCTTACTTTTACTTTTATTCTTTCTTTCTTTCTTTATACGGAGAAGAAAAGATTCTGGATAGAAACGTCACGCCTGTCAGTACACAGGCGTGCTGTAGCCATCCCGAATCTTTTATCGCACAAACCATGAAGATGAAGATTGAAGATTTTAGACCACTAATGGCAGTTTTTCTCGCAAAATCTACTTATGCTTGTGAACTTATCAGCGATTTTGCTTGCGTCTGCTCGATTGCTCACTGTCTCCATATAAATCACGAATTCTCTTTGCAATTCCTGCAACAGCTTTATCAAATAAGTACGTACCCACCACGACATTAAATTCACTTCACGTCAATTTATAGAAAGAAGCGTCAATCCAACTGCGTTTCCTATCATACTGGAGGTCTGGAACGCTAAAATTATTCTTTACAACTATTTCCAAAGAATGCCTAATGAATCATACATACTTATGAAATACGTGATCATTTTGTATGATACCTACCAGTCGTCTGTAGTTTTATAGTCAGCATGCATGGTTTTTGGTGGTCAAACAGCCTCATCACCACCAGCATTTTTACCTACGCCTATAGGGAGAAGCGATAGGTATATGGTGTGTAATGTAAGGCAGCGGATGTTAGGTTAAGAATTCCAAGTACCTACCTACCAACAAGAAACCACATTAGATGCCACTTTAGGTAATACGGCTCATTCCAGTAAGGAGGATTTCCTCCATCGTTTGAAATCATCAGCTAATGCAATGATCTGTCGCCAGCATCTATGATAGCTGTGACCTCCACGACAGATGATTAACTCTAATCATCCCAGTCTTAATGCAACATCATCCACCCACTTATACATGTTAGTGTTCAACATTTGCCCGCGGTTGGTACTGGAGCTGCAAACTGTCGTGCACAGAATATTATGTAAGTGAACAAGTACCTAATCTATATAATACAACCGGCCAAGTGCGTGTCGGACACGCACAATGAAGGGATCCGTAGTTAGGATCAATTTATCCCAAGAACAAACTTAACATCGTAGTTGATTGTTTTTGCAACTGCAAATGTAAGAGACGATTATTACCCGTTAACTTGTAGAGCCTACTTAGCTATGATAGTTTTGTTTTTAATTTCGTTATACCTATATAATTACCGCTGTGAGTTTTTAACATATTCAAAACCAACCATTTAGCTGGCAGGGGGCACACATACTGGGCACGCCACAATTGCGGCGATAAGTCCCCTCTTTGAGGGGACTAGAGAGGCGTCACGGTGTCCTCACCTTCCGCTAGACGCGAAGGAGGAGGCGGAACGCGAGGGAGAGGCAAATTTCACGCCCTCACGCCCCTAGTCGCCGTAGGAGATGCCCTGGGCGTCGGGAATCCCAGGCCGATTCCCGGCCACCGTAGGCGAGGGCTTGCGGATATACAGCAATGGGTAGCTCGCCGCCCGATAAGGACCAAGCCCGGGTCGACGGCGCGTTGTGTTCCACGCGGGCCTCAAAGAGATGTCAGCACAACTGACGGTGTCCGCTAGGGCCGATGCTTGCCAGGGTCGTGGGAAAGTCCGAAAGCGATACCTTGGCCCCTGGCACCACACAGGCAACCGAAGGAACACGGGTTTTAGTCATTAAGAGTCTGATACGCCCTCCCGCTCCGCCCAGAGCGGGAGAAGTTATTTGATAATTTCCCACCGAAAAAAAAGGGGACACACACTTGACTTTAACAAAAATTAGCACTCTAAAGCGCAAACGGATCCCTTAATCCAAAAATGGTTTTCACTCACACCTTTCCAACAACACCCCACACCATGGGATAGACAAGAAAAAAAAACATCCCCACTTTACGAGGTACCCTAAAAAAGTTGTTTTCATGATTTTATTTTACCCCTTTGTCGGCGTGATTAATATGTATACCCATGCCAAATTACAGCTTTCTAATACTAACAGTCTCTGAGCTAAGCTGCGGACAGACGGATATGGCGAAACTATAAAGGTTCCTTGTTGACTACGGAACCCAAAAAATTAACTGCTTTTCGTTGGTAAGCGCATCACTTCAAAACGGCTGGACCGAATTGGATTTTTTTTGTTTTAAAATGATTGTATAATACTTCGGAAATAAAAAATTTAAAAGTTGCTTTGGGAAAACTAAGTAAGTATATGTGCATTTTCTATGGGAATTTTGTATGAATTATTGAAATTTGGACAGGACGTCTGTCGGGTCAGCTAGTTTATAATAATAGACGCTTCGCCAATCCAATCCAATTACTTTACCAATTATTTATTATTACTGGATAGATCAATGCCTAATAAAGCGTCATAATGTACTCAATTACTTAGCAGTTACTGCTGCATCCAGAATTTTACGATACTCACTAATGTGTCACGTGGCGGTAAAACTCATAAAACAAGTATTTTCGCATAATTACTGGACTGCGGGGGTGCGTTTTTATCATATCAAGTTATTTCGTATATTTTCATTTCAATGACGTTCACAAGATGTAATAAACGTGAGATATGCCAACTGTTGATATTTTTTTTTTACATATAACATTTATATACTCTAAAACTTATTTCGAATAACGTTATTGGATATAAAGGTTATTTAATCGAAAATCATTAGGTCTGTCATTTAAAATATATATTGATACCATCATTACGGTTAACACCCCGATTCAGAGCAATCCGACTCGGATAGGTTCGGTTAGAAGGCTCAGGTGGGAGCGGCCGCCGAGTCCCAGGTCCCCTCTATTGCTGGTGAATCATTTGGGTTAGGTCAGGTTAGTGAAGGCGCTCGCTATCTTGGCAGGTGGTAATCAGTTACCCACCCTTTGAACTTTTGTATGTCTCACAATTGTAAGCATCAATTTTTAAATAATTAGACTACTAGGCTGATCAAAAAGTAATGATAATCGGTTCATATTTTCTGTACTAATAATAAAGCTGAAGAGTTTTTTGTATGTTTGAACGTGCTAATCTCTGGAACTGCCAGTCGGATTTGAAAAAATCTTTTTGCATTTGATAGCCGAATTCTTGAGGAAGGCTACAGGCTATTTAACACGCTAAGACCCATAGGCGCCGGGCAAAAAGAAAAATAACCGATTATCATGATTTTTTAAACAGCCTTTAGTAATTATAATGTGTATATGCAATTTTGCTGTGTTTTTAACTAGGCGTTTTTAAATAGCTTTTATGACTTTTTAGTGGTATAGCAAACGATTTTATTCAAATTCAAATATTTATTGCAAAACATATATGCATTTCCAGGTGTTAAGTGAATGCGCAGTCTACTGCATTTACCAATTCAGGCATGCAAAATTAAAAATTATAGTTAGACAATTTTATAAAATCCAATTAATCGGTTATTAATCGGTATTTTCAATGTATGTTATGATTATAATAATTAGTTATTTTAAAATTATATCAATCGTTAATTATATTAACTGATCATTATATCAAATAAAATTATAGATTCAGTTGTTATATCTTGAAAATATTAGAGATTTTGTAATTATAACATATTACTTACCGCTTTTATATTTATCAAGACATACCGGGCATGATACATCTCTCCCTCGAACTAATACAATTGGTTCCAGTATCGGTGCGGTGCGCAAGCGCATCCTACTGCATAATTCATTGGCTTTGTTTCGAGCCGCGCCCGGTTCCACGTAACATGCACCACGATTTATGTGCTCATTCATGTCGATTACAACTCATAATTATGTTTTTTTTGTCGAATTGAAGTCAATAATAATAACAACGTAAACAGGAAGTGTTTTAAGCATAGCACGCGGTAATCAATAAGCTAGTTAGGTATACATCCTCAAAATATTTAACTTTTAAGTTGTTAAACAATTTCAACGTTACCTATTAAAATTCTGAAGTGCGAACTCGTGTTTCACTAATAAGCAAAGTATCGCCAAATCTTGAGAACGTGTAGACGTGTACACATGGCTACACATTAAGCTATACATTTCCAGTTTATGCTGATCTCGCATTGTATAGGATTTCCGTACAACGCGAGGTTAGCTTATACTGGAAATTTATAGCTGTGTGTATCTACATAATTTGAATGTTTAAATGAGTTGAATTGTTAATAGTATAAGAATTGTCGCTTTACGTCATGATAATTGAACCGGTACATGAAGATGTCGTAATTTTCTTTTTAGTTTATTATGTAATTCGTCAATGTCAGTTATTTTTCAGTAAACAGCCGTGAGTTCTATGACCTTGTTATATGTGCTTGTAAATTAGTTGCGAACAGAACGGATTAGTTATTAAGGCGCTCCCTCACCGGGAGCCTTCGCCTGTAATGTGACAATCCAAGATTCGATCCTCCCTCTCGGATGTAATGCTTCCGGTGAGGGAGCGCCTTTATCTGTAACTTTACAGCAATAGATGGAGAAACTTTTTCTCTCACTACAGTTTTCCATTCTCTATCTCTCATTTCAATAGAACTATTACATACATACTTACTAACGAATATCTTGTAAAATTTTACAGTATTAATTTATTCGTGAGACCACAACGACTGCGACGTAAACCGCACAGACTTTTCTGCGAGCAAACTTCGCAAACAGGCCGCCGCCGCGCGCCGTATCACAAAATAAATAAAAGTTTGCAAGCCCACACCTATGTGTTTGCCATAGCCTGCTCTATAGAGCACCTATCGTTACTAGTTATATGGTGATAGTATTGTGTGTTCTGATATAATGGTGTTGAATGAGGCATTATGTCCCTGCGAGCAGCTGTGGGCACTGTCGGCAGGCCGGACGCGGCTATTCAGCGGGTAGCGACGTCGCGCCGTGCAATGTAAAGGGGTTCTATATAAAAATGTATACGTCGGCCTAGGCACGTCTTCTGTGACGGACATGACTACAATGGCGTTAAAGTTTGCACCTGTTGTGTTCCCGCTGTTGACGTAACCGGTATGCATATCTGACGGATGAATAAGTTGCTTGTGTGATTGGGAATCGTAAGAAATACTGTTGGTAGAACAATGTGGTGTCTTTGCTTTAACGCAGAGGTTTGTGGGAACTGTAGGAAGATGGTTATAAGATTGGATTTACAGACGGGGCGGGCTTTTTCATTGGTTATAGACCTGAGGCCTAAAGAATTTGTTAACAGAGATAATCGGAGGTAAATAAGATTATCGTTGCTTAACTTGTGTCGTTCGCAAAACCGAAATATGAATTCTTTACGATTTATTTATGTTGTTAATAATATCAATAAGTTCTTAACGGCTGGCTCAGCCAGACACCCTGATGACCTAGTTTCCAAACTTGGGGCCCCACTTGCCCCGACTCGCGACCCTCCGCAAAGGGTGGCTGGGTTCGATAACCTCGTCTGAAGGTCAACGTACCCCATGTCTTGGGTTGCTCCTTATACTTACTTAGTCCGTTATAGAAGAATTAAAAAAAATAATAATTAAGTAACATATTTAGTTAATCCGCAATGTAAACAATTTGCATTTAAAGAAGATAGCTTTAGCTGTACCACGCCAAAGTCAATAAACGAAGGCGATAAAAATCTTCAGCAAAACCTGCGAACTAGTGAACCAAAACATACAGAGGCAGACGTGCAGAAACGAATATTTTTGAACGTCATCGACGGACATTCAGGTACACGTCATCACCATTCCCGTATTGCCCGCCCGTAGCATTGTTTTAAATGCCGTGTTATAATGACACATGATCTATTGCGTTGAATCAATCAATGTCACGGTTGAGAGGCGCTGGGCCTGCATGATTCGTTGGCATACTTCAGTGGACAGCGAGACGACGTGATCGCGTAGCTTGAGTCAATATTATTATGGCTTGTGAAACGCCGAGTAGTAAGAGAATGGAGTAGGTATTAGGTAGGTAGTGTGGGCTCAGGTACCGGTCCTGAACGCCGATCGTTGTTTGTTGGAAAGCGTAGTCGTCCATAAACGCGCGGCAGTCGTCGTTCTCACGTCAAGCTGTACTACACAATGAGCAACTCGTGCAACTGATGTGTCTAAGTGTTCTACACCAACTGTTTGGTGATCATCGAGCTTTTCGTGTAGGAAATGTTCTCCCAGCTGCACTCATAGACAATTGGGTGAGTTCGACAGCATGATCAGCTTATAATGTTCCCGCTGCTGGGACACAGGCCTCCTCTTTTCGATGTGGGATCCCGGCGTGGGCTGTAATCCACCACGCGGACCCAGTGCGGGTTGGTATGATATCACATGTCTTCGAACTTTTGGTTCTAGGACATTCCGGTTTCCTCACGATGTTTTCCTTCACCGTTTTGAGAGCAAATTAAAGCGCCCGCCTGGGTTCGAACCCGCGACCTACTTGTAAGTCGGGGCCGTTCTATAGGTAACTTCTCCATTTTTCCCCACTCCGGTCTATTCGGTCACGGTCCATGGGTTCCGCCGAACGGCCCCGAGTGACCGCCGCGCCTTCGAGCCCACTGGAGTGTGCCAGTGCTGGCACCACTTGTTGATGATGCCAACAGCTTCTGAGTGCCGGCCGAGTGCCGATATTCCGATAGACATTACTTTCGCGTACTACGTACGTGACGCGGATGTTTACGGGACTAAATTATAGGAAGTCGCAAAGCGTTGCGTTTTCTGTAAGATTCCCGTTCGATGTTTGGGTTTGAAATCAATGGGCGTCAATGGCGTTTCAGAAAAACACATCAATACTAGCTATCTTTCAGACAAAAATTGAAACTGCAACGGGATAACATATGAAACAAACGTAAGGAAAAGCTCGCTTTCGCACATTTATGTGAAGTTAACTCGAACGCTACCGTTTTTAAATAACACTGTCTCTAGCGATGTTGAACGATATAAAAAGGTACTTACTTAGATACACCTGATGTCTAACATATGGTGGAGTGGACGGTGGGAGCGAGTTATGGTGATTAATATGGGTCATATACGGACGTATTTATGGTTGAATGGGCCAGGTGTACATGAGAGCTACTTGTGTGGCTACATGAGAGCTACGAGCTGACTGATACGTTTGACACACTACGCTGCTGCTAGGCACATGACATGCTGATTCATGGCGGACGTTATTTTTCTACGTCGTCATTTGAAGACCAAGTCTAATTAACAGAACAGGAACAGCTTCTCCATAGGAGCGTATTCTCATAACGGAACTTACGCAGATGGTTTATAATAATAATAATAATATATTAACCTGTTCCTGAAACTTTTCAGGGACATAAATACCTAAAAAAATAAGTCGAATAACGGTCGGAAAACTATAGGAATCGAACAAAAAGCTTGAATAACCCAAGTGAAGCTTTTTCTTACCGTTAGGTACTGCAAAAAATAGACTTCAATCCGCTATCGTTCAGTGTTGCAATTTTTATTGCTTTTTTGAGAAAGACCGAGTTATAGAACAAAATGAACAACACGAAATTCAACAATAAACTATCAGCAATTTTTTCTTTTTTTTTGGTCTGCCCGTACGTACCTACATAATGTACAGTTGACCACAGTGACCACTCTATCCTTCCCAACAACGTGCTGGTGCTATTTTAACAAGTTTTACTTTATTTGACCAAAAGGAGCCAGTACTTCTTAGTACTTAACTGTCGGGATAACTGGGATCGGAAAGTAAGATTTAGTATGCAAAATAATGTTCTACTACTGTGGTTCTACCTAGAGTTACCTGTCAATTAGTTAAATATCAAAGTTACGTTTAGTAAATTCTGTTAAAGTTAAGTACTTAGGTAATAAGGTTCATTACCTGAAGGACTAAGTTCATTCTGAAGAGATATTTTACGTAATAGACGTCCATGTCCATTGAAGCCGATTTACGTGACCACGACCATAATATCCGTGAAAAAATCTGAAACGGGACTTAAAAACAAAGTTTTATTACAAATACCTACAAAGAAAAACTTTTATATGTTTTCCAAGAGTTTTAAAATGAAAGAAGTCACAATCCGAATGACTCTTTTGTTTTTCCAAAATCTCAACCGTAATGGATTGTCTAAACTCTATCCTACACTGCTGGCAAAAAATGCTTCGTGTGTTGACAAATGCATTAGGCCAAACAAGGCCCCTATTTAAATTGTACTTCTTGTCTGCGTCATTCCGGAGACATTTCTCACAACCACTCGTGCCTCGTTTAAGTTGTCATCACACTCCTACTATACTGTCATAAGTATCGCAACATCGTATAAATCCTAAGCTTATCACCGTTCAAGTTGACTCCGGACGTCAACGTGCTCGTACGAAGCCGGCCACACCGGGCCACACCGCCGCACGGTAACGGCGCAAGGGCTTGTCGAGATAAGATAGCAAGTGTCACTAAACCGTAGCACTGGATGCTTTTACCCGTGAACGTGCATAAAGTTGTCTACTCTTATCTATTAAGAGGCAAAGTTTTCGTTACACCTTTGTGTCCGTTGCAAAACAGTGACTAATTACCATATAGCTTTCAGCTTAACAAGAATCAAGCGTCCTGACTGAACCGCGGTGTTTATAACATCTTGGCTCCAGTCATCAAAGAGCCGCATAATTAATAGGCAGAAGATCTACCACTAAGTGATATCCAGTAGCCGCGGAGCAGTGGCGTGCATGACAGCGGAAGAGAAACGTCCCGCGAGTGTCGCGAGTGTCGCCTTACAAAGTCGCGGACGTACTTACGACATGACATACTTAGATATATCGTCTGCATCTCGTGCCTTCTGAAGTCTACGGAGAAACTGGGCCAGCTCTGTGTCATGCTGGCTTTGACTTGGAACTGCAATAACTGTGTCAAATTCAACAGACTTTTCTCGTCTGTCAGCACTGTGAAGACGTTCTTGTGTTACTACAACAAACATAAACTGTGTTTGATCGTTTGCATGCTACTGTGTAGTGATTCCATCGTAGTTAAAGTTGTAACTGTAGGTACCTACAACTGTCAAACTTTTCTTGTGTACGAGAGGTAATTCAACTTAAATAGCGTCACTTTACTTCAAGAACAAAACTTTATGGTGTTTTTATGTGTTGAAATAAAATACCAATAAACGTTTCAGCAGTCTTCATAATTTCCAACAATTTTCAAAGAGTTCTCTAATAAATCTGAAGGTGAACAATATTTTTAGTTTACGACAATCTATCGGCGAAGTTTATTGATATTTTTATAGGTGGATGAGTGGATGCTGTGGTTATGCGATGGTCCTTGAAGCTGCATTATAATCTGAGATCATCGGAACACATCGTGTAGCGGTCTAGCCCCTTAACAATGTCGTAAATCGCATTCTCATAAAAGTAGCAGAGTAATAAATTGGAACACTCATTTCGAAGCTTCACAAGTTCATAGTGTGGTTTATACAAATACCTAAATTGAGCATTCTCCTACAAATGCTGAAAGTTATAAACTTATAACATAAGGGCGACAGTAGGTACTCTATAGAATAAACGACTGATGAAATATTCTTCTGAAATATTTTGCTGCTTTCAAAGTAGTTAAAGAGTAGTACCTATTTTTAACTCGTTTGACCATCTGAAATAATAACCGAATGCTTGCACAGTCATCGTTCACAATACGTTTGATTTATTGAACCATATCTTTCAGCGTGTTTATAAGATCGTTAGAAACACTGTTTACTATAACATTTGCAAACATTACTGTAATATTTACAACGATTTCACAAAGATCTTTGTGAACGCAAACATACGCTTGTGGCAACCAATTTGAATGTAATACAATTGTACAATAACTGACAGTATTACGGATAGTTTTTCTCAATCGGTTTACGTGTTCGGTTGGCATTTTCTGCGGGAAGTCGATCGAAGGCCGTGTGTTTGTCGTCGATTGCTCAATTCTAGTAATTTGTCTCGGATCGATTCTCGCAACGAGGATACTTATCCATTATTGCTATTTTTTTCTTGTCTCCCTTGTGGTTTTCATTTCACTTGCCATATTTACAGCGTACCTAAAACAGAGAGCTTTATAACTACGGTAAGATTTGAAACACTGCATACAATATCATGTTTTATTGTAACGTTAATGAGTCACAATCATTAACAAAATTACTTCATTATGATAATATCGGCAGTTGTGTAGCTTCACTGATTGGCTGTACTAGCGCGTTTGAAGAATGAATAAAATACAATAGGGTGGGTGATCGAAGTAGGTACCTATCGTATATCGAATTGTGCAAGCGACATTCACAACAAGGAGTAAGAACTTTATAATGAGTAACGGTGTCGAGCTGTCGGAAAGTGTAATCCCCACCGTACGTGCGACGAGACACGTGGGGACCCTTAGACCACTGACCCAATATGTGTGACACCAATACACATGGATTCAAATTGTAGGCATGCCCTTTGTTAGTTGGCAGTAATAACTTTCACGGTGTAGTAAAATTCAGAAAAGAGAGCAGTAGAGTCTGGAAGTATAAAAGAGAAAGACATAATGGATAGATAAGTTCAGGAATGTAAAGAAGGAGGAGATAATGGATCTCGATAAGTACAGGAATGTAAAGGCACTTTTACCGAGAAATATACAACGATCGTTGGCAGTTGCAGCAGATTAACCAGCAATCTCGCTCATTTCGTTTCTAAAGCATATTCACTCCTCATACATAGAGCGTAGTATGAGAGACACTGTTTACCTTTTGGAATCGTTTAGGTACAAGCTAGTAAAATGTCGTTTTAAAAACTATGACTAGTAAGCAAAATGGCCTCTTTAACATAGGAACTCTGCTTCAAATATTTGTTTGTTTGCTTCATAAATAAGTCAAGAGCGTAGAACAGAACTCTCCCAAGATTCCAGTGCTGACAGAAAGACTGCAGTGGTTTGACTCCGGCGTACTAATCGGGTAACCTGTGAAGTGCTTGGCATGCTTTATTAAGGCTAGCGGGAGTCGCACGCGCAAAGCATTCGTAAACATTCCTACTGCATATTGTGCACTGGGTAGGAAGACGGAATATTTACTGCAGAAGTTTTAGTTCAAACATCATCATCAACATTAGAGAACGTGTGTCTTAATGCCAATTTATCTGGTGTCGGCTAAACATGTCTCTTTGTTCCATACTTTTTATTTTAATAAAAAGTTCATTATTGTTCTGCCATATAGCAAATTCCCTAGAAGGCAGCAAAAATATTATGTCCAGGAAATAAGTAGCTGATACGCATTTCAATGTATTCCTAACAATATAACGGCGCGAGCGGTCCGGACACGGAGGACAGAATTCGTGAATCCGGATCATCCCAATCAAACGGGTGCCTAGCAAACGCAATTTTCCCTCCCCCTCCCCCTCATTTGATAGTTTGCCGTAACAAACTTAGGCAGGCCTATCTTCAGCAGTTGGTTCGTTGTTACAGTGACATCTCTTTATTCCAAGAACATTTAAATACAGTATCCGAAATCTCTTTCCTTTATTAGTTTGCTTGTCATATTTCTGGTACTTCTTATTTAGTTGGCAATCCATGTTGCTGTAGGACATGACAATACGAAATTGGCAGTACTCAAGTAATGCAGCTATTTGTACGATTTGCAGGCTTGATTGGCTGCCTCTCTTGTGCTAAATGATACTTAATGGTAGAAATCGACACTTGATTGCAATTCGTCTGCAGCCCACAATGCTGATGGCGTAGTTTAACGTTTATTATGAAGATATCTGTGAAGGTGACAGGAATAGCTGCTGATATTGTCGCTACGTCAGAGCAGTCAATTACTTACACGAAAAAAAAATGTGTGAATAAAAATTGGGTCTCTACGAGGTTTTGTTGGTGACTCATGAATTCCGCACAGTTCCGTCTAATATGCTGGCTTTGGCCCAAGAGTTACATGAATGAAATATGCCTCTGACCCTTTAGGCTCTAGCTGGGCAATAACATTATCATAATATGAGCAAACCTGACCATGTTATCTTACGTTGTAAGATAAAAGTGGTTTTCACCTGGACTTCGAAACACGTATAACAAAATAAATTTTCAGAAACCCTAAACATATTTGCTGAAATTATGAAGAAAATGAATAAAGTTTATGAGTTAATTTAGTAATAAACGCATCTTCCATGGTTTCAGTATTGAGCACACGGTTGCACAAGCGATGGTATGGTGTCTGCGCGGCAGCATGGTGTAGCGCGCGCGCAGCTGTGCGCCGGCGCAGCACTAGCGCTGCTGGCGTTGCTGCCCGGCCCTGCCGCCGCCGACGTCATCTTCAGAGTACCTGAAGTACTGGTGAACCATGCTTTATTACCTTTATTATCTACGAGTTGATTGCTATTGTAGGTACTAAGTAAAAGTTTTTGAGGGTCCTGATTCATATCAATTACAGAGGTCAAGTGGTTTAGGGTCGTTGTCATAACTACCCACCAGAAGTTAACCCTTCTTCTTAGTCTTATATTATTATCTTACAGTCGGTCATTGCATCCTTTTTCGTCAACTACAACCAACATCAATCAGCAAGAAAATGTTCGTCGTGTTGGTTAACACATTTTCTGGCTGATTAAATAAATATGACCGCTACCCCTATTTGTAACAAACTCTCTCTCGTAAACTGCAGGTGCGTCACGCGGCCGCGTCGAAGCCGGTGGGCACGGGGCGTGCCAACGGCACCCGCAACGACTCGCAGCACGCGGAGCACTGGGGGGGCTCCGACGACACGCTGCTGGAGGTGCGCTACGAGGAGTACTTCGTGGAGCACGACGTGTCCACGGCCGCCGCGCGCCGGGCCGCCATACAGCTGGATGTCAACGACAGTAAGTGGCACAAACAAAACATTTTTGTGGGCAGTTGCTGAAGCAGGTTCTGCAAACCTTTGGTAACTGTTCGCAGTCCGTAAGCTGCGCTACAACACGAGTAAAAGATGGATAGAACTGCAGCACCTCGTATCGTTAAGCACTTAATAAAAGGTATATTGATCAACACCATGACCAATACATACGTGCTTAATTGTACCTCGCCCACGTCATGTTCATGTTCACCTCAGTCTCTCATAACTGCAAAATCAAAAAGAACTTTTGTTAGTTAAAATTAAACCAATTCCCACTTCACTTCGAATTGTAGTTCTCTACGTAATTGTAAAGTTTAAATCTACAAATTAGTACCATTGCAATAATTGTAAAAGTACATTCGAGTATTTAAACTACTTACTGGTCATTCGATGAGCTCGTCGGTCTCCCATAAACCGAGCGAAGTAAGTGACGCAACGACAATTGCTTGAGTTACTCCAATTAAACACCATCAGCTTGCGAATTAGAGCAACATTCAAGGATACGGGATTACAACGTGCCCCCAGGCGCCAGGGGTCACGGGCAGGGACGCGGATTTCATTGTGGCATCGAATATGACGAATGTCTTCAAGGTTTCGTCAATAAGCTACCTAACAAAGAGGTTGAAAAGTTTAAAGAAGAAGTTCTTAATGCAGACGTACAACCGAATTGTGTTGAGTTTAGCAACAAACACTTCCTTTATGTGAAGAAATTATGAAGTGGAAGTTTGATAAAGTTTTGTTTTCTTATGAAAATGGTGAATAGTCATACGATAACGGCTGTCTAAATACAGAGCGTTTTTTGACACCTTTATGTCAATTACTGGCGAACATTACAGGTTTCATGACGGCCGTTACAATAATGACGTAACTGCTTTCCTACGAAGCCAAAGCTAAGGGTGGTATTTAACAAACGCTAGGAAAGACTAAAAATAAATGCCATGATGTCACTATTACCCAATCGACGACTGCGTTGATAAAAGCTACCTAATCAAGTTGATACTAGATGTGATCAGACAACCGTAGGCGTGTCATCGTCCAATAGCCGATGAGTAAGCGTGCTTCTAACTACTGCTATCTGGAAGAGAGTCTATTTATAGCCGTGACTTCCTCTAATTGATCCATCTGATATACTCTTATGTTAATTGATGGTAAGCTCTCGATACAGTCTATTCAATTCAATTGATGTTTATTGCATTGTTGTTTCTTATCATTATTATGTTGATATGAACGGAGCTTAAATTGCAAACTCGAAGAATCTATGATTGCATATAACCTGATTTGGTAAAGTTAAGAATTGTTTCGGAGACGTTTTCGAAACTAGCTTTTGTTGATCCTGTGCTTTTCTTTTTAGCTTGATTTTTTGAAACTTCTATGTTAGCAGGCAATGTCAATTTCTTAGCATGACGTTCCTTTTATAGTAACAAAATTATAAACTTTGTACTAGATAAACTGACTTTGTACATGATTTTAGAATAAGGCTGAAAATCAGCACTATTCGAACGGCAACAGTTACAATTAGAGGGCCCAAAAGCGTCACCCTACACTGGTTCCCTGGGAAGAAAATCGCTGAGTTAAAAAAAAACTCCCCAGGGACAATAAAACACTGAGCTGGGGAATATTGTTGAAATGTTGATACTACATATTTGAAGGTGAAGTTAATTCCCCACCTCGGCGCCAACAATACGCGATCGTACAGTGGTTGAGTCCATTAGCTGAAGATGATACGTCGTTAGCTACATCTGATACCCGAGGACGTGCACACGTCTGTTATTATGTAATTCTTCAATGTTATTATAATTATGTCAAGTAGAGAGCTGAAGTAGAGTTTAAAATTACACCTGGGTTGCCTTGACCTAAACTTTGTTGAAAGCTTGTAGGTACCTAAGTAACGGGAACACAAAATACTTAAGCCTTTATCTTTAAAACCAAACGTAGGTAAGTAGACCATGCAGCTTCTCATAGTGGATCGTATAGATGGACTTTCGTCCGTGTTCGTCCTTTCTTCCCAGATATTCTTGTCTTCCATGCTCCCATATCAATAGTTACTGTATTTTAATGATCTTTTTTTTGGTCTCCCTTCCATCGCAGTAAATTGATCGAAGTTATTATAATATCTCACTGAAAATCTGTTTTATAATCTAGAATGAATGAGTCATTGGGATCTGTGCTATATTGTCGCCAGCATCTACGTAATTAGTTGGACGACGATTAGTCGAGCGCGATCCGCATGAGATGTTACCACGTAGGCAAGGCTGGCAGTTAGGAGTAAAGTGCGGTATCATAGCATAATGTCACTATTAAACTTGCACAATGAATTAAAAGATGACAATGGCTTACGAGATTATATAGGGTGACTGGTAATTAGTGACTGATACTCAAACACGTGCCACCAAACCTGAAATCGCGAAAAAAAATCTGCTGTTTCCTACATTTTGACAAGTTATGAGAACATAAATGTAGGGACAGCCGTTTTTTTTTCTCGATGTCAGCTTTGGTACCATAGTAAAAGTTGTGCATAATTATGAGTAAAGTCACCAATAATTACCAGTCACCCTATTTTATCGTTTCGTGGAATAAATCCAACTACAAGTACCTACCTATCTAATGTAGACTGTAGATTTGTTGACCATTTGGTACTTCTTGACAGGCCTACACTGCCCTCCCATACCTAATAACCAGTGATCGGAGTAGGTAGAGCTATTTTGGTTCAATGACCGCAAACGTTGATGTTAATATGGACATTCCCCGGGATTCTTACTGAAACTCCGGGATTCGAAAAAATATTAATTGTTTTTTTTATTAACAAGGATAAAAGAAAGCTTGTCTTATATATTGGCAGTGAGCGCACGACGTTGTCAAACTAACATCAGCGAAGCGTTACTAATTTCAAATGCGCACACGCGTGATGTTGCCGCTCAGGTGTAACGCGAGTACTTGTTTATACAAAATTGTTAAAGAAAATTAAAAAAAATAGATTAAAAAAATAAAGTTTTTAATTTCATTAACCTGAAACCTGTCCGTTTTATACCTACCCGTCGGAGGGGAGGAGGGATATGTATCCATAATTCCTTAAGACGTGAATAGCTTTTTACAAAGTAGTTTCTAGCTTATTTAATAATATATATTTCAAATCCCGGGATTCCGGGAGTGTCCATATTAAGACAACGTATTGCAAGTACAAAAAATAGGTCTGCCTACTCCGATCACTGCTAATAACACTGTAATTTAAAAAAAATATTATTAAAGCTAATAATTAAAAAAAAAAGTAACTGTGGAGTTTCTTGACGGCTCATCTCCATAGGAAATGACCCCCAAAGGAACCTTGAACCTAGCTTCTGACGTTTCGTAAGTGTCCAGATAACATTATTTTGATTTGAATGTTGCAGTGGGAACTCAGACTCAGACTAATGCAGTGTAAACAGGCAATTATGACGCTTTTCCTTTCATTTGTTCTGTTTGATGTTCGTTTCAAACAATAAATGCATTCTAAGATCTTTAAAGATTCTTGCCGACAGTATGCCATTTGCCATTAGTCCAAAAACTAGACAAACAGCTCTTTGTCTACATTTGTCTTTCATCTAATTTTCCAATTTGCAACACTATTATTTTCCATTGTGTAAGTAATATGATGTTTGTATAGGTACTCATAATCAGATCGCCGGCTATGAATATGGTCCTCATCATACAAAACTTGTGGTGGTCACAAGTTTGTGCGGAATTCTTCCTACGCGGCCTTCAGCTGCATCCTATCACTCTATCATTACATCTCCACCTTTTTTACCAGAATCTAATTTACCTAATTACCTTGTTTTCCTCCGGCTGTCAGCCGCGTGTGTCATGCACTTGCACATGATGGTACACATTAGCCCGAGCTGAAGGTCGGCAGGCCGTCTCCGTAATGTGTACCCTGGCAAGGTCTGGGGGCGTGCAGCCGATCTGTCACACCATTGTCCAGCCAGCCATTGTGTGGCACTGTGTGTCAATGTTACTCTAGGTAAATACGGTGCGGTGGTATGAGCGTAAAAAAGATGTAGGTGGGTGTATAGGTTTTGTTACCATGCTGAACATTAGTTAGTATATTATACTAGCTTCTGCCCGTAACTTCGTGCGAGTAAAATTATTTATTTTAATATAAAATATATAACACGGCGGGGAATCTATTCCATGCCGTGTCTGACCAGTCTCCGGTGTAATTCTTCGTTGATGGTAGATATACGTAGCTAGTTGGTTTTCAATCACACACAACTCTTAACTCAAAGCATTTATTTCAATTATAACATTTACAGGCACTTTTGAATTATCACTTATCAAGAAGTCATTCAATTTGAGTTAGTTGGTGAAGCTATTCGCCCATTTCAATCGAAGTAGGTTCCTGATGGAGAAGAACGGGCAAGAAACTCCATGGACACTCTTTTAAATCATTACGTTACACAGGTTACTTGTTCGACAGTTACAATTTCAGTCCTTTCTAATACAACATTTCCTTTTATTACCCACACGCCATTGTGTGCGCGACCCTTTTTCAAAGCGGGCGGACATAGCGCGTATTCCAATACAAAATCTTATTACTTAGTTTGTTCAATAAAACTTACAAACAATGCTAAAATGCTTATCAGTTAATTCTTTTATAATTCCACAATGATAATATTCAAACCACCAACTTTTAAACAAATAAAAGTGAATAATGGTGCCGATTCTCTTGTCACAAATGCCTCTAAACTAGACTAAAAATCACTAAAATTTAGTTTATTCCTTTCAAACGATGATTTCCCATTCTGAAATAGACTAAAATGACACAACTTAACTATATTTTAGTTTGACAGCACTAAGATGGCACTGAGATTTTAATTTAGTGAAAATGACAATTTTACTATTCTGAATTTGACGTTTTTCACCTAAAATTTTATTGTCTAACTAAATCTGACCATTTTTAATCGCGATTAAAAATGGTGTATTTAATGTGGAATACTATTAGTTGTCATGAACTAAAATTCACACGAACACCTTGACTTCAGGTGCAAACACAGTAGTGTAAATATATATTTTTTCTTTTCTTTTGCTTATATCTCGAAAATGGTGTGTCCTATCGCAAAAATAATGAAAATTTCGACCCTCTTTAAGAAACATTTATACCCCTAATAATGAATACGTAGGTAATCGTTTTTCTTATTTTCCATACAAAACGTGAAAAATCTATATAAAACACGTCGAGGCTGCCCCGCCTGCGCGCCACCGGCTCTAAAAAAAATCACGGGGTAAGGCAAACAAGTATGTACCACGTGGAGTCGCGATTGTCAAAATCGATTTAGTTGTGTCAAAATATTTTGTTTAATTTAGAGACTTTTTATTGCAGAATAGCGGTAAGATTCTTATAGCCAAAAGTAAAGAATTTTAGTGATAGTTTAGTTAGTTTAGTTCGGTGTACAAGAAAATCGGCACCAATGCATCCAATTTGGATGGAACTTATACTTGTAATTTAAAAATCACAATATTTGAATATAAATTTAAGAAGAAACATTACTTCTCCTACCTCCTCCTTCTACTTTAACAGCATATAACTGAAATGTGGTAGGTAGACCAATCCATATTCATTTTTTTATTTTATAAAACAAACAAAAGTAATTTATTCAAACTAGGTTGAGAATCAGCACTTTTTGAACGCCAAATTTACATATGAAAGTCCTCCAAAACGGCCGCCCTTCACCACTTCCTAGTGCTTAGCTTGGAAGAAGTGGTGCAACAAGGTCCCCAGCAGCACAGCTGTCTGTTTAGTTAGATGAACTTGATTCTATACAAGGAATAGACAAGATTTTGAGTACCTATCAAAATCTTGTCTATTCCTTGTAGGTATAGAATGTCTACTTTAAATATAAGAGAGGCATCATCTGCAACCTACAACTTCACAGATACCCTTTAAATAAACACGTCAAAAATGTCGAGGGATAAACGTAAAAAAAAATGTCTATTTAGATTGATTAAATAAAATGTTTCCATAATGTTATAAAGAATTTTTGCGATTTGTGCTGGATTTTTCACCTTGGTTAATACTAACATTCAAATGTGATAAAAAGGTAAAAATAAAACATTTAAAGGTTTTTATTGCGTAAAAGAAACAATTAGTAGTCTGTATTTCCGCCGCTAACGCGTATAACACAATCGCAGCGATTCGGCATACCTACTCAATATGAGTTCATCCAAATCACGTTGCGGAATAGCCGCCCACGTCCGTTGTAACAGGCGAAAAAGATTTTCTGGTGTGTGTACGACGGCCATATTTGCCAGAGCTCTTCTTTGAAGCATTGGCGATTGAGCAGGCCATGCGAGGATGTTGATATTAGCTGCGACAACTGTGTTTGCAACGACTCTGGCAGTGTGTGGACGTGCATTATCATGCATAAGCAGAAATGAAGCACCAAATTAGGTCCGCAAAATAATGAAAACATCTGATACAATCGTTTCAGCGTAAATCTGTGCATTGAGATTGCCTCTGATCCAAATACCTAAGTTCAGTTCTTCCGCCGATCCGAATACCCGCCCATATCGTGATTGTTCCATCAGTGTATGCAATGCATGGACTTCCAAGCATGATTTTAAACATTCTTAGTGTCCAGGGGTCCTCCAATACCGTGCACGTCTAGTATCTGGCTTCATACCAAAGCGAGATTCGTCAAAAAACACACAAAACGCCACTCTTCTTGGTACACGTAGCGGTCTTCGGGAACGGAGATTGACATGCAAGCGATTTCTTTTGGTTTGATCGCTTATTAACATCTTTATCTTATCTTATCTTTATCTTGAAGATTTTCCTCTTTTGACCGAATTTCAAAAACTATTCCCTTTACAAATGACAAGTTTACTAAAAAAGTATCATAAGGGTTACAAAAAATATTTAAAAGAAAAACCGATTTTTTGTAACTAGTTTAAATGTCCTGGACACTTGATGTGTGTAGAATGGTAAGTCATTAAACACTACAAAAAAAGAATGGACCCAGTATGGAGCCTTTAGTAGCCTTTGGTAGCCCAGAAGATTTCACACCATTCAAATCAGAACAAGGGTATTCATAGTGATCATAATCAGCCTTAATGCTCCCACTGCTGGGACACTGGCGTCCTCTCTTTGAGAGGGAATGGGGTACAATTTACCACGCGGGCCCAGTGCGGGTTGGTATTCATAGTAATTATTTTAATTTTAATACCTTTTGATAACATATTTTGTATCAATAAAAGCGTAATTTATTACAGATTTTAATTATTTGATTAAATAAAAAGGGCTGCCAGAGATAAAATATATATTATGAAAATCTAAAATGGTACCAAAAATTAAAAGATCACTGTTTTGTAGATTCAGAAAACCGGCCAAGTGTGAGTCGGACTCGCACACGAAGGGTTCCGTACCACCGTACATTATTTAGCAAATAAATGAAAATATTAAACAGAGAATATTATTATTTTTCATCTTAATGAAAATCGCAAAGATAAATTTGTATTGCTAATGATACTAATGCATTACAAAGTTAGTACTTTTATGAACTATCTCTTTGAAAATATGGACCGCCGGGTACAGGTTGACGCTGTTTACACGGATTTTCAGAAGGCCTTTGACAAGGTGGATCACACCCTGCTTATGGAAAAAATTGCCTTTAATGGTATACGCGGCAACTTACTCAGATGGTTTGCTTCATATATTTTCAATAGGACTCAAAAGATCGTCATTAATGGGCATGAATCTGAATCTATTGTTGTTAAATCTGGTGTTCCTCAGGGATCAGTATTAGGTCCTTTTTTATTTGTATTGTTTGTTAACGACATTAAACATTGTTTTGTCAACTCACATTTCTTGATGTATGCAGACGATATGAAAATTTATATCACCTGTAAAAATTATCGTGACTGCTATTATTTACAACAGGACCTTGACAGATTTTATGAATACTGCCTCAAAAATAAACTTTTTCTTAGCTTTCCCAAATGTCACACAATTTCTTTTACTAAAAATAAAAATCTGATTAAATTTAATTATTCAATAAATAATATAAGTCTTAATGAAGTTCAATCTGTCCGTGACTTGGGTGTTACGCTTGACTCTAGTCTGCATTTTGATACTCATATTGATAATATAGTAAAAAAAGCCTTTCAGATGTATGGACTCGTGATGAGATCTTCAAGTAACTTTGTGCGTCCCTCTACATTCTTAATGTTATATAAAGCCTTAATTCGGTCGCAATTAGAATACGCTGTCCAAATTTGGGATCCGCTATATGATAAGTATAAGGATAGGCTAGAAACTGTGCAGAAAAAGTATTTACGTACTATGAATTATAAATGTTATCGTTCTAAAGTCTCTTATGAACAATTACTGAAGCGTTATAATATTCTTAGTTTGGAATCTAGACGATTTCTTCTGGGTGTAATGATGCTGCATGGCATATGTAATAATAGATTTGACTGCATTCCTCTATCAAATAGTCTGCATTATATAGTACCTAGATCTGTCTTGCTTCGTGGGGTACGTGTGCCTCGACTATTTCACACAAATTCGTGCAGGACTAACGCCGGGGTGCGCGTGCCTCTTCGTCGCCTCGTTGATGTATACAACACTCACTTTATGGAGCTTGACATATTTACTCTTTCTAAACATAGTTTCAGGGCGAGAGCAATAGAATTACTAAATTCTTAAGTATATATACACATATATATTTTTGTTTCTTTCTTCTTCTTCTTAATAGTATTTTATGATGCACACTGTACTGTACGTCTGTTTTCTTTTAACTTTTTTTTTTGTGAATTCGTGGACAATGTTGTGGGTTACATGTGTAGTAACATAAATATGGAATAGATTATATTTAGATGTATTTCTAAGTACTTTGCTAATTTAAGAATCTTTAGTTAAGCTTGGCATGTAACTGTTTTTTGTCCCTAACAAATAAAATTCACCCATATTTAAACAAATACCTTATGAATCGGCGTTTTTAGTATTTGTTGCTTATATATAGTATATAGTACATGATATACAGAAGTTTCAAATCCCTAACTGGTTTAGTTGTTGAGATAGAGCTCGTACAAAAATGATATAAAACTGACAACTTTTACGGCCCCCTATTTCATCAATATTGAAGATAAAAATAAATAAAAATTATATTTGTTCTCTACTCGATTAGTTCTAGACAATGACACCCCACATGCCAAGGTTATATTTTTTTTGTTCAAAGTCAAAAGTTAATTGTTCGGAGACCCCCATTATTTTAAATTATTTAATTTGTATTATTTGTTGTTATAACGGCAATAGAAATGCATAATCTGTGACATTTTAAACTGTCTACCTATTACGGTTCATGAGATACAGCTCGCTGACAGGCAGACAGATGGACAGCGGAGGCTTAGTAATATGGTTCCGTTTGGCACCCTTCGGGTACAGAACCCTAAAAATCGAACGCCCGGATTACATTGATTCAAATTAACATTCCATCTTCATGAACATGAAATCTTGCCCCCACTGCTGTCGGTGAGGGATGACCTTGACCATAGGTCACAATCGTCATAGTATTGTTCCGCATTTAAATTGCCTCAAATCAAAATGAGGTCCGTTGTTCCACCCGGGCAAATTCCAGCCCACAACATAATCCTTCCGCCCTGGTACAGATGAACTTCCTTAGGATTCTGAAGTCGTTCTTAAAAAGTTGATACAGTTGGCTTGTTCCCTAAGCTTTGTTGAGTAGTGTAGATATTGTATTCTTTAATTCTCAATTTATGTTGCCGAAAACTATTCATCTTACTCAACTTCATTCGACTCGAGTAAGTTTGCTGTTTGTAGAGAAATGGCACTTTTGCTAATTTATTATGAACTTGAATTAAGGTATATTTTGGCTCGTAACTTGAGCGTGGAGCTTGAAACGGGTAAACAATGAGCAACAAGTAGGTAACAAGTTAACAAAATGAGTCAGAAGATTTAGAAACCTTTTGCCCTACTGACTGACTGACTAACCGAAATCACAGCACCGCCCAAACGATCTACTGATGACTGTTACAGCATACAAATCCCGAACATTCAAGAAG
Organism: Xanthia icteritia; assembly: GCA_949128155.2. Taxonomy (NCBI): domain Eukaryota; kingdom Metazoa; phylum Arthropoda; class Insecta; order Lepidoptera; family Noctuidae; genus Xanthia; species Xanthia icteritia. The sequence goes on from OX421945.2 coordinate 21,174,702, forward strand.
GAATTATTGTATTATAAATAGCCCGAGATCTTAGAGCAACGTAAAATTAGCTTGGTGGCCGGTCACAGCCTACTGGTCACATCTAATGACGTTTGTGTAATGGACCTTCGATTTGTCGCCGTCACGTCACTTCACGACCTTTACGCGTCAGTAAGCGTCTTATTTAAAACGTCTTTTTTATTTCGATACACTGGACAATTTATATAGATACCTTTTTACCTAATAGTTTTTGTTTGAATTACTAAAGAATAGTTTAATTTGTGATAGATATCAAATTCGTAAAAGACCGACTTCAGAAAGATATACGAGTATTTGCGTACCTACACTATATTATAATTAGGAGTTATTATACGGAAAGCTTATGCCAGAAGTTTTTTAGTGAACAAGTTACCTGGAAATAAAATCTCAATATGTAAACGAAACCTCGGCTTTCAATCGTGCTGTAATCAAGCACCCCTGCGCCCCCTGTGCAATATCGCTTCCTCTCCTGGCGGCAGGCCGGGACGTAGGCGGCACGCGGGGAGGCACTAGGTAGCCTGTCCGTCTAGACCTGTGTTGGTACTTGGTCGTAAATCAATATCAGCCGCCTTTGCACATGCGTCAACGTGACGTTTTGACCCACACCCTTCCCGTGCTCTTCGCCGCTGCATCGCCCGTCGGGGAACACGCATCGCAGATACGCAGGTAGGTGATTCATTAACATATTTTTTTTCCTCAAAAATTTGTATGTTAATTTCGTAAGTTTTGATTCGTTTCCGTTGTTCATAAGTCATCATTGCCAGGGTGGGTTTTCTTTGTCTCGGTCGTCATGACATGACAAGGCAAGAAACGCAGAATGTCGATGCGTTTCTTATATGTAGTTTTATTACCAGGCTTATAATAACCAGCGTGTTACTTTTATAATGCTTTACATCGGAAGATTACATAACAAAGAAAATGTCAGCAGCCATCTTCTTTTAGTGTTACATAACTTAGAGCTAGCATGTCCTAACTGAGACAGCGAGGCTCGGACAGGAAGGTCGCGTGACTAATAGAAGTGTTATAAAAATTCATTAGCGCATTTAAGCGCACTGGCACGTCCGTAAAGCTGAATTGAATCGCATTTTTCTCGAGGTGTCTCACGTCGTTTCTGCGTTACCGTGTCGCTTGCGTCCTGTCGTCATGATATCGTGAGGTAAGACGATACCCTAACTAAACTTACATGCGAACTTGACTCGATGTACTTACTTTTATTAATTAAGGTCAGCTCTCGAATATCGCTCTAGTCAATGATATTATAATATTATTGGCAGGTACGGCACGGTACTAGGATACCGTGCGTGATACCGGCGGCGGCAGCATGTTTTCGGTATAAGCGCGGTGTGTCTCCACTCTAAGACGGCCGTGACGTAAGATTTGCATTCAACGTGCGAATAAAAACTACTTATGCGCCTACGACGACACGTGCATGTTTGACCACAGTTTTGCACGCGCAAGCCGTACACAGAACACTGTGCGTGTAGTCGATAAAACGGTAGCATGCGCAAACCCCAAAGCGCGGCTTGATGGTTTTTCGACATTCTCGCTTGCGCAAGCCAGACTTGTACGTACAAACTTTTTGGCGCGTGTGGTTGGGTGTTCAGTTCATCTAAATCCCTTAGTAGATTATATGTGAATATTTTTTTAATATTCAATTTCCACTTTTTTGTCCTCTGTGAACGTTTACGCCTTGTCCTTTGTATGTTTATTTTTTTCAAAATCAACTAGTTGAAAAATACTAACAGAAGATATTAATGAAATGAAAATTTTTATTCTGTAAATAGGACATTGCAATCACCTTTATACTTCATATAAAAAAAAAATGCTAGATGAGTTCGGCGGCTCAATCTTCATTGGGAAACATTGTTTCCATACCCGGCGATTTTGATTCAAAAACAAAATCAAGAGTCATTTATTCAAACTAGGCTGAGAATCTGCACTTTTCGAACGTCAAAATTACATAAGACAGTCCCCCAAAAACGTCCGCTCTTCACCACTTCCTAGTGCTTTAGCTGGGAAGAAGAAGTGGCGCAACAAACTCTCCAGCAGCACAGCTTCAGTTCAGTTAGAAAAATTTGATCCTCTATATTAGTATGCAAAATAATTAAAATTACGCAACACAAAACATTAAATTAAATTATTTGCCTTATCACCTAGCACATGCCAATATACCAACAAGAAACATTGAGAACTATACTCAAGCAGAAATAAAATATAAAAACGTAAATAGAACTTAAATTAAACTAAAAGTCACAAATCATAAACTAGGACCATTGAAGTGAAACAAATAAACAGCTAATTCTAATAAAAATAACAAAAATATGGTCAATAAGACGACGAGTCACCACAAGCAGCATAACGCAAAGATCAGCCACTACCTCGCCATATTTGGAGGAAGGAGGCATCCCGACACTCGACGCTACCGCAAGCAGTGACATTTAACGGAACATGACGAACTTACTGCCGGTTGCTCAGGCAAGAATAATATGATTAAACAAAAACTCAAACTCAAAGCATTTATTTCAATTAAACCATTTACAGGCACTTTTGAATTATCAAAGAGTCAGTTATTCAGAAAGTTGAAGCTAGTTCCAAAATGTAGATCTCTATGGAGAAGAATGGGCAAGACAATCCAAGGACACTCATTTAAATAAAGAAATTGCAAAATGCTGGGTACTAATTTCTTGTTGCTTCTAAATGTGAGAATAATGTAAAAAAAAAAAAAAATATTAAAAATATAAGATTAAAAATAAGCCCTGACGGATAACAGATGACTAGTCTCAACTGACGGCACCCGTTCACGAACATGACGCGTGGATCAGCCATTCTGCTCAACCATTTTGTAGGGAACCGAATGATCCAACACACTCGCCACCATCAGCGAGACATTTAAGTGAACATGACATACTCTCAACTGCCATGCTCTTTTAAGTCAACATACAACATAATACAACATAGTAAACGGCTCCGGTACCGGCATTTACAAAAATTTAAAAAAAAATGCTTCTAAATTATACAAAACTATAGTTTGCAATGTATTTGTGAGATTAAAAGAATTTTACTAGCAAAATGAAAGAAAATCATTATCTATTGGAGTATTCAAAAATTAAAACCTAGTTTAATAAAAATAAAAAATAAACATTAAGTTCGTAAAGTCAGACAAAATAAAAAAGGGGAAGCTCCTCTTCCAAAAAAATTTTTTATATAGTGAGCCCAAGTGGCTGTGGAGCAGGACCAGTATTAAGTCAAGCATTTTTATCTACGATATAATCATCCAACTTATAGTATGCTTGTCTACATAGTGTGCGTTTAATGCATGTTTTAAATTTCTTCTCATTTAGTTGAACAATATTATCGAGTGGTATTTTATTATAACATTTTACACAGTACCCATAAAAGAAGTGTGTACTTTAGACAATCTGTAACGTGGTTGATCTAATTTGTTCCTATTTCTTGTGTTAAAATTATGCCTGTCACTTATCTTACTAAAAAGATGTAAATTTTTTCGAAGATACATAATGTTTTCATATATATAATGACAAGGTACCGTCGTGATGTTAATTTTCTTAAACAGTTCCCTTAGAGATTCGCGTCTGCGGAGGTTGTCGATGGCTCTGACAGCCCTCTTTTGCAGAATAAAGATATAATCAATATCTGCGACCCGTCCCCACAGCAAAACACCGTAAGACATGATGCTCTGAAAGTAACTATAAAAACTTTTTTACAAAAAAAAACAACCGACTTCCAAAAAAAACACTTAAAAGAGAAAAATAACTTGAATTTCGGAAGTCGGTGGCAAAAACAATAGTATTGTATTAGATACATATATAGTAAAATATACCTACCGTAATATATATGAAAGCAATTCATAACTATTTCCCTAGGGATAAAACTGTATCACGGCTTCAACTATGCAAACTGCGAACCATCTTAAAATATAACTATATGGATCTGTATTTTCGTTTTTGCCACCGACTTCCGAAATTCAAGTTATTTTTCTCTTTTAAGTGTTTTTTTTGGAAGTCGGTTGTTTTTTTTTGTAAAAAAGTTTTTATTTTTCACTTTTTAGTTGTGTTTATACCTACCCCGCACAAATTCGTATACCAGTCGAATAATGGAAACATATCAAAAGATTTTTGCAAAGAGGAATGCCTAAAAATTTTCAGTGGAATATGCCCCACTAGTTCGACTTCGGGTTCGGGGTTCGGGGCAGATTCCACTAGTCTAAAATCTTTATGGATTCTGCCCCACTAGGGTTGGCACCTTAGAAATGTGTAGGTAGGTATGCTCGTATTTTATATTTGTTTGGAAAAGAAAGAAATGTACTTATAGTTCAGTAAAATATATATTTTTTGGTAATTTAATATGTTATGATGGCCCAGAGGTTAAGGCCTCGCCTCTCATGCATGAGGTTGTGGGTTCTAATGTGACTATTTCAATTCATATGAACTTTCTGAGTTTATCTTGGACATTATTGACATCAGTGAAGGAAAACATCGTGCGGAAACATGGACTTATAGTTAATATTAGTCTGAAATCACCAACCCGTTTTGAGCAAGCGTGATGATCAGTGCTAGGGGTCGCAATACTGGTCCCTCTCTCCGAAACCGGTATTTTCGGTATTGAGTCTAGCAAAATACCGGGATCCCGGTATTTCCGGTATTTTCGACATTTAGAGAAATTATATTTATTTTATTAGTTTTTCTTTCCGTTAAAGTCATTAATCATTATAGTATAGTGAAATCTCTAATTTAAAAGGTATTATAAGTTTAAGTATAAGTTGTCAAACAATAAAAGAGCATTTTAATCAAAGAAAACGAGTATCTCCTTCCTATCAAAATTGTAACATTGCAACGGTTGGTTACAACTCACATAAAAGTAATAGTGTAAATATATATCTATATATATAAAAGAAAGACGGGTTTGTTACAACACTTATAACTCGAGATCTGCTGGATCAATTTTCATGGTTTTTGATTCGTTGGATTTGTCTCCTCCCCGAATAGCAGAATAACTACTAAAACATTTGAAACATTCACGAGAAAAAAAGATATGAAGAAAAATCATGTTTTTATAAATTTTGCACTTATGATGTCCCGGTATACATACCATAAATACTAACAAAAAGTACTAGGCTTGCATGAACACGATAGTATTGCATCATTAAACACTACTTAATTCATTTTGTATGGAACGGGTTTTTTGATGACATCTCGAGAACGGATTGACTGATTTCGAAGTTTTTTTTTCATTCGTCTCGGCCTATATAAGAAGAAAAATCATGTTTTCATCCATTTTGCATTTATGATATCCCCCGTTAGAAAGTAGGTAGGTAGGGTAGGTAGGTATGTAAGTAGGTAGGTAGGTAAGTAGGTAAGGTAGGAATGTAAGTATGTAGGTAGGGTAGGTAGGGTAGTAGGTAGGGTGGGTAGGTAGGGTAGGTAGGTCGGGCAGGTTAGTAGGGTCGGTAAGTAGGGTAAGTAGGTAGGTAGGTAGGTGCGCCATAGATAAGTACTTAGTGCTCCCGTGCGAAGCCGGGGCGGGCAGCTAGTAATATATAAAAGTAATAGTGACGCGTTAGAGCTCGTACAGGAAAAGAGGCGGCGGTGTCACTACTCGCATGGGAGGATTTGCGATTTGTAGCGTTCTGTGATGAATACCGAAAATATCGTAAAACCCGGTATTCAAAAATTCAATACCGGTATTGTGAAGGCTTCTTTTCGGTCCGGTATCCCGGTATTTTCGGTATCCGGGATCCCGGTTTGCGACCCCTAATCAGTGCTCGTTCCTTCTCTGTATGAGAAGAGGCCTTTGCCCTGCAGTGGGACAGTAATAGGCTGGTATTATTATTTTATTATTAATTTTTATTTACTAGTCGTTTCTGGAAGGAATCGGGTTGTAAATCATACGTTAATTACACGTTTTGTTACAAATAAAATAAAATCTAACTAAATACAAGTCCTAGTTACATTTTACTTACATATAAATTTCTTTCTTTTCTAATCAAATATTAAATACGAGCATACCTACTGACACAAATTCTAAGGTGTCAACCCTTGTGGGGAAGAATCCATGCCATGGGGCAGAATGCATTTGCCCCACCAGTGGGGCGACTTGATGGGGCAAAGTGGAATGATTGAAATAATTGTGGGTGAAAAGGGGGGTTACGGTTTGTATGAAAGATATTATTCATTTGGTTTAGAAAACGTGGTATAAACTTATCTAAGTAATACTAAAGATGGAATCATACATTTTTCAAAACTGGCTTGAAAGTGTAGAAAGGGGGTTACAAAATTTTTTGCATCTCAATGACATCTATTGGCCCAAAATGGTACACATTTTGGAATACATTTTTCTACATTCAATTTAACAGAAATAACATTTTTGAAATTTAATTACAGTCGTATTAAAATTGTAAATATAATATTATCACGATGTAACATTTAGTTTTTGTTTCATTGCAATCGTCTCATACAATAAAAAGATATGCTAATTTAAAGTTTTCAAAGTGAGACCCATACCACCAACAAGCACTACGTTCCAGGCGGCAAGGGGTAACGGAGATGTGGAGCGTATGCTGCCTCTAATATTAAGCTGGGCGGTCACAGTCCATAAATTACAAGCTACCACCCCCGAAAGAGCTGTGATCGACTTTGGTAAAAAAAACTTTGCAAAAGAGCAAAATACGTCGCGCTTAGTCGTGTCAGAAGTTTGGAAGGCATAGTTTTATCAGAATTGGACGCCAACAAATTATTAAAGCGACCACACGGCCGCAGATCATTGACGGAAATAACGAGGCTACATAATCTGTCTTCTGTCAATCAAGGCCACACGTAACATACGACTCAAGTAGCGCAATTTGATGCCGGGATACTACCATTAAAATCATTTATAGCCAGAGTACATCTCATGGAAATTCGAATAAGCCCAAACACGGCTAGGATACATTGTTTTATGACGGAGTTCCGGTGCCGTCCTTCCGGCTTCACCTTCAGATCAGTTCGATGGTCATCAGAATTATTTATTTAAACGTGCTTCACTGTCGTTTAACTATCTTAATCGAGATATCTTATCGCCACCCGTGAAATACTTATCATTGAGTAGTTCCGGTGGCCATCTGTCTTCTTCATCAGTTCCATTTCACCAAATGATACTTTCTGAATGCAAATGCTTAATTTGTTGCTGAAAATACCTAAATCGCTATGTGTGTGCCTATAATATTTGAGGAGTTCCCTCAATTCGTCATGGATTCCATCATCAGAACTGATTTTTTATTTTATTGGGACCAATCTGGCCGTATATCCTTTCAAATCACAAAATAATTTTCCAAATCGGTTCATAAATGGCGCCACCCGTGGAATACCTATCATTGATTAATTCCGATGGCAATCTGTGGTCTTCTTCATCAGTTCCACTTCACTAAATGATAATTTCTGAATGCAAATGCTTAACTTGTAGCTGAAAATACCTAAATCGCTATGTGTGTGCCTATAATATTTGAAGAGTTCCCTCAATTCCTCATGGATTCCATCATCAGAACTAAATTTCGATAAAAATGGGACCAATCGGAAAGTGTACAACTTTCAAATAAAAAAACAATTTTCAAAATCGGTTCATAAATGACGGAGATATGAGGTAACATATTAAAAAAAAAAATACAACCGAATTGATAACCTCCTCCTTTTTGGGAAGTCGGTTAAAAATAGACCAGTCTCGCGGTATCCACGTCTGTTAGTTGGCGGATTTTCCAAACAGCGTAAGCGGCTGAACTCAGTCGCCCTGCAAGTGATGTTAAGTGAGGACCCCACTGTAGTTTTGAGTCAAGCGTGATGCCCAGGAAAACCGTTTTTTCGACGAATTCGTTTTTTAGTGTCTCCGTACAACGTGACATTCACTACTTCTAACATTCAGTAACGCGAATCTTATGCATTTAGTTTTCTACTCATTTAATACCAAATTATTTACAGTAATACAATTATGGACCTTTAGCATAGCGTTATTTACGCCGTTAAGCTCCTGTGCATGTCTGTTTACCTTAAAAATCAGTGATGTGTCATCAGCAAATAACACTATTTGTGGTCAGTTTTTCAGTAAATGAGGTAAATCATTTATGTGTACTAAAAAGTGGAATGGACCCAATATCGGCTGTGATTAATTGTCGAGGTCACTCGCTAACCACATATTGCAATACAATTCATAAAACCTTGTAATGAATAGATTATGACAACAATAAATGAAAATAAATTAAAAATAAATAGACATATACCGTCAAATAAAATAAACAAGTATATAAACTCATATAACCAGCCAGTAGGTAAACTAATTCTGGAGAAACACATAAACATTATGTAGCTTTAGTTAATGACAGCGACCAACCTATCGTTTACAGTCGTTGCTAGAATAGTATGCATTTGAACAAAAGTTGGATTTTACTTTAGCTTTAAACGCATTAAAAGGCAAATCTAGCAAAAAAGATGGTAGCTTGTTATAAAAGGTTATACCAAGTACAACAAATGAGTTGAATGTTATGAAACCGGTGAAATGGAGCACATAGTTTGTCCTTATATCTGGTGTTATTATTGTGAATATCACTGTTTTAGTGTATATTTTGACTAATATATCAGATGTTGGTGAAGATGAATTGTGATGCCACTGTGTAAATACCAATATCTTTAAAAAATATCTCATAGAAATTCCGGCACCTAGCTTGTAAATTGCTCGAACAGCTCGTTTTTGAAGAAAAAATATATTTTGAATGTTAGCGGCTTTGCCCCACAGCAGAACACCGTAGGACATAACGCTATGAAAATAACTACAATAGACTAACCGAGCTGTATCAAAGTCAGTGTATTGTCTTACTTTCCTGACGATGTAGGCGGCCAAACTGAGCCTTCCCGCTAGGCTTAATATATGCACCTGAAGTTTGACGTCTACTTTTATGCCCAAAAAACTGCCGAGTCTATAAGTTTAAGCAACTCTTTATCTAAGACGATGTTGGGTCCTAAATTTCTAACATTCGGTAAGGTGAACTTTATACATTTCGTTTTCTTGGCATTGAGAACTAAGTTATTTGTCGTAAACCATTGTGAGTGCACTGTTTACGTCGTCAAAATCTTATCTATTTCTGTCTACTTTTAAAATAAGAAAGGTATCATCTGCAAACAGTACAACGTCACAGATACCCTTTAAGTAGTAAGTATATACACTCAGTCATTGATATACACTAAGAATAAGAATGGGTCTAGTATTGAGCCTTGAGGTACACCTAACTGAATTGGTAGCCCGGAAGATTTCACACCATTATCATCTACGCATTGGAACCTATTATGTAAATAAGAATTTATTACTTTGAGAGTTTCGTTTTGGACACCGTAATGACGTAGTTTACGCAAAACCATGTTATGGTGCACGCACTCAAAGGCTTTGGAGAGATCACAGAAAATTCCAATAGTATTTTGCGAGTTCTCCCATGCGTTAAATATGTATTTCAGTAGAGCGACACCCGCATGTGTAGTCGAACGACCTTTTATAAAGCCATATTGTTCATCATAAGGAAGCTGTTTAAATTAAAATGTTTTAGCAGCTGTTTGTATTAACTTTTCAAATACATAATTTTGCTAAATGCAGGTAAGATAGAAATAGGCCTGAAATTGCCAACATGGTTATTGTATGACGGTCCGAATGTGAAACTGTGGAAATATATCTGTGTCGTGTGGTAGCATCATCCGTGCACAGTTTTTACTACGATATACTTGCGCAAACAAAACTGTGGTCAAGCATGCACGTGTGGTAGGCGCATTACTTAGCTTTACTCTGTATGATCTTAAATACAACGGTATGACTTCCGAATAAAACTTAAACTTCCTTACTTATAGCTTTTGATCACGTATATGTTTAGAAATCCATATGCATATGCTTCTCCAAAGAGATTTAAACGTGGGAAAAGTTGTACAGATAGATACTAAAAAGTTTTACGTCTAGCAACATCAGCTATCCCTTAGCAGTCATTCTGTTAGGGCAAGTTGTATTGTTCTGCAACTCCTTTTGCAGTCTCCGACCAAACCGCCTGGCTCGATGTTGGGAGATTTCCATGTTTATCCTATAGTAACGTGAACGGAGTAGTAACAACATATGTAATTAAACAAAAACGCCTGTCAGCTTGGGGAAAAGAGCAGCGGGCTTGTCCCTGCCACTGAAACTCCTTAAACCTGAAAAACCTACACTCACAACACACAAATTTTACCCACAACCACAAACATTCAAAACCTTCCATGTATCTGCCTTCAGTCCCCCCGACGCGGCCGGGCTGCGGCGCGTGCAGCCAGCGCGAGCTCGAGTACTGCGAGACGCGCGTGCTGGCCGACCACTGCTGTTGCGAGCGCCGCTTCGTGCGCGAGCCCTTCCCCTGGCTGCCGCACACCTGCTACGTGGGCGCGCGCCGCTGCCGCCCGCTGGCGCACGACTGCGGACAGTACGCGCGGCTGCGCGACTGCTGCTGCTACAGGAAGCTCGCTGAACGATGTGAGTCAATTATGAACGTCTCTTCTTCTTTTTCTTTCTTTCTTCCACAGAGACAAGAGAACCCTTTATACCGCACTTATTGCAATTAAATGACTTTGACTTTGGCATTTAAACTTTCCTTTATCTTTTTCATCTAAAGTTTATTTTAAACGGACATGACAGTCGGCTACGTAATTCCATCCTAGATCTGAAAAAACCAGCTGCAACCATGTGAAAACAGCTGCAACTAAAATCTCTCGGATCACCCGGGTGACTTAGCCCGGGCATTTACTTATTTTCCAGCATTTAAAATGGTGTTTTGATTGACGTGCACAGGGAAGGGTATCTTGTCCAAGTCGACCCGCCTGGGCGTGAGCGGCGTGTCGCTGCTGCTGCTGTCCATGCTGCTGTTCGTGGCGTACCTGTGACGGCAGCTGGCGCCGCGCGCCGCGCTCGCGCCCGCTCTCGTCTGAACACGCGATGTTAAACTTTTCATAACTTACTATTACTTGAACATATTACTTTTGAAGTCGTTTTGCTAAATTAATTTATTTGTGCATTCTTTTCCTGTCTTTTATTAATATGTTTAGAATTCTTGAAAACAAAACCTACATTTGATGTTAACATTTTGTATGATAATATAACAGAAACATTACAAAATGAGAATAGAAATAACATGAATGTACTAAACACATTAATTCGATTTAAGTAGTAATTATAATATGTAGACGCACAGAGACATTATATCGCTGGTACCTCAATGATTTTACATTGGTTCAGTACACTTCAGTCATTTTCGTATTCATATAAAAAGTAAGTAAGTATTCTATTTAAATTAGATTAATATAGTTAAGTTTAGAATAAGCATACGACGTAGAAGAACACCCAACATCAAACACCCAAACCTTGAAAGCATTTATTAAATTGAAACTGTTTTAATATTGTATATTTTCGCGTGCTAATTTAAGTTCTTAAAAAAACAGCCTTGTGCGAATCAGACTCGCACATGAAGGGTTCCGTACCGTAATAAGATCTAGCAACAAACTCCGAAATAAACACGATTCTTGTATGGTAATAAAAATAATAATTAATTATATATGATAATTTCAATTGTCTATCTATGACGGTTCATGAGATACAGCCCGCTGACAGACAAACGGATGGACGGACAGCGGGGGCTTAGTAATAGGGTTCTGTTTGGCACCCGTCGGGTACGGAACCCTAGAAAGGAAGTCAAGTCCAAGCGTTGTTTTACTTACTTGTTGGAACACGTTGTATTTGATTACTAAGTACAATTTAAATGAACGCGCCACTCATAACGCAAAACAAATCTGTAGTCTGTACAGTACGAGCTAAGTTCGGTGTAACCAGGAGATAAACTTCAGGTATTTTTTTTAATAGTATACTACATTACTTACATTTTTGTAATGTAAAGTAGATAGATAGCCAGTAAAAATGGTACTGCGTAAGTTATTCTATGTACAAAGTAATTTATTTCTAGACTTACATATTGTAAGTAGTTATAAAAGTGGGCTAAGAAAAGTTATAAAGGTAAACGGCAGGCATTTCGAAGAGTCGCTCTCGAGGCAGTACACACCACCACAAATAATAATAGTTATTAATCCGATTACGAATTATTTCACTTAACACTTTAAGTAAAATTCCAAAAAAACCACCGGAATGGATACCACACAAGTACAAGCATTCATATTAAAAACATGTACATAGATTACAGCTAAATACACCTTGCTCTAAAGTGGAACTCAATAGGATTATTTAATCGTTAAAAAGAACAAAATGATGTGATCTGTTGACGAAAAAATAAATTATATTAAATCATCAACTACGTAAAAAATGTAGCCACTTGTAAAGAATGGTGTTTAAATATAAAACGAATCAGCACAAAACGATACAAACGTAAAAGAAAGTAGAAACGGAAAGTGTTTGTGGAATATTTATTAGAAATATCTATCTACTAGTATTAAAACCACATTGTATGTATGTAAACATGTAGACTGTACATAATACATATACCTACTAATAAGTTAGTTCTCTAAACAATTATATCATTGAATTACAAAAATTGTCGTAATCGTTTACGAAAATATGTTGCGTAATTAGATAGCTGCTTTATATGACAGTTTACTAAATACAATTAGCGCTCATCATTTATTGTAATTCTGACGTGTTTTGACAGCTTCAAACGATTGACAGAAATTGACCGACTTTATAAATTCTTTTAGCGCTAAATATTTATTGATTATTCGTGCTAATATGGGCTTTTTTTTTAGTGAAATTATAATCATAGTAATTTCGTAATGTAAATTGTGAATTAAGAATGTAAATTTAAAATCGATGACGATGTAACATAATTATGCCAAATAAGTGTAAACTTAATAAGTAGGTGCCTTAACAAATAACGTAGGTAGTGTTTATAATGTATGGTTGTAATTACTAGTTATAATCGGGTTTCCCACCCGTACTTACGCAAAATACCGAGCTGCCGACACCAGCCCGATATACAATACAATCATGTGTACTTGTCGCTTAGCACCTAGGAGTAAAACTAAAACCGATACTATTTTGTAAATATAGAGCGACGAATGAAAAGCTTGCCTCTATCATTGTGAAGTAGCTAGTATAATACACTGCAGGAGTGCGGGAACCATTGCGTTTTATCACTAGCTATGAATATTTAAGTTAATACTGGAAAAATGTTTGGTATTTACAAGAAAAATCTTAATATTATTCCTTTGAAAAAAAAATTACTAAATTCACGCGAAGAAAGTTGCGGGTGAAGTAGTATATGAAGTAACTATCAGCTAAGTATATAATACGGGTACGCTTAGATAGTATTAGGTCATATTACAGGCTACGCGAGTGTGCCCGCCATCTTTGTTTCCATAGCTCGATAATTTGGGTCTATGTTAACTGTGAACTTAATCGGTGAAGACAGTTTTGTGTCAAGTCTGCGCATAGCCTTACAGCTAGTGTGTGAGTCTTGCAAAAATCGAATTTAGTTCGTATTAAATATGAGGTTTAATAGAAAGTTTATGAAAATTCTCGCCATTGTAAATATTCGAGACATAATTATAAAATTGAAATCCGACACAGGTTAATAGGTAATTATCTAATTATAACAGTAGCAAATAATTAAATTTATTAGATATAAGATTAAAACCTAATTCACCAACATTTGAGATCAAACAGAGCTGATCATTTTATAATTTTCCCTTTTATTTAACAGCTTTTTATAACATATCTTGTAGTATGGTTGAAGTTACACATTAGAATTTGGAATTTGGATTTTTTCTTGGAAGAAAATACATCAGATTTGAAAAAAAAAATCATACTAGGTATGGATTATTTAATGAACCAATTTTTAGTGAGAAGAATCTAGATAATTATAACTAGGAAGGCTATAAGCCGTTAAATTAAAAGTCAATATATTGCTATTTTGTAAATAGAAACAAGGTGTTTACGCCGGATCAATGATTAGAGACCAGGGAGCGAGACGCTGCTCAGCGCACTACCTAGGCATTAGTGTATTATAAAGTATTCATAATATTCTCATAGCGTATAATGTATGTATATTATGTAATTGTGTTGTCACCGTGCTAATCTTGGCAGCCACCATCGCCCGCCTCCCCTCTCCCCGCCACGCCGGGGTCGGCCTCCCCTCTCCCCGCCACGCCGGGGTCGGCCTCCCCTCTCCCCGCCACGCCGGGGTCGGCCTCCCCTCTCCCCGCCACGCCGGGGTCGGCCTCCCATCTCCCCGCCACGCCGGGGTCGGCCTCCCCTCTCCCCGCCACGCCGGGGTCGGCCTCCCCTCTCCCCGCCACGCCGGGGTCGGCCTCCCCTCTCCCCGCCACGCCGGGGTCGGCCTCCCCTCTCCCCGCCACGCCGGAGTCGGCCTCCCCTCTCCCCGCCACGCCGGAGTCGGCCTCCCCTCTCCCCGCCACGCCGGGGTCGGCTTCCCCTCGCCCGCCACGCCGGGGTCGGCCTCTTGTTAAGATCGCACTATCGAAATTATCCCACTATTCTTACATTACCCGTAACATACCATCGCGCATGCGTGTGACGCTTGACGGGTCATGGTAGGAAACTAATATTGACAGTTGATTAATTGTACCGATTGTCGTAACGGCCAATGGACTGATGGCCGAAAGCCTCGACCAACATCTTTCGAGGCTCTCGTTAGGCGGTTGGATCAAGGGCCTAATTCAGAAGGCAGTACTCCTCGATACGGCTCGCATTGTGAGGAGGTTCCTGTCTCTGCAGCCCTAACCACCGGTAGCTTGGACCCTGCTCCCGATACCGGCGGAACACTATTTTTTATATTTTTAAATGTTTTTGTTTTTCTTTGTTTTTATAAAAATATTTAAAAATGTAAAATATATGTATACATATTGAATAAAGGTGATCATAAATAATAAGTATAAGACACAGATTTGTAAGTTATTTTCTGTAAAGCCAAAGGCTGTAATGCAAGTTACTGTTGATTGTTTAAATGTTTATTATTTATTGAATCATTTATTTCGTTGGTGTGTAGCGGCAGGGAAGGTCACCACGGACTATGTTACCAGAGAGTAAAGAACAGGAGATCGTTAAACGTCGACGATCGTTAGGTATTATTGAATTGGTAAAACATCTTACCTTCTGTATTTTTCTTTGCTTAAAACATTTATTTTATAGTTGTAAGAATTATTATAAAGATATTGTAATATAAAATAAGTAACAATTGTTATTTAATTCGATATTTGTACAATTACTTGATACAGAAGTAGGTGATAGAAAATCACCATACATTTTGATATCACTGTCGTAATCTCTTCATACTATACCTACATAAGTAATTCTAAGCGTACGAGTATGGACATCCAAAGAGCTCATAAAACAAGCAGTAGATGTAAATATTTTACAATTTAAGTCGTTGTCTATGATATATATTTAATTATATTATACATTGAAACATCACATTCTAAATGATATGCAACACATCAAGCGACAGCTTGCAACTGTTCACTATAGAACCATATTGATGTTGTATCACATAAAAACGCCACAAGAATTTGATGGACAGTAGCGGCAGTCATAAAAAATTCAGTGTCAATCGATGTGAAATAAAAGTTACCAAAATGTATCATGATTGTTTATTTATTTATCCTCGTACTGGAACACCATCAATTACACCAATGGAGCAAAAAAATTCTTCATCTGCTGCTTTCCGTCCATCCTGGGCGGTCTCACAGCATCCGGCCACCACTCACAGTTACAACTGTGGAGGACTGGCTGTGAAACTTATTTTGTTAATCAGAACCTGGCAGCTCATGATTAGATATCAAGTTTACAACCGGCAGGTTTGTTAACCGCCTCTGTGCTCTAGTGGTTAGACCACCTGTCTCAGACACAGAGGTCCCGAGTGGAGGTTCGATTTCCAGTGGGGGCAACATTTTCTGCTCGGTTTGGTTGGTGGTAGGGCTTATTCTAAGTCCGCCTGGCTAGCTACCACCATCTTATCGAAGTCTGTCACCATAACAACAATGTTATTAACAGCATTATTGTGTTTCGGCATATAGGTAAGATAGCCAGTTCCTTGGTGGTTGAGGATTCCGGGGGAAGCTCGCTTCCCCCTTCGGCCTGATCATTACTTACTATCAGGGGAGATGCAGACCAGAGCTTCCAAGTAGTGGAGAGAAAAAAAATAGTGGTATACCTACTCGCGTAGTACAAATGAAAAGGTTCCTACTAGCGAGTTGCTACACAGCGTAGTGGCGTAGCGCGTAGCTCGCACTGTGCTACGAATGATTGCAAATGCAATCGTAACATAAGGAAGGGAAGGGGTGTGAGGGAAAATAAGGTGGGACTTACCACATACTTCAACTGAATGAGACGAAATTCAAATCTTGTATAAAACGCACACTATGTAGGCAGGCATATTATAAGTTGGGGGATTACATAATTGATAAAAATGCTTGGCTCATTGCTGGTCCTGCTCCACAAGCATAAACTAATTAGCATTTGAAAATACCGTTGGAGCTGCTGAAGATTTTAAAAACTATCTTTGCATTGTATAAATTCAATGTCTTAGCATTGTATAATTGCATTGCATATGTGTGAGTACTATGTACCGACTATAAAGCTACCATTTAGGTACTGGGTATGTCTTTCATTGTATTCATTTTCACAATGGTCCACCTGACGGACTAAGTGCGGAAACCAAACCCCCCTAGAACATGTCTTTCATTGACTTGAATGTGCCCTGGCGGCTGAGATTATGTCATGCTCACTCTAATGTCTCGCTGGCGGTGGCGCGTGTGTTGGATCATTTAGCTCCCTTCAAAATGGTTGAGCTGAATGGTGCTAATCCATGCGTCATGTTCGTGAACGGGCGCCGTCAGTAGAGTCTGGTCATCTCTTAGCTGCCATGGCTTATTTTAACTTTTGAATACTGAGTTAGTTATGTGTCAGTGTACTTGTCAGAAGGTTTCAAACCCTGTTGCTGTCCAGCCTGAGGAAACGGAGGACCCGTCCCAGACTGAGAGTTTGTCTCAATACTGTATCCTCAATGAAGATATACCTGATATTGTGCAAGAAATATCTCAAGTGGAACAGTCAGTAGCTAGTAGTATTTCCTCTTATAGTAGTCAAGTTTGCTATCAGTCAGTTATGTTTTCAGATAGTATGGGAAGAGGGTTAGGGAAATTAGTTAATAACAACTTGAGTTTTTCTACTCAAAACTATTGTTTACCTGGGATATCCTTCAAAGAAATAATGACAACAATAACAAGAAATCATTATGATTCTAATACCAACATAACTGTATTTGTAGGAAATAGTTCCCAGGTCAAAAAAGAAGAGATCACTGACAGTGTTACTGAGATTTTAAAGATAAATTGTAATAAAATTATTTTGTGTGCTTTTCCATATTTTGAGAGGTTATCAAATAGAAAAAACAATTATATACATATGCTTAATAAGCATATCCAGTTCCTAGTAAGTCACTACAGTGACAAACTTATATTTTTTGACACCAACAATTTTGTTGATAAGTTGAAATCGACAAGGAATACAGTGTATCTGCCCATTAGGTTTAGACTTAAAATAGCGAGGCTATTAGCTTATATAAACTCAGACATAAGTAGTATGTCGAAGTATAGTTCTATAATTAACACCGCAATTATTAGTAATAATAATGTACAGGTGGCCACCAGTAACTGTAGCACTAATGCTATAAACCTTTACAACAATTGTACGAAGGAGGATCCATGTGTCACTATGGCAAATTCTTGTCGTAATGTGGGGTCCACAAGTAGTAGGATCTCATTGCCTGGTGATGGCATGGGAGTCTTGGGGCTCACTCTGGATGTTAATTTAAACTAGATAGTAAGACAACAGAAGATACCAGTAACACTATAGTTATACCTACCAAGAACAAGGTGTCTTCTTGCTCTCAAATAGTTAATTATAAAAAAGAATCTAAGCAGAATACCTTGAAATTATTTCATCAAAATATTCAAGGTTTTTCTTCCAAACAATTAGAAATTGAATTATTTTTAGAAAAAACTATGTACGAAATTATTTGTTTAACTGAACATTGGTTGAAAGATTATGAGATGCTAATTAATTATAAAAATTATAGTGTGGGCAGTTGTTTTAACCGAAAATCTATGCTGCGAGGGGGTTCACTAATCTTAGTTAAAAATTCTATTAAAGTCAAAGTCAAAGTCAAATCATTTATTTCAAGTAGGCCCGTATAAGGCACTTTTGAACGTCAAAAATTTACAAAAAAAATTAATTGATTCTAGTTGCCCCTTCCAAAAGGTAGTTTTCGTATGGAGAAGAATGGGCAAGAAACTCCACCGTTACTCTTTTAAAATGTTTTACAATATTTTGTATGAGTACATTAGTTATATAATTATATGTGAGGACGATGCACCTAGAATAAAATTATTATACCACAATAGGTAAAAAAAAAAAAAAAAAAAATTAAGTATTAAAAATGAAGCAACAACAGATAAACTAATTATGTGATAGATACATGGTGCTCACATATTTACAAACATTGTAAAAGTAGACGATCCTCCTAAGATTCCACAATTTATAAGTCAGTGTGCGAGGAATTGGTCATAGAATGTAAAAACAATGTCATATAATAAGAAATAATAATAAAATATACACTTAAATTTGCAACCAGTTTGATTTTGTCTTGATTCTAAATTATCCTATGGAGCAGGACCAGCATGTTTCCAAGCATTCTTATCTTGGATATAATCCTCTAATTTGTAATATGCTTGTTTACAAAGTGTACTTTTAATATGAGCTTTAAATTTTCTTTCATTTAATTGCAAAATATCACAAGGTATTTTGTTGTAACATTTAACACAGTACCCCATAAAAGATGTATGTACTTTAGATAATCTGAAAAATGGTTGATCTATTTTATCTTTATTTCTAGTATTAAAATTATGTCTATCACTTATTTTATTAAAAAGATGTCGATTTTTTCTAACATACATAATATTTTCATAAATGAACTGGCAAGGTACCGTCATAATATTAATCCCTTTAAATAGTTCCCTGAGAGATTCGCGGTGACGTAGATTATAAATGGCTCTGACAGCTCTCTTTTGCAAAATAAAGATGGATTCAATGTCAGCAGCCCGACCCCACAGTAAAATGCCATACGACATAATACTGTGGAAGTAACTAAAATAGACCAATCGCGCGGTTTCTACGTCTGTTAACTGTCTTATCTTTCTAACAGCATAAGCGGCTGAGCTTAGCCGCCCCGCAAGAGATGTTATGTGAGGTCCCCATTGTAATTTCTCGTCTAATGTGATTCCCAGGAAAACAGTTTCTTTAATAAATTCCAGTTTTTCTCCGTTCAATATGATGTCACATTCGCTACTTCTAACATTAGGTAATTTAAATCTAATGCATTTGGTTTTTTTTTTATTTAGTACCAAATTATTTACCGTAAACCAATGTTGGACCTGAAGAATAGAGCTATTCACGTCGTCAAGATTAAATCTAAGCCTCGTAAAGATGTACTTGATCTGTCGATTGAACATAACATTGAATTGTCTTGTGTTGAGCTAGATAAGCATGTTATAGTGTGCGTTTACAGACCCCCAAATTATCAAAACTACTCCATATTTGAGTCAGTAATGGAAGATGTTCTAGCAAAACTTGCAACGGGTAAAAAATCGCTAATTATCTGTGGTGACTTCAATATTAATATCTTAGAAAATAGTTCAAATAGCAGTCGATTATTAAGCCTCTTTAAATCATTCAATTTGTCAAATGTGTTTTCAGAACCAACCCGCATAACCACAAATACTGCTACATGTATTGATAACGTGTTTTGTTGCTGCAACTACTTAGATAAAGCAATGGCTTAATTAATTAATTTACAATGGTAAATTATCTCCCTTCTGATCACAGCGGTCAAACCGTTGCTTTCAAGTCCAACACACCATTACAAAGAATTCAGGTACAATCTAGACCAATAACAACCAGCAATTTAAGCAGATTTAATAATAACTTAATTAGTAAGTTAAGTATACCGGGTCATATTATAAACAATGTAAATGAATTATATGAGAAATTCTTTTCGGTAGTGCGCACCGAGTTCAATAATACTTTAAAAAAGAAAACTAAAACCATTTGCCCAATTTTTTTGTTCAGTGACTGGGCAACTAAGGGTATTAGGAAAAGCAGGGAAAAATTGTTTGAGCTGTATGGCCTTAAGCCTTATATTAACTCTGAATCTTTTAATAAATACGTTGCTACTTACTCTAAAACTTTTAAAAATACTTGCAAGGTAGCTAAAGCCTTGTACATTAGCAACAAGATCAAATCAGCCGATAATAAAATAAAGACGGTTTGGAAAATGATCAATGACGAAACAAACAGGAATAAAAGACATAATAATGATTTCACACTAGAAACTTCACGTGGTCTCATAAGCACTAACAAAGAAGTTGCTCAAGAATTTGTAAATTTCTTTACCAGTATCCCAGTTAAAACTACTGAATCCTTAAATTCCTCGCCCTCGCGTTCTATTGATTTATTAAGAGCAAATGTTTCATCCTGCCCGATTGAATTTAAATTCAAGCATATAAACCCCTTAATAGTACTAAAAGCTTTCAAACAAATCAAGATAAAATTAACCGAAGATCTATGGGGAATGTCAATTAAAGTTTGTACCTCCATTATTGAGACTATAGCGCCGTACTTAGCCTTAATATTTAATTTGTGTGTGGATCAAGGAATCTTCCCTGATCTAATGAAATATAGTAAGGTAATACCACTTTTCAAATCCGGGGACAGTAAAGACAGCAATAATTATAGACCCGTATCCGTGTTGCCAGTTTTAAGCAAGGTGTTTGAAAAGGTAATGCTTAACCAACTGCTCAATCATTTTAACACCAATAAAATCTTACATGATCAACAGTATGGTTTCACCAAGGGACGTTGTACGACTGACGCCGGTGTCACGTTATTAAAACACATATTTACGGCGTGGGAAGAAGCCCAAGATGCCATAGGAATTTTTTGTAACCTCTCCAAGGCATTTGACTGCGTCGACCACGAAACCTTAATCTTTAAACTTGAGCATTACGGACTTGGGAAACTTGCGCTCAGTTTAGTAAAATCGTATTTAAATTATAGACAACAGCAAGTTCAAATAAATGGTGTCAATTCACTCGGTTTAAAAGTAGAAATGGGTGTACCACAAGGATCAATATTGGGTCCTTTCCTCTTTTTAGTATATATTAATGATCTCCCCCATTTGTTAAAAACTCAACCACAAATGGTGTTATTTGCTGATGATACTTCCTTAATTTTTAAAATTAATAGACGTGCATCAAATCTTGACGCCGTAAATAACGCCCTACAGCAGGTCCACGATTGGTTCACTGCTAATAATTTAGTATTAAATGGGAAAAAAACTAAGTGCATAAGATTTTCTTTACCAAATGTCAAAAGTAGTAATTGTGAGATAGTATTGAATCAAGAGAAACTAGAATTCGTCGATAAAACTGTTTTCCTGGGGATCACGCTCGACTCAAGGCTTCAATGGGGTCCTCATTTAACATCCCTTTCAGGACGGCTAAGTTCAGCAGCATTTGCTGTGAGAAAAATCCGTCAATTTACTGATGTAGATACCGCGAGACTAGTCTATTTTAGTTACTTTCATAGTATTATGTCGTACGGTATTCTACTATGGGGACGGGCTGCAGACATCGAGTCTATTTTTATTCTGCAGAAAAGAGCCATTAGAGCCATCTATGGCCTCCGCAGGCGCGACTCTCTAAGGGAACAGTTTAAAGATATTAACATCATGACGGTACCTTGTCAATATATTTATGAAAACATCATGTACGTAAGGAAAAATCTACATCTTTTTAGTAAAAGAGGTGTAAAACACAATTATATCACTAGGAATAAGGACCAATTAGTTCAACCGGGTTTCAGGTTGGCTAAAGTGGACTCATCTTTCATGGGGTACTGTTTAAAATGTTACAATAAAATACCTCCCCACATACTTCAACTGAATGAAACGAAATTTAAATCTTATATTAAACGCACACTATGCAGCCAAGCATATTATAAGTTGGGGGATTACATCGCTGATAAAAATGCTTGGCTCAAAGCTGGTCCTGCTCCACAAGCATAAACTAATTGATTAGCATTTGAAAATACCGTTGGAGCTGCTGAAGATTTTAAAAACTATTTTTGCATTGTATAAATTCAATGTCTTAGCATTGTATAATTGCATGGCACATGTGTGGGCACCATGTACCGACTATAAAGCTACCATTTAGGTACTGAGTATGTCTTTCATTGACTTGAATGTGCCCTGGCGGCTGAGAGTATGTCATGCTCACTCTAATGTCTCGCTGACGGTGGCGCGTGTGTTGGATCATTTAGCTCCCTTCAAAATGGTTGAGCTGAATGGTGCTAATCCATGCGTCATGTTCGTGAACGGGCGCCGTCAGTAGGGACTGGTCATCTCTTAGCTGCCACGGCGATTTTAATTTAATTTATATTTTTATTTCTAACGGACGCTTTTAATGTTTTGCATCGTTCTCACATGTATAACTTCAACTTGAATGATGTAACCAATATTATGTAACCATTTTATTTTATTTAAAAGAGTGTCCGTGGAGTTTCTTGCCCGTTCTTCTCCATAGGTACCTACTACGCTTTGGAATGGGCGACTAGCTTCATATTTCTGACTGACCGACCCCTTGACTATTCAAAAGTGCCTGTAATTGGTTTATTTGAAATAAATGCTTTGAGTTTGAGTTTGAGTTTGAATTGTTCTTTGTTTTTTATATTTTTATTACGGACGCTTTTAACGTGCACGTCTTTCTACATTGTTCTCACATGTGTAATTTCAACATTAGTGATGTAACCAATATTTTGTAACAATGTTTTGATTTGAAAGAGTGTCCGTGGAGTTTCTTGCCCGTTCTTCTCCATAGGTACCTACTACGCTTTGGAATGGGCAACTAGCTTCATATTTCTGACTGACCGACTTCTTGACAATTCAAAAGTGCCTGTAAATGGTTTAATTGAAATAAATGCTTTGAGTTTGAGTTTGACTTATTACTTCTTGATGTCATTGTAATTTGTAAATTCAAGAAAAATCGTGTAGTTTGTAGCATCTACGGACTTTTATAGTTTTAAATAAATCTAGTTAAAATATGGTATACAGAGATCTACTAACAGCAGTGATTAAAATATTAATTATTCAAAGACAGTCAATTACTATTTCAGTTTAAATAAAAAATGATTCTAGTCACGAAAGCACTATCATCCAAGTAACATGGCTAATCGGTGCAGACACGCCAATACCTCTAGTGGTCACTTTGTCAATGTTGGATAATTTAAGATTGGCCTCGCGATCACACCAATACCTAACGGTCAACTGGATGTCTACCCTACATGTAACCAGTTTATCATATACATGTAACCATAACCCACCAAATATCACATGTAACCCATCAGCAACTGTGCCATCCTCGATCTCATAAACCGAAATGCGTACAGTAGATCCAGAGCTATGGTCTCGTAAGGCCAAGAGATCCGGCGTCCAGATGACGCGGCGTATGAGGTTCGGACAGCAGCAGGCATCCTATGGGCTGGAAACCAGGCTCAGGGAGAGTCTGTGGGACGCTGCCGAGGAGTTCTGGCAGAACTGCTCGCTAGGAGCCGCCCGGTGCTTCCAAGTCGACCGGGCAAATAAGTATGAGAGGTGAGGAAATAGTTGTTCACTGTAAAAATGCGCTCTCAAAACTGTTGACCGATAGATGCTTCCATACATATAAATGTGACAGGAACTTGCGAAGGGCGTAGGAGGATTTAAAGCAAGAGTACCGTAACTTGGTCCTACTTTGCAGCAAAATATGATCCAACTGTTTTATTTATCCACTATTTTGCGTAAATTAGTAATGTGATGTAATAAATGTACAAAGGTACTATTGAAGTCTAACTTAATATTAAAACATGATTGTTATTAGCGATATTTTTTAAATATGTTTTATTTCTTTTGGAGACAAATTGGATGTATCACCAGCGACCATCAGTGGTGAGACTGTACTATCGACGAACTTCATATCTAAGCAGTTTGAAAACAAAATCCCGTGAACATGATGACCACATCTGTTACCGCCCCGGTTCTATAGTGGCCGAGCGCTGCAAGCAGAAATAGTCATTACGGTGTATAGATATGAACTTCTTTGATGGGTCATCCCCCACATTCCGCGGGATGACCCATCGAAGCAGTCGAGGTTTCTTAAATGCTAAAACCCTCACAACCGCGAGATCTGCAGTCTCAGGGAATATTTCCTTCGAACTGACGTTGGGATGCACCGAGATGTGGTCGCAGTGGACAAGGGCGCTCTCCTTGGCGAAAGAGAACTGGCGCAAACCTGCAGTACTTCATGCAAGGCAAAGCAGAGTACTTGCACAGACAGAAATCTAGTGGCTAGGATTATCCACTGGCAACTTGCCATGTACTACAACCTTGTGGTGTCAGAAGTACTATACTACAGGTATAGTACTTCGGTTATGGTACTTCGGAGACCATACCGGCGGCGGCAGCGGCGGCGTGACGGTCACGCCACATTGTACTGGGATCGATTTATTCTCACTGACAGGACTATTGTAGCCAATAAGCCTGATATTGTGGTGATAGATTGAAGAGAGCGCAGTGCAATAATTGTTGATATCGCTGTCCCTCAATATAATTCGTTAATCTCGTGAAAGCCGAGAAAGATAAAAAAAATCGAATATCTTGACTTAGCACACGAGGTTGTCGACATATGGGACGTGTACTCTGCAATCATTGTACCGATAATCGTTTCGGTTAGTGGCCTTATAGCGGAGAGCTTCAACTAGCACTTCAGGAGGCTCTCATTGCGCGGCTGGGTCAAAGGTTTGATTCAGAAAGCAGTACTTCTGGACACGGCACGCATAGTGAGGAGGTTCCTTTCTCTAGAGCCCTGACGACCGGCAGCTTGGACCCTGTTCCTGATGCCGACGGGCCACAATTTTTTAATGTTTATTTTAATTTTTTTATAAAATAAATTAATAATGTAAATAATACGTACCGGTAAACTGCCCTAACTTTGCCTGGCGTCCTAAGTTTGCCTATAATGAAAATGATGTAATATCTTTTTCATTTTACTTGTATGGCAAAGGAAACTTTGAGATTTTATAGACAGCTTTAAGTTTAGATTGCCATACAAGTAAAATGAAAAAGATATTACATCATTTTCATTATAGGCAAACTTAGGACGCCAGGCAAAGTTAGGGCAGTTTACGGTATTTAAAATGAAATAAAAGATAACATTTACAAATATGTGAGTGAAAACATTGAATAAACATACAAAAACAGTTGAGGTGATTAAGTGTGGAGTGTAAGTGTAGTTATTTATTTTTATCACTGCAACAATAAATTACTGAACACTAAACTGCAACTTTTATTTACCAGAGATCAATTGAAAAATCAGTTTTGTTTGCCAAAGGATCTTGTTACCTTATGGAGAATTGTTACCCTAAGGATATTGTTACCGTATGGAGCGATGCGATTCATTCACACATAGAAAAACGAAATGGCTGACTTTGACATCCGTCAACTCTGGTGTTGCAGATCAAAATAAGTTTTATTAGATAAAACTATTGCATGTTCATAAAACGTAGTATCAGTAGGAAAAATCAGGTATATTCTTTTTTCGGAAGTGGAGCATTTTTACCACTCTAGGAGCAAAATACGACCAAATTACGTTACCTATTCTATAGCACTTGATCAGGCATCAAACAGTTAAAATGAATGTGCTGTATTTTCTAAATGTGGAGTTTGTTTGTTAGGACTTCTTTCTGTGTGGTCAGGGTCATTCTGCATATGTGTATAGTGCACTGTATCGCACTATTGCAAAT
The DNA here is from genome assembly GCA_949128155.2 of Xanthia icteritia. Taxonomy (NCBI): domain Eukaryota; kingdom Metazoa; phylum Arthropoda; class Insecta; order Lepidoptera; family Noctuidae; genus Xanthia; species Xanthia icteritia. The sequence continues at coordinate 21,200,676 of OX421945.2, forward strand.
ACAGCAGGCGAACGAGAATGTCTTTCGCAATTAAGCTCATATTTACTTAGGACCTTGAAAATGTCTGGCACAGAGAAGCTATTACCAACTCCAGTCCGATTAAGCTATTACCAACTCCTGTTATCCAACTTAGATGGCGCCACGTGTCCCTACTGATCCTGACGCTGGTCGCTGGTGCGGTGCTGCTCATCCACAACAGCGCTCAGCTGCAGGCACGGCCGCCCCTCATCGTGAGCCTTCAGACCGACGACAACTCCATCACCGACTACACGTTCCCCGCCGTCGCGCTCTGCAGCAACATGATCATCAGCAAGGCCTCGCTCAAGAACTTAACCAGATACTTATTTACGTACGTAACCGTATGAGTTGAGACACTTGGATGTTAATTATGAGGATGGATGAACAACTAATAACGTGAGCTTACTTCTTCTACCTATGACCCTACAACAATTGATTTATCTTATCACATTTGTATTTTATGTCTAAATTCAGACAGGCAGAACCTACAATGATCTAGAGGTTTAACTAGAGGTTTTGTAACTTAACTAGAAACCACTTGCATGACACACTTTCCGACTAAACTAAACCGACGCTGTTCTGATTGAATGAAATCTGGACATACAATTCTTATCCTTCAATTTACTTCGGCCCCATTTCTTGGACATAGTACAAATCTACTTACTACGATAATTCTATTTTCTCTGCAGCCACCCGAGGAATAAACAGTACCGTTACCGAGAGAGTCAGATAGAACACAACCTGCTGGACATGGGCGCTCTGCTGACCCACTCGCTGACATCCATCAAGGTGGACTTCGAGCAGTTCTTCCGAGACGTAGAGCCGAACTTTAATGTCACCGACATCATGTTCAGGGTATGATGGCGGTCTCAATAGTGGTGTAACTGGTAACACAGTTTGAATGAATAAGGGCTATGATTTGAATCTAAAAGTTGTTAGGTTTTGCAGTCTTGCTTGGCTACAGTGCACAAATCCTTTTAATATTAAAAAGAACAAGTTTCGGGTTAACTTGTTGGGCAAATAATGACATTTCATTTTTATTAAACTTGGTAAGGTTATTTAGTGCCTATTCGGAACCTGCAAAATCTATTTTGTTCTGTTCTTAGTGCCTTTATTCTGTTCTGTTGTTTTTTGTATTGTATCTATATTAAAGATAAAACTAATTGTTGTGTGTTTTGTCAAGTTGTCTGCCAACTGCTCGACAATCCTGCAGCGCTGCAGCTGGCGCGGCGAGTTGGTCGCCTGTGAGCATCTGTTCGCGACCAGGCTCACAGCGCTCGGGTTCTGCTGCGTCTTCAACTCCAGATACCAGTGAGTTAATGAGTATTACATTATCATCTTTCATCATCCTTCATCATCATGATCCTTCTGCCCATCTCCTTAAGGTCGGCGCAGCATGTCTCCTTCTTCTATCTCAGTAGTCAACCTTTAGTACCAGTAGCCAGCCTTTTTAACCGTGTTTCACACATTCCATGCATCGTCTCTGTGGTCTTGCCCTACCCTATATATATCATCCACATTTATACTCAAAACTTTCCACACGGCATGTTCCTCACAGACCAAGTGGAACTGCAATGTTTTATCTACCCAGGCCTGCAGACCTGAACCGCGACCCATCCGTGCTGGACCTGATCGGGCAGGACTACGGGCTCGGCGTGGTCGTGCGTGAGGTGCGGGACGAATTCGCGTATGTGCGGCGGCCCGCTTATGGAATGGATGTATGTTACAATATAAATAAATATAAAGAGCCAGTTTTGAATGGTGTGGGTAGAGATGAAATAAATTTCGATAAACTTTGTATTCGACTAGCCATACATGTATTTACAGAATTATAATAATTACAAAGCATATTTATTATGGTCGCGAATTATATTTTGATCAACAAAAAACCTGATACCGACTTGCAGATTTCAAAAAACTTGGGAAAATTGGAATTTCGCGAGCAACCTTTCCTTTACGTCGCACCCTGTCCATGCTTTGTACATACTATGTGCAGATGTTGTTATTCGAGGGTGACGAGTACCCCCTCATCGAGAGCGGTGACGTGCGCCTGTACCCACTCCCGCACAACGCGTCCATTTACTTCAACATCCGTGCCTTCTCGCAGTACCCCGCCGACGACCTGCGCTACTACACCGAGGAAAGGGTAAATTTTATCTTACGTGGCACTAAATTCCAAAATGATATGGCCAAATGGAATGGCCGGTAGGCACCTGGTTGAACTGCACGTTACTTGATGAGAATTTGCTATGTTTGATTTTGAAGCCGTACTATATGTGTTGTTGTACAGCGCGGCTGCCGGCTGCAGGGCGGCGGCATGTCGCAGTGCCTGGCCCAGTGCCGGCGCGACACCGCGGAGGCGTTGTGTGGCTGCGTGCCGTACGCGCTGCAGCCGCAGTTCGTGCCCACGCGCGTGCCCACGTGCACGCTCAGTGAGCTCGGCTGCCTTAACAAACATAGAGGTAAGTATTGACCTGGTGGATGACCGCTAACACAACAAAACTCTTAGCTTCATAGACGCGCATTAATCGTCATTATACGCTAGGTGTACGCCTGCATGCTGCTAACTTACAAAATGTGCAGCTCCACTCGATGTAGTTCAGCGTATGATATGGAGGATGGCAGGCGTCATGAAGACGATGTAGTTCAGCGTATGATACGCAGGATGGCAGGCGTCATGAAGACGGTGGAGTTTCATAGATACATTGTATGTTAGCAGCAATCAGGCATTCATCAAGCGTATATAATCACGTCTATGAAGCTACTCTTCGTGGAAAGTAGGCCTAAGTCTTATCAATCATTATATGTCCTGTAGAGAAGTTCATGTACGTGTTCCCGGGCGAGGACGCACACCCTGCCCTGAACCAAGAGATGCAGGACGCGCTGTACTGCCCCGAGTGTCTCGTGCTGTGCCGGCGCCAGCTGTTCAAAGCCTCCGTGTCCTATTCCTTCTATCGCAATAAGACGAACACATTTCGGAACTTTCTCTCGTAAGTGGTTGAGAGTTTCCTATCAGTCAGTTATTTTTGTGATGTAGGTGGGTCATATTCAAAATAATTGTAAGTAACGGATAGGAAACGTATATGAATATTATTTGATTGTAACAGAAAAATAACAGAAAGGAATTATTAGGGCATGTTTATATAGCACACCTTTGTTAAATAAATAATTAACGTTGAACGAATTAAAACATCTAGAATAGTGGAATACCATCATCACTATCACTACACATACATACCTATTACAGTTCACATACTAAGATTAGGGCACGACAGGCTACGAGTGCGAATCCGGGGCGGGTCGCTAGGTGGGTACATAATGAAACAACATATTGGTGATCGTATTTTATTAACAATTTAGTATTTTAATGAAAAAGAGTTTCTCAGATATTAATTTAAGAAATACTAACATAAAAAAATACGTTTTTTTGTATAGTAAAAATTAAATAGTAAAGTAATTCTGATCGCGACAATAATTGTAGAAAACGTTAAATATTGTAATAACTATTCAGTTAGGTTCAAATATTTTGGTTAGTTTTGAAGCATAAATGACAAGGTCAAGGCATTGCAAGGCGCAAGCGGTGAGGATACGCAGTTAAACGTGTACACACAGACAATACATGGCACAGCAATGCAATACATGGCACATTACACGCAAACTTTACTAACCTAAACAAATAAATTTAAAAAAAAAAAACATTTGTTTTTGCTAACCTGCGATGCAGTAAGTATTAGTATTTTATTTTCATTAATTCATACATGAGACAATGTGAATAACGCCTTACTATTCATATCTGTTACGTAACAGAAAAAAGTGACAGATAAAATAACGTATATGAATTAATTGCACGTGTCTTCTACAAATCTATTTATTTCCACACCAATTCACATGATATACGAATATTTTATATTTATAACAAATATCACAATACAAAGCCATTTCCTAGTATGAGTAATAAAACAGTACGTACTTACCGCTATTTTAAACGACTCACATTGAATATTACTTTTAAAAGTCTAATTTTCTTCAACGACGAAACGTGCTGAAAAACTCTATTGAACAAAATGGCCGAGCTAGTGAACTAATGTTGTCAGTATACCAAATGTCTTTATTGCCATGGATATAATGTGAAAATAGAATAACAAAGAAGAATAACAGATATGTGTAAAATCAGGAGACTCATTAATAAATTAAATTTGAAGAACAATAAATATTATTTTATGTTTTGTTTAGGGAAGTGTTGAAAGTTTAAACAATATTCTCTGAATATAGTTTTTTTTTTTTTACTTTTGGTTAATGGTTAATAGTTAAATTATTTTTTTTAGTTTACCGTCCAAGACGTGGACATTGAATACTTGTATGAAATGGAACCTACGTAATGTCTGATTTCATTTTTTTTTTAATGAATGGTTTAGCTGTATCAAGTGTTTCATTGTTTTTTTTAAGCTCAAATAAACATTTAATCTGTTTGTTTAAGAAATTCTAGTCAGTTATATCTCATTATAAAAATAATTGGGTTGGACATTAAGACAGTAGTAAATATACAATTATTTTGAATATGACCCAGGTATGTACAGTCACGACCATATATATATTAAGTACTATGGACTGTATGGACAGCTCGGCAATAATATCTGATTTCATGATTCATCCATTAATTTCTGTCGTCAAGAAGACGGCAAATATATGTGATCATTTGTGGAAGGCATACCTATACAAGTGGCAGCACTGGCAGTGGTGGCACTTCGAAAAACGCCAAAACTATCTGACGAGACCAAGCGACGCCAAAATATAGGATGCTGCATCGAACTCAAAAAGATGTGTCACCTCTTAGTAACTGTACCTACTGCTAAATCAAACTTCGTCGTAGTTAGGTAATTTGTGAGAAGCACTTGGCTATCATTAATTAATTAACTAGATAAAGGTATGTACTGTTGTGATCTCATCATATCATCTAATTAGCTCATCGGACTAGCATATGTGATCCTCCAAGATCTTTCTTTTTCTCGGGCGTTGGCCTACTTCTTGCTGTAACACGACCTCGGTTGCCTTTTGAATAAAGACAACCGAGGCTTAATTGTTAAACATGAGATGGTGATGATGATAGACTTACTTATTATCATCACCATCTCACAAATATTAATTAAATATTAATTGTTTCAAAGGAAAAGTTGGACTCATGTTATAAATTTCATACAATTTCTTGTTTCCAGTGCAAATCTGAGCCTAGTGAACTCGACGACGATCCGTCTGTTCTACAGCATCGACCAACAGGAGTGCTACAAGGTGGAATCTTTATCGCACTGGTCTGCAACCTTCGGTACGTTAGTTTTCGTTTTCTTTTACAAGCCGACTGTCGAGGTTTTCTTAGAATTAGGATAACTTGATCATAATTTGAAGAGGGCTACACAGAGGCCGTACGTGTTTTGTTAGTCACACACACAGCGATAATATTATAATAGTTACTAACATTGCTCAGTAATATCATACTTTACTACAACAAATCAAACTAGTGCCTTTTTTAACACTAATTATATTATAATAATTAAATTAATGCTGTTGGTAGATCTTTTTAAATTGGTCTAATCTTTAACGTTAACTCTAACTTACAGTGAAGCTAAGTACTCAATGGATGGTGGTGACTGGTATTTCGATCCTCAGCTACTCGGAGCTCCTGTACCACGGCATCTTTAGGTGGCTCCATCACTTCATACGACGCACCAGGATCGCCAACATGCAACCTGTAGCGACATCTATGTAGCGATTTAAGAGTTAACCGTGCCAGATTAACGCCATCTAGCAGTGACGCAATTGATCAAGCAACTCAAATAGTTCCAAATATTAAAATAATGCTATAGATGGCGCTGTAAGTTTTTAATTTGGGCTTGTGTAATAAATGAATTAATTGACTATAGATTAGATTTGTATGATTTGTTTATTTCCTTTGAAATACATAATTAGAATCCAACTCCAATGGAATCATGTGTTTACAAATAATGAAAGTAAGTAGATGCAAGGATTGTATGAAAGTAGACTGTTCACGTAGATTGTTCAGCGCAGCAAAGAAAAAGTCCAACGGGTTATTTGAAAGTTCCCGTTTTATTTTACAGGTCTTTCGAAACATAATTAGGCCCCACGGGTACCACCAATAAGTAATGAGGGGCATGTGACATGGCATGGCATGCAGTGGAAGCACGGCAGGCCCGAGTTGGTGGTATCACCACCATACATCAGATGGAACACGCCCCCCCGTGGGCGAGGCTGTGCACACGATAACGTGACACGCTCGCGGCCTGGCGTCACAATAAATACCAACCATACCTTGTAGTGTTGAAGTTTATTTTATGTTCTCTAGTTGAGCTTGTGGCTCTGTCTGTCTGATAAGGATCTTATGTTTAGGGATGAAAAGTAAGTACTTTAGTCTAGACAATATTATTACGTCTTTAGATAGATACCCTCATATCTACCTGTCTTAGCCAAAAACTTATGACGTTTCTTTAGCCAAAAAACACAGACCAGAGAATATCGCGTTTTAATGAAAACTATTCGGCTGTCCTTACTCCTGTTGGCACAAGCTATAGGTACGAGAAACACTCATGTCGTGATAAGGACATGGGCCAATCAGCGAGATTGATATCTTGCTGATGGGCCTATTTCCTTATCACATCCGCATGGACTGCTGTTCCATCGAACGTATTGCCTGTATGCGAGAGCCTTAAAAAAAAAAAAAAAGAAAAAAAAAAAAGCAAGCTAGGGGAGGCCGGGGGGTTAAAAGTACCGATTTTCAAACTTAGTACACGTAAAATCTATTTAAAAAAACAGTCAGAAGTGTCGTGGGGTTGGAAAATGGAAAGAAGTTCCTTTCTATTTCGCTCACTTGGCGAATGAGAGCTAGAAACAAGTGTCGTGACGATCAAAATGTTACACTTTTTTCGGCCAAGCTCTTATGCGCCAAGTGTGCTTCGTTCCAACAAGGTCTGGTCTCCAATACTTGGGTGTGGAAATGGTAAGAAATCTAGATATTTTGTTTGGTGTTTTGGCAATTACATTAACTCTAGTAAATTAAACGCCTATAAATTCTGTTACCATATTCTGTATATTCAGAGCCACATAGTTTTAGATTGTGGTATTACGAGCTAATCTACAGCTGTGTCGTCTCTTACAACCTTCGAACTCCGGCGAGTTCATCTTCATTTCAATTTACACAGCCATGACATCTAAGATGGCAATTAAAATGGCTGCATAGTTCTCATTAACATCGCTAATAAACCGGTACCGACGGAACCCTCCGAAAATTCATGACTGTGTTTACAATAGGTTTTACAAAAAAAACTGTAGATATTTAGTAAGGACGTATTTCTCAGCTACCTGTCCCATGGAGTACTCTATGGAGTACGGAGTAAAGTGGTCGATTCTTTTAGGTTACTTCCTTTGGTCATTAATTACGTTTCCGTAGGCTTATGCTAAGTCAGAAGTTTGTGATCCGATATGACGATCATTTTATCCTCTGAGGGTTTTTTTTTAATTTAGGCTGTTTAATTTTATCTTTTGTATGGCTTTGAAGAATTGGGGCAGAGGCGCGGCTGACGCGGTTGTATGGCTATAGGTAGATACAATTACTTATTTACTTGGGGTCTCCCATGTGTTAATCCTCAGTGACGAGGGTATGATTGGGATAAGTATTGTAAAAAATAATATTTCAATATCATGGTTCCAAAACATTCAATTTTCAAATGACTATGAAATATGAACCACTTCGTGCATCACCCACTCGGAACTCCAACAATCGTTTACATATTACTTAATTAAAACCTTGAAAGAGACGAGAGTTCACCTTCAGATATTATATAAGAGACCCGAATGGTTCCGAGTGGTTCCGACCCGGTGGTGGTGGCAAATCATACGGCGGTCATACTCGAACCGGGTCAAGGAGCCCAGACTCAAAGTTGAACAAACTCAAAAACTACTCAACTTTGACATTCATTTGAGCTGAGTTATGTATTTAACGAGAACTTGTTAAATAAAAGCTTTTGTCAATGTTTGATTATTTTTATGCATTTTCTGAGGTTGGTGTTGAAATACATAACAGACCACTTCATGCTGTGTGGGTTTGTTGGTGATGTTTAAATTGAGGATATGAATGATTTAAATTGATTATATATACTGTGGTTTAGACAGTGATTTAGCAAGTCATAGTCAAAGACAAAATAATTAGCAACCTGTTGTGAGTAAGCCATCATTTGGACTGTGGCCTATATATGTGGATATAATGACGTCACGAATTACGTCTACGAATTATGTAGGTACCTAGATATTTAGAGAGAGCCATTAATCAAATTCATCACGATGACAAGGCATTGACGGTGACAAAGAATCCCAAGTCTAATTATGTAAATACGACTACAGATTATCACAAAAACATTCGTTTTAAAGTGTCGTTATTAAATGCTATAAAATGTTTGAATCGTCGATGTATTGACCTTGTAGGATCACATAACTCTTCGACTACTAATATCAATATTATTCTAAACATTTGACTATTTATTTCGTTCCAGGCTACCTACATCACCTACTCTCCTCTACGTAATCCTTTTTTTGATTTTGCTCCTACATTAAAATAATGGCAGATTTAAGATTTTCAATATTATACACAGCTTTTCCGCAAAAGATGGAACGCTTTACTTTACACTGGACGGTACTGATGATACAATTACACTTATTAGGGGCCATATCCAAAATCCCCCGACATAGAACCTCTTTGCTTTCAATTACGTAAATACACCGTCTGTCGTCTGCGGCCGTTGCCTATTTCCAGCCTTAAAATCAGCGTCGCCAGCAGTGTAGGGAATTTAATAAGGCGCAGTACGAATACCGGCGCCCAGAATTGCTCTATTTGCACGGCACTGACGGCACCGGTAGATGTTCCACTGCAGCGAACCATAATTACTTATTTATTCACACGCTCTTGATAAAGAACATGGAATACTAACCCTCATACTCTTGTGCTCACAAGAAATAATCATGATATCGTATCTCTTGTTTACAACTGTTTGCATTTGAACTGAGTTATGTATTTAACGAGAATTTGTTAAAAGTAATGAAAAGTAAAACTAAGAATACTAAGTGTCTGTGCGTAAAACATCTTGTAACAATGTTTTTGATGATTCGGGAGTAGGAATCCGACTTATTGATAATTCATGTGCAATTTATTAGGCAAGCTATCTGGGTCTTTAATAACATAGCTCCTAAGCAGGAAACATGTACCTAATATATTATAGAAACACAAAAACATAATGTAGTATCCGTTATCGATGACGTGGCCACCATACATCATGCAGATACCGGACATATTCCATCCTCCGCTAACATTACTCATCTCTATCTCCTCCCATACATATGTAACATACATACATACACGCTGATACATACGAACCACTATATTTGCATCCATTTAAATAAATCTGATTGTTGCAAATATTTATTAACCTTGACTAAAAACATTTTATGTACGGAAGCCGCTAATATTTACATTGTTACTTATATATTGCATATTGCACAAAGCATGAACTAACACTATCTTTTCAAGATCTATGATCTTCCAAGATTGAAAACAAAATTACTTATTTCAAATTAAAATGGAACTTGAGTTTTTACAGTTTTATCCTTCGCAACTTCGATCTTGACAATGATAAAAGTTTATGTAATATTGAACCTGGAAAATCTGATCGCAGATAACAATACGATCGAATCAAAAGTTCGGTCAGGCAAGAAACTAGTTCAAGCAAGTTCAGCAGAGGTCACGACAAACCGTGGCGAGATGGAGTACCTGAAGTACCTGACCAACTTCGTCTTTATTACATTCTTGGAAGTCGTTTAATAAAACTACTTATCATCTAAGACTGCCTGTCGATATTGACAGGGTCGTTGGGTGTTTCGACGTCCCCGCCGCCGCTCGCCACCGTGTCGCAGTTACCAGGAGCGGCCGACTCACCTATGATCGCGGGTATTACCTGGATAATCAGAAAAGGACAATCAAAAATCATCATTCGCATAAGAATCAAATTAATAACTACTGCTGCACACGGGACTCTACGTAATGGTTCTTTTATTTTTATTACAGAATGGGCTTACTCTTGACCCCGATCTCACCTGATGGAAAGCGATGAATGAGGTCTATGATGGAACAAGCGCGCCCAGAAATTGTTCACTCTTGCTTTGAAGGCAAACGGGTTATATGTGGGAAGGAACACAGACGCTGGCAGAAAGTTCCACACTTTGGTTGTGCGCATAATAAATTGAAGGAGAAGCGCTGAGTACGACTGGACGGGATATTGTACCCTGCAGTACGCCTGGTAGTCCGGTTATAAAAGAGCTATGGTGGGATCAGGTCGTGGAGCTCCTGCGCACAGTCTGTAGAAGACCGCCGACAGGCAAGCAACATTACGTCGATGAGCCAGGCGGTGCAGCGTATAATAGCCAATAACGTTTGATCGTCTATAAATCTTTTTGCTCTGTGTTCCTGGTTCAAACGGGGCATTTTCATTCAGTGTACGACTAAACGCCGACAGACACTACGCCGACAGACTGAACACCGACAAGACTTTACTTCGACGGGACTCTTCGCCGACAGGACACTTCGCCGACAGGACTCTTCGCCGACAGGGCTCATTTACTCTTCGCCGACAGGGCTCATAATTTTCTGTATTGAATATAATCATTTGGGTTAGAACAGGGACCATTAACGCGCGAAGGCGAGCGAGCGAAGCGAGCGTGCCGCGGGAGCGGCCGCCGAGCGCCAGATACCCTCTTTTCATACAGGCGCTATTCGCTAATAGCAATGAGAGCAGATGAGCCCTGTCGGCGAAGAGTCCTGTCGGCGAAGTGTCCTGTCGGCGAAGAGTCCCGTCGAAGTAAAGTCTTGTCGGTGTTCAGTCTGTCGGCGTTTAGTCGTACACTCATTTTCATTATCAGCCACGCGTTTGACGTCAAGTTGGATACTATGTGTTGTCAGTATGTGCTATGAGCACTTACTACTACTACTACGTTAGGTAACCGGCATCCTATGTGCTATTAGAATTACTTAGAATGCCGCTCATCCGCTTGGCGTAGTTCCTTGGTAGCTTTACAACTCTTGTGGTGGAAAAGAGGATGCTTAGTTTTTCTTGGGAACTATACGGAATTTATAAAAATGTCAAATAAGAAATAAAACAAATTTATAAGCGAGCAAGAAGTTTTTTTTGTGCAAATATGGCCAAAAAAATGTACACCATTGAAAAAATATACAATAAGAACTTTGTAGAAATGTTAAAAATAATTTGGCAAACATTCGCAAAGAAGCCATTCTTTCACAAGAATTAGGAGTTGTCCCCGATGAATAGCAAAAGAGGCGCGTTTAATTTGAACCCTTTTTACTTCGTAATCCGGTACCTTATATTTATTGGCGAGAAGTACACGCGTATACAACACACATCTGTTCTGCCTATCACGTTGGGGATTTAAAACGTGACCCGACACGCCGGTAATCCTTTATTTGTTACGTCTGTCACTTTATTTATTTACGATTTAATGCTAAATCTGGACGCACAATATACCTCTGCTTATCCTTTTCATAAATCAATCACTGTTTTTTGGAGTGAAGTTATTTGAGATAACGTTCTTTGTAACAAACCAGGTTTAGCCAGGATTTTTGAAATGAGTCACTGGTGGGAACAAAAACTGATGAGATGATGACCTACTACGGGTACACCTCTGCCTAACCCTTCGGGGAACAAGGCGTGATGTGTGTGTGTGTGTGAAAGATTTAGCAAATGAAAATATAAGTTTTTCATCTGAGCAACCTTTTAGTCTCTCTCTATAAATTATTGTAGTTTATTGTTCACAAAATTACTAGTGCTATGTCATACTATCAAATTCATATCTATTGTTGGTTCAACGTACCCTAGCCAAGTACCTGTTGTCCGAGCATGACGAGAATCTGTGCCACCTTCTTGATTGCTTCTAGGTCCTGCGAGGAAGGTAACGAGGGCAGCGAGGGCAGCGACAGGCGCGCGGTGTCCTGCAGGCGGGAGGGGTGCGAGCCCAGTCGGGAAGTCAGGTCTGACACCAGGGTCAGGGGGTGCGGGGAGTCTGACTGGAGTGGCTGCAGAGAAATTTAATGTTTTGTTATGAAAAAATCCTTAAATTATGATATAGAACACATTCAGACAGACACAACCTACCACCAAAGAGTTCATTACTAAACTTGGTGTATAACTGCGGGTCATGCAATCCTCAACACAGGGCATCTTATGCTGCGGATTACGCATGATCCACAGTTAGTGGTGCTAGTTGCCTCGAACATCAAATAACAGTCGTTTACACAAATGAAAATGATCGGGTTATATGGACTGTAGTAATTCAGAGTTCTAGATCCGAAGACGCAAGAATATCACATTGCATTTCCTGCCACAACAATGTATAGTTGCTTTATAAGCTGTATATAGCATCCGTTGAATCACTATGCAAGCACATCCGCCACTCACCACAGGTTCTCCCCACACCTGTCCTACCACCAGCCCACTGACGAGGCAGCACAGCGTTACTGTCGATACCATGACGACAAACTACAGCTACCCATCTTACTACCCACCTTATATCCACACCACAGGTAATAGGCCAATCTCACCGCAATTGGAACCACTCGGCAAATTGACGCAAATTGGATGTTTTCCCTCATTACATGTCGTTTCATATCATATGTAATCATATTGGTTTGATTGTATTGTCAGGATATTTATGGCAGTTATTTGATGAATAGCCGCTTATGGTAAACGGCTATTTTTATATTGAATAATTGATACAGAGGCCCTTGTCTGAGTTTATTTTAACCATCTCGTGTCGTTCCTTGCTCTGTTTTGCAACTTAAAATAAAAATATTATCAGAATAGACAGTTGAGAAGTACTTAGGTACTGAAAAATACAATTCTATAAAACCACCTGAAAATGGCAATGATTTCAAACGCTAACTTAAAAGTTTATTTCTATTTTGTGACTACATAATTATTCTACAATCTATGCAACTGGGGCCAATTTACTAAAACCGACAGGCGACAACCCAACAATCCGACAATCCGTCAATAGTTTATTCCCATAGTTTTCTGCTTTATTACACAGCACCTGTCGTGAAAATGTGACAAGTCATATTTTGACATTTTTTTTTTAATATGGCTCAGTGATTAAAATTAAAGAGCATCATTAATTATTATTTTTCGATTCGTATTTATAATGATCCATTCGAACTTGACTGCCCTAATATCCATATCCATACTAATATTATAAAATCGAAAGTAACTCTGTCTGTCTGTCTGTCAGTATGTTACTTTTTCACAGCTAAACCACTGGACGGATTTCGATAAAATTTGGCAAGGATATAGATGGCATCCTAGAAAAGGACAAAGGGTACTTTTTGTCTCAATAATAATCCTAAAGTGAGTTATATAGAGGATGAAAGTTTGTACGGAAAATCCTGCATTTCTTAAGTTAGGGATATGAAAAATCAAATTTATGCTTTTGGTAAGAGATAAAGAATAACACATTTTAGCGTTTTTGTAAAATCATGCCCCAAAGGGGTAAAATAGGGTATGGTTTTAAAATTCGCATGTAATATTGATTTTTTTGTGTCTTCTTTCAAGAGATTTAAGGGATTGGAAATATAGTCATAGACCGTATCTTGAATTAACATTTAGTATTTATTTCAATCGGCCCAGTCGCTCAAAAGTTAATTAAAATTTAAAGTCATAAACTAACCTGTCTAACATGTAGGTATTATATGTCCAATGGCGACACTAGAGTAGGTAGTGCAAATTAATGGTGATAATAATATTTAAATTAATAATTACTATTTTAAGTAACGCATTTAGAATCATAACCAGAATTATTTATTTTAAAAAACCGGACAAGTGTGAGTAGGACTTGCGCCCTGAGCGTTCCTTCTATGCTTGCTCGGCTGCCCGAATTTCCAAATGCGGATTGAAGGTAAAGGTTAACTTCACAATAATTAAAAAATAACTTTTAATAGAGTAATGAAATACAGACTTAATGTTATTTCGAATTTTTGATACCAGTCTGAAGAACAAATTTAAATTTGCAATTCATATATATAATAAATGACCAATTTTCGAATTTTCCGCTTTACTTGACCTTACTTCTCGCCAAACTTCATGCTGCTGGGCCAACGGGAAGTACCAAATAGACTGGTTTATTTGCGAGTGTCAAAATATGCGGCATAAATGGCCGTATTTTATTGCGTTGACTTGGAAGTTTGATTTTCGTTACAGCTCCAAGAGACCGTAGATCAAAATTTTTGATATCTATTTCAACTTGATACCTCCACGCGTTCCTGAGCAAAAGGGTCTTGACAGACAACAATATCATCCTATAAGGGTTTCAACTTTTCATTTTGAACTCTACAAAGAGATTTATTATCTGCCTGTTACCTTTTCATGCCGTAACGGCAGAACGGATTTAGATGACAGCTATAGTCCATGACCTGAGTTAGGACATAGGCTACTCTGAATCCCGGTAGTACGATCCTGTGGGATATTTTCTGGTCCCTGCGTGGACGCGGGCAAAGCTGCGGGGAAAAGCTAGTTAAGGTCTATGTAAACACAGCCAAGTAAGGTTGTATCAACCCCCGTCCCGCCGTTTAGCATGATGTTACAGTCGTGCACAGCGGCGTTTCGGCCAGCCTCGGAAGTTGCCGACAATTGCCGATCGTGCAAATTGACCGCCAATCACTGATGCTGACGTGAGCGTATACAGCGCGATGACCGCATGTTTTGTGTTAATTCTACCTTCATGCATTTAACGTCACGTCCATGATTATAATGTGATTAATACATTAAACACGGTTAGGTTGTGATTTTGACAAAGCGGTTTAAAGGATTTTTTTTTTAAAAAAAAAAACGCTGTTTGGCTGTGTCGTGGACACAGTCATGTGTTTTACGTGTACGAGATTTACACATCTCGTATTTGCGGCAAGGAGCAGTATTAATGCCACCATTTTTCCAGTGTGAGTGAGAGACGGAGATATAGGTACAAGGCCGTCCATTTTTCATAAAAAAAGTTTCATATATTTTTTTTAATAATGTTGGAATGAATACTTCATAATACGGCCCTAGATGTCGATGACGGACGTCGTTGACGCGAGTGGATCAACGACTTTCTTTTACGTCCCCGGCACCGCTTCACTCTGTCTTACGGTGTTTTATGGGTAACATTGGATTGATCTTGATAAGCCCTTTCCAACCGCATGCGATCTCTATATTTTAGTAATAGGCTGACATTGCATTATCATTAAATTTTTCACTATAACTATTTCACACTACTGTTTTTTATACGTAATCGATAGATCTTAACGAGAACTGACGATTGAAACTCAAACGAACGTCGTAGCTTCACCGAGACAAAAATTCTACTAAACGGAAATAATGTGATGTTACGCAATGAAATGACCTCAAAATGGCGGCGCTTCCACATCCGCCGCGTGCGACGCGTCACAGTCCCCACTCGACGTAACAAATTCTTTAGCTATCGATTGGCGTAATTAAATTTTGGATGTAGATGGTAGATATGCAGCTGCAACACTAAATTGTATCCCCCCATTTTGTTATCATCAGTTTTCTGACTTGCCTCTCACTATGGAAGCAAATTTAAAGACGTATTCAGGTAAAAAAATATACGATCTCAATATCTCTTGAAAACCGCTGTGAATAAATATTGAAAAATTATGAAATTAATCGCGGCGGGACAAGACCAAAGTATTGTCAGTATGTTTACAACTTCAAGATACTTACACTTGGCCGCGTTTAATGGGACCACCATGGATAAGAGACATGGATAAGAGACAAATGCTACGACTGGTACCAACCACATAACTCATTAGTAGTATTCTTTCAGTGTCAAAAACCTTTTCCCTTGCTCGACTTTCACGAGTATATGGTTTGACAAGCCACTCTACGTTGCTCACACATTCTATCAATCAACCTGTCCCGCGAACAGATGAGGCGGGATCAGTTATCATACGTCAGAGCTCACAGGCGCTCCAGCCGCTAGCCGGACTGCCGGACGGGCGTCTTGCGGCTCGGATTACTGCGACAGCTGCCGTCAACCTAGCGGAGCCGGGCTAATTCTGTCGATAGTGAAGATAGATTAATTGACACCGAACTTCTTTCTAGTTTTCCTTGCAGCTTTCTTAAAACTGTGGAGAGTAATGACGAACTCTTTACCAAGAACTTGTCTTCATCAGATATTATATTCTTAGCTGCCGTTTCTAAAACTGGATGTTCACGTATAAATAATCCGGTGAGACAGCTCTATCGAATTGCAGAGACTTTAGGCAAAGGCTGCGTCGGCGTAACTACATAAGAATTCCTTTTTAAGATGTTTAAAAGTTTATTTCTATTTTGTGACTACATAATTATTCTACAATCTATGCAACTGGGGCCAATTTACTAAAACCGACAGGCGACAACCCAACAATCCGACAATCCGTCAATAGTTTATTCCCATAGTTTTCTGCTTTATTACACAGCACCTGTCGTGAAAATGTGACAAGTCATATTTTGACATTTTTTTTTTAATATGGCTCAGTGATTAAAATTAAAGAGCATCATTAATTATTATTTTTCGATTCGTATTTATAATGATCCATTCGAACTTGACTGCCCTAATATCCATATCCATACTAATATTATAAAATCGAAAGTAACTCTGTCTGTCTGTCTGTCAGTATGTTACTTTTTCACAGCTAAACCACTGGACGGATTTCGATAAAATTTGGCAAGGATATAGATGGCATCCTAGAAAAGGACAAAGGGTACTTTTTGTCTCAATAATAATCCTAAAGTGAGTTATATAGAGGATGAAAGTTTGTACGGAAAATCCTGCATTTCTTAAGTTAGGGATATGAAAAATCAAATTTATGCTTTTGGTAAGAGATAAAGAATAACACATTTTAGCGTTTTTGTAAAATCATGCCCCAAAGGGGTAAAATAGGGTATGGTTTTAAAATTCGCATGTAATATTGATTTTTTTGTGTCTTCTTTCAAGAGATTTAAGGGATTGGAAATATAGTCATAGACCGTATCTTGAATTAACATTTAGTATTTATTTCAATCGGCCCAGTCGCTCAAAAGTTAATTAAAATTTAAAGTCATAAACTAACCTGTCTAACATGTAGGTATTATATGTCCAATGGCGACACTAGAGTAGGTAGTGCAAATTAATGGTGATAATAATATTTAAATTAATAATTACTATTTTAAGTAACGCATTTAGAATCATAACCAGAATTATTTATTTTAAAAAACCGGACAAGTGTGAGTAGGACTTGCGCCCTGAGCGTTCCTTCTATGCTTGCTCGGCTGCCCGAATTTCCAAATGCGGATTGAAGGTAAAGGTTAACTTCACAATAATTAAAAAATAACTTTTAATAGAGTAATGAAATACAGACTTAATGTTATTTCGAATTTTTGATACCAGTCTGAAGAACAAATTTAAATTTGCAATTCATATATATAATAAATGACCAATTTTCGAATTTTCCGCTTTACTTGACCTTACTTCTCGCCAAACTTCATGCTGCTGGGCCAACGGGAAGTACCAAATAGACTGGTTTATTTGCGAGTGTCAAAATATGCGGCATAAATGGCCGTATTTTATTGCGTTGACTTGGAAGTTTGATTTTCGTTACAGCTCCAAGAGACCGTAGATCAAAATTTTTGATATCTATTTCAACTTGATACCTCCACGCGTTCCTGAGCAAAAGGGTCTTGACAGACAACAATATCATCCTATAAGGGTTTCAACTTTTCATTTTGAACTCTACAAAGAGATTTATTATCTGCCTGTTACCTTTTCATGCCGTAACGGCAGAACGGATTTAGATGACAGCTATAGTCCATGACCTGAGTTAGGACATAGGCTACTCTGAATCCCGGTAGTACGATCCTGTGGGATATTTTCTGGTCCCTGCGTGGACGCGGGCAAAGCTGCGGGGAAAAGCTAGTTAAGGTCTATGTAAACACAGCCAAGTAAGGTTGTATCAACCCCCGTCCCGCCGTTTAGCATGATGTTACAGTCGTGCACAGCGGCGTTTCGGCCAGCCTCGGAAGTTGCCGACAATTGCCGATCGTGCAAATTGACCGCCAATCACTGATGCTGACGTGAGCGTATACAGCGCGATGACCGCATGTTTTGTGTTAATTCTACCTTCATGCATTTAACGTCACGTCCATGATTATAATGTGATTAATACATTAAACACGGTTAGGTTGTGATTTTGACAAAGCGGTTTAAAGGATTTTTTTTTTAAAAAAAAAAAACGCTGTTTGGCTGTGTCGTGGACACAGTCATGTGTTTTACGTGTACGAGATTTACACATCTCGTATTTGCGGCAAGGAGCAGTATTAATGCCACCATTTTTCCAGTGTGAGTGAGAGACGGAGATATAGGTACAAGGCCGTCCATTTTTCATAAAAAAAGTTTCATATATTTTTTTTAATAATGTTGGAATGAATACTTCATAATACGGCCCTAGATGTCGATGACGGACGTCGTTGACGCGAGTGGATCAACGACTTTCTTTTACGTCCCCGGCACCGCTTCACTCTGTCTTACGGTGTTTTATGGGTAACATTGGATTGATCTTGATAAGCCCTTTCCAACCGCATGCGATCTCTATATTTTAGTAATAGGCTGACATTGCATTATCATTAAATTTTTCACTATAACTATTTCACACTACTGTTTTTTATACGTAATCGATAGATCTTAACGAGAACTGACGATTGAAACTCAAACGAACGTCGTAGCTTCACCGAGACAAAAATTCTACTAAACGGAAATAATGTGATGTTACGCAATGAAATGACCTCAAAATGGCGGCGCTTCCACATCCGCCGCGTGCGACGCGTCACAGTCCCCACTCGACGTAACAAATTCTTTAGCTATCGATTGGCGTAATTAAATTTTGGATGTAGATGGTAGATATGCAGCTGCAACACTAAATTGTATCCCCCCATTTTGTTATCATCAGTTTTCTGACTTGCCTCTCACTATGGAAGCAAATTTAAAGACGTATTCAGGTAAAAAAATATACGATCTCAATATCTCTTGAAAACCGCTGTGAATAAATATTGAAAAATTATGAAATTAATCGCGGCGGGACAAGACCAAAGTATTGTCAGTATGTTTACAACTTCAAGATACTTACACTTGGCCGCGTTTAATGGGACCACCATGGATAAGAGACATGGATAAGAGACAAATGCTACGACTGGTACCAACCACATAACTCATTAGTAGTATTCTTTCAGTGTCAAAAACCTTTTCCCTTGCTCGACTTTCACGAGTATATGGTTTGACAAGCCACTCTACGTTGCTCACACATTCTATCAATCAACCTGTCCCGCGAACAGATGAGGCGGGATCAGTTATCATACGTCAGAACTCACAGGCGCTCCAGCCGCTAGCCGGACTGCCGGACGGGCGTCTTGCGGCTCGGATTACTGCGACAGCTGCCGTCAACCTAGCGGAGCCGGGCTAATTCTGTCGATAGTGAAGATAGATTAATTGACACCGAACTTCTTTCTAGTTTTCCTTGCAGCTTTCTTAAAACTGTGGAGAGTAATGACGAACTCTTTACCAAGAACTTGTCTTCATCAGATATTATATTCTTAGCTGCCGTTTCTAAAACTGGATGTTCACGTATAAATAATCCGGTGAGACAGCTCTATCGAATTGCAGAGACTTTAGGCAAAGGCTGCGTCGGCGTAACTACATAAGAATTCCTTTTTAAGATGTTTAAAATTACAAAGGGAACATAATTTAAATGTTTAGCCGCTGTTTCGTGCAGTCGCGGGCTGCGAGCCGGCGGGAATGTGAGGCGGGACGGGGAGGGGGGGAGGGGCTGGCACGGGGTGCGTGCCGAGCGTGCCAGCACAGCGTGCCGATTATCAGCAGCATCCGAAGAGCGCCGCGCCGCCGCCGTCACGAGCGACCGCAACCCTACCTAGGCACGTAGTTAGGTACGCCTACCTGAGCCGTACTTAGGGCCGACAGACTTACAATAATACTCCTTCGTCCTCAGGCCTGTGACCGCAATGCTAACTAGTGCTTGGGAAAGGTCAAATGGTCTCACGAAACACGATTGTACCCGAATGTACTAATTAATTGCAGATACGACACGGGAATGTTGTATTAAACAGACGATAACAATCGCATTAACTATGCACTGTTCGTTTGTTGCAATGTGGCGCAAACTGTAGCTACAGAAATGGAAGGTACAATCAGGTAATTGTGAATTTAGCTTTTGTTCTGTCTAAAGTTATTAAAAATTCTATTCAGCTGCCGCTTCGATAACGCTGTTCAAGGCGTTCAAAAACCAGATCAATGTGATAAACAGCTTATCGTCGATCATGCCGATAGCATCGCATACGTAGCTATAGTTATCTTCAGTCACATCCTGAAGTAGCCCACGTACGTGAGAAACGGCTGTCTGTATAATATCACCTCGGAATCTCATATCGCTACGGAGAAATGATTATGAAGGACGGTCGTGCCGACATCCCTATTCTGTCGGATTCCTATCCGATGATATCTACTGTTTAGAGAGAAGTCGTTTGGTCATTATGTATGTATGAAACTAGTAAAAGTTATCCATTGTGTCATTGACCTTCTGCGCATGTGTCAGAGTGTTCGATATCGGAACAGGTTCACCTTAAAATGATTAGGTACTCTAACAATATACTGATCGTGGTGAACAGAAGCATCGGATTAGTTCCGGCCGCTAATGGTCTTCAAATAGTAAGGTCGAGCTTCAATTGTCGATGTTGCGAACTCATATCAGATGTCCTTAAATATGTTTTTATAGATTAAATTTATTTTTAACGACCTGTGCCCGCGGCGCTGAGCGTGTTTTAAATTCTTGATTTGAAGCGGCGATATAACAGACGCAGGAGCAGCGGTCGTGAGTTCGAACCTCGATGCATGCTATTAACACACTTCTGTCAAAAAACTGTAACTGAAAGTAGTTATTTCATTCAGTAACTCTCTTTAAAAAACGTTGTAATTATGAAAAGTTCAGTCGGTTCAGTTCAGTTCCACAAAACAGTAGGTACTCTAATATAGCAAAATAATTAACAAGACGCCACACACAACAAACATAGTTCGTTCAATCAACTACAAACATGCGTGTGTTATAATATAATATATTATTATATTATAACACACGCATGTTTAATAAATTATTAATATATTATTAACTAGCTTTAGCCCGCGGCTTCGCCCGCGTGGATGTCGGAAAATATCCCACAGGATTGTGCTGCTGGGATTCAGAATATCCTATGTCCTAACGCAGGTCATGGACTATCCGTATACCTGTCATCTAAATCCGTTCAGCCGTCACGGCATGAAACGGTAACAGGCAGATAATAAATCTCTTTGTAGGGTTCAAAACGAAAAGTTGAAACCCTTATAGGAGGATTTTTTTGTCTGTCAAGATCCTTTTGCTCAGGAACGCGTGGAGGCATCAAGTTGAAATATATATTAAAAAATTAGATCTACGGTCTCTTGGAGTTGTCCCGAAAATCAAACTTCCAAGTCAACGCAATAAAAATACGGCCATTTATGCCGCATATTTTGACACTCGCAAATAAACCAGTCTATTTGGTACTTCCCGTTGGCCCAGCAGCATGGAGTTTGGCGAGAAGTAAGGTCAAGTAAAGAGGACAATCCGGAAATTAGTCATTTCTAGTTATATATGAACTGCAAAGTTAAATTTGTTCTTCAGACTGGGATCAAAAATTCATAGGCCGTGTCTCGAAGTAACATTTAATCTGTATTTCATTACTCTATTAAAAGTTATTTTTTAATTATTGTGAAGTTAACTTTATCCTTCAATCCGCATTTGGAAATTCGGGCAGCCGAGCAAGCATAGCTTTGAGACGGAACGCTCAGGGCGCAAGTCCTACTCACACTTGTCCGGTTTTTTTAGATAAAAAATACAGGGTACGATTCTAAATGCCTTACTTAAAATAGTATTTTTTTTTTCTCTCTCTTTTCAATTAGGGACTTTTATGACCGCAATGCGTATGACAGTCCCATCGTACCCTAAACACATACTACTACGGATCACATTTGGGCCATGAACCCAAACAGACTTCGCATCATCACCATTTGCTTGAGACAGAATGTTATGGAATGTGCCCATATCAAGTTGGTTCAACTTCAAAACCCCAAACAGATCCCTTCTTTGAGTCTCATACTAAAAATAAAAAATAATTAAATTGTAATTAACTTTGACCGAGTGGGCCGATTAAAATAAATACTAAATGTTAATTCAAGATACGGACTATTACTATATTTCCAATCCCAAAAGCATGAATTTGAATTTTCATATCCCTAACTTAAGAAATGTTGGATTTTCCATACAAACTTTCATCCCCTATATCACTCACTTTAGGATTATTATTGAGACAAAAAGTACCCTATGTCCTTCTCTAGGATATCATCTATCTCCTTGCCAAATTTTATCTAAATCCATCCAGTAGTTTAGCTGTGAAAAGGTGACATACAAACAGACAGACAGACAGACAGAAAGAGCTAAGTTGCACGCAGCTTCGCCCGCGTGGAGGGTGGAAATTATCCCACGGGTACGTATTTACTACCGGGATACAAAGTATCCTATGGCCTAATCCAGGTCATGGTCTACCCATGTGCCAAATTTCATCCAAAGACAACGGCGTGATTTAGGAACGAGAGATATTACCACTGAACATACAACATGTTCACTGGTAATGTCGAGGAGACGAGGTCGGGCACAGATGAGAGTGTTTATTACTGAAATTGTTTCAATGAAAACTTGGTATAGGGTTAGGTTGCATGTTGTACTATAATTAATTAATTATCTTACCTTCTGCATGTGCATAATTTTGCGAGGTCCCAGTGCGGTGCTGCATTCTGCATCCAAGCCTGGATCTAGTTATTGGGGAATTAAAACTAAATATTTTTCCATAACATCTTACTGTCGTGGATTTCCGCCAAGTAACGCCTGATTCCATAACTTGTCAAGATGTCGATTCATATGTAGTAGTAGCTGCTACCTGTTATTCCTGTAACAAGTAAGTCCCTACCTACTGAGGGAGAGGCTCAGCTTCCGGTTCAGATCTAATAATTTGAATTAAATTAATTGTTTGTGCTCCGTACCTGCAGTAGCTATAGCCGTGATAGCCCTGTGGTGTGACCGTCAGACTGCCAAGTCATAGGTCTTGAGTTCGAACCCAAGTCCTCTGCTTTTTCGGATTCATGTGCGTATTGTATTATCACTTGCTTCAAAAACGGTGAAGGAAAACATCGTGAGGAAACCGGCATGCCAGAGAGATATTTCTCGACGGCATGTGAAGCCTAGTCAGAGGCCCATGGGCGGCTTTTAAACTATAGCACCAGGTTAGTCACTAACCACACGAAACAGAAAGACCTGCAGCAGCAGAAGTTTGTTATGTTTGTCTGAGCGGGAAGTAAATAATCTGCGCCAAGAGCTACCTCTGTACAATGTTATTAAAACATATATTATTATATTTGATCTGAATCTAGATTCACAGTAATGTTTTGGACTGAATAAATAATGGACGGTAAGTTTTTTTTATAAAAATGGGGAAGTCGTATCGTATTTGACTGTTCTGTAATCTATTGTTTGAAATGAATCAGTTCTACCTTACAAAAAAACCAAGACAATAACTTAAAACGAACATTTAGTATAATCTAGATCTGTCTGCACACTTATCATCACATTGCATCAGTTCCGAGTTCCCTCACTCGCTAGATCAGAGACCTTCGCTGCGCCGCACCGCTCTGCGCCGGCGCACAGTCGCCGTTGTATACGTACTAGGAGTACGTCAAATTACACAATGCTTTGCATTGCTGCTGTTTAATTAACAGATGTGGTTGGTAATGTTGTGATTGGCTGTGTTCGTTTATTGGGCACTTTTTCAGTTACCCATCCATGTAGGTATGTATTGCAGCGTGTAATTATGTATGCAGCGTACGTTTTAATGTATATTTTGCAACTCATTTTCTGTTAGCCGTTGTTGGCTATTAATAAACAAATACCTTTAGTTTATGGTTAAGTTACATGAAATAGATATTCACAAACTCACGCCTTCTTCCAATGAGGCTAGGTCGATACAGAATGCCAAGAATGCCCGGAGTACGCCGACTTATACTTACTGGCAGGAAGGATATCACGACTAATTTCTTTAGTAATGGCGAAAGCAGAACAGGTGGTTGTAAATATTTAATCGTCAATTAAACCAAATATGTAATACGGATTTTGGCAGATCAACGTGACAAACGTTTTAATTGATGTTTTATTTAATTACCCAGTTGTTTTAGGAGAGAGTTTATTGATCCTGGGAACTGTACATTGGCAGAACGGATGGCGACTGGTGGATAGTCAGCACCTGCATTTAGACTTCTCAGTTTCAAAAGTTTTATAAGCTGTGTAAACGAACGAGTGAGATACTTTAAGGGAGTGTAGTAGGTACTCGTGAAATTTAACAAAAATAAAAGAAAAAAATCTGCGTTCCCTACAATATGTAATACTTACCAACGCGATCTAAATAATATATGGAACAGTTGTTTTTCTTCATATTTCAGTGTTGGTCCCTCGTCGTTTGACCTTTACACTGTAAGTATAGCCATCTACCTTATTATTTTACGTTGACCTAGAATAACATTGTAGAGGATATGTCGAAGTGATGATGATGATTATGATGATGACGTGATGGCCCAGTGGTTAAGGCCTCGCCTCTCATGCACGAGGTTATGGGTTCAAATCCGGGCAAGTACCGATGTGACTTTTTCAATTCATATGTACTTTCTGAGTTTATCTTGGACGTTACTGACATCGGTGAAGGAAAATATCTTGAGGAAACCTGGACTATAGTTAATATAAGTCTGAAATCACCAACCTGCCTTGAGCAAGCGTGGTGATCAGTGCTCGTGCCTTCTCTGTATGAGAAGAGGCCTTTGCCCTGCAGTGGGACAGTAACAGGCTGGTATTATTTAAATCGAAGTACAAAACACATGATAACTGAAGTAACCTCGATGTTCACGTAATGACACATCATATTCTGTGAGCTACGTCCGTCAAATAATTGTGATGATTTACACTATGAAAGTGTAAATCATCACAATTAGTCCATGAAACTACGATATCTAATAAACTTATTGGCAAAGAGAAAAAAGGGATAAACCGTGTTAATTAATAATTACTTTTAAGTCGAAAGGTCAGTTTTCCACTAAAATGGCTGAAATGAAGAAAATTGCCTTTCCAATTGAGGCAAAATCATTAAACAAGTCGCGACACGATTTTTGCAAATGATCTAGATTATTTTGGAGGAGTGCCGAAATAATCGGTGTCTGTGAGGGCCGGAGTAACGGTGCGGGCAGTGCGTCCGGGCGTTGCCCACAGATATACATAAAACTGGGCATACATTGCCCACATATGCTTAACCCATCGCTTTGTATGCGGAGCCGCGGGCAGAAGCGCGCGTGCGAGCGGACGCGATTTTTGATTTAGCGGCTCTCGACTGTCGACCGCAATTTCGATTTGGCGAGGTTTCAATACTTGATAGGATTTGAGTTTGTATGTATAATGTATGGCGTGTATCATACCGGTACAGGCTGGTGCAATAACGGTACATGCAATTCGATTTACTAAACACGACTGGTTCTTCACTATGCACTAACGGCATCAAATGTATGGTGCACTGCATCCTTTAATAACAAGTAAACGTTAAACTTAAACTCAACAGTGTGTAATAAGAACTAAGCAAAGAAGTAACTCATTCATAGAATGAGGCTGTTTGCATTCCCTAGCAATGGACATGGACAACCTACACACTTCAACATGTTTTTTTACTTACTTTTCATGCACGTAATGCAGCCTATTTTAATAACTACAATAATTACCTCCCAGCGGTGGATGACGTGATGAAGTGATATAATAACACGCTATATTGTCACCGTGACACAGTTTTCAATCATCATCACAATATCAGCCTGTAAACATCGATGAACATGGAACCAGCACATCGCCATGTCAGATATAAACATAAAAATAGCACATCGCCATGTCAGTGATGAACATGGAACCAGCACATCGCCATGTAAGTGTTTATGGTTTATGGGATGAATTCGTTTGTTGTTAAAATTACAGCCTCCACGCGCTGCAGGCATGAGATTTCTTCTGTCGTTCCGCTGGCCGGAAATTAGAAATTATTAGGAGACAGGAACTGCTTGTGCTGAAGCCAACCCTAACATATTTGGGAAAAGGCGAGGCAGATGATGAGAAGAGAGCTGCTGACCATCGGCTTGGATCACTTGGACGACTTCGATAAGGTCTTTCGGTGGTCTTGGACTCTGGAGAAGTGACTTAGTCCTCGCCGATTTCTTCACTCGGTCAACACAGTCAAACATCAGCAAACTTGCTCATCATCGTCATCGTCCCTCGGTATTTAGTTGAATGCGGCGGAACCGATTTTGTAGCAAGCGTCACTCCACGACTGCGACATAATATTATGTCATGGTCCGAAGACTTTGTAGCAAGTGACACTCCACGACTGCGACATAATATTATGTCATGGTCCGAAGACTTGGCGACTGTTGACTGTGGATGCGAGGTGAAGGTCACGGTCACATTCCTCATACGCTCCGGTTTTAATGCATATGGCAATATTAGACATTTATTGACAAAAATAAGTATCAATGTCACAAAACCACTGACTAAATTATGAATTAATTAGTATGAGGTCATTGAGACCTGCAGGGCGGTAACCAGAACAACTATTCGACTTTCACGGACGGAAAAACACCAAAGTTATTCCATAAGTCACCTGCCGATTTTGGCACGAAACTCTAAAAATAGAAACATGATGTTAGAAACATTATAAAAACCTATTAGAATATAATAACAACGCAAAGATCGGTTCTTTAATTATGCAGAAATCCGTCGGAAACAACACATCTCAGCACTTTTTACAACTATCATTATTCTAAATGCCTAAGTTCTTATAGCATTACAAGCGAAAAAACATTCAGAAAAACATGTATGATTTATATAAATACAATACATAATGAAATTGGTTGCAAAATTCACAGCATTTGAACAAAACATAATCACAGAAGGTTCACTAAGAAAATAATTGTAAATTAAACATAGAAAAACCATTCACAACACCAACACACTTAAAAGTAAATGCAAGTTTCTGGTTAATTAAGGGCCACATTATCCTAGTTGATTATCTGATTGATTATAATAATCATGATTCCAGAGCGTCATTTTAATACTGTCTTATGTGCAATAGGACTGTATTAAAATCTTCCAAATCTGATCCACTGCTGGAAATAAGCACTAATGTATTTCCGTCAGCTATATAAGGGATCGGATTGGTCGGAATAACTCCAACCAGCATATACAAGTAAAAATCAAACCAAAGCATTAGCTCATGGCTCACCTATATGCCACTTCCTGACGGCTGCTAGTGTGTGTGAACTCTCTGCACACGCTATAAGGAGTGGATCTTCTAATCTTGCTGTTATCGCCGCGTGTCCGTGGTTCAGTATCAAGGGTATCGGCCGGCCGCTGGTCGCCGTTGTTTATAACTAACAGTTACATAAGCGCGCGCGCAGTGCCGGCATGCGACGCGCGCGGATGGCAGCGCGGGCGCCGGCGGCGTCGCTGGCGCTCGCTGTGACAACTATTCTGGTTGTGGTGGCTGCAGCAACAGCTTCAGCTGTACCAACTCCTGACACCCTCTCAGCGCTCGGCGCCATCTTACCGCCCTTCGTCAGTGAACACTTTGATGAGCTGGTGAAGGCGGCGTCTGCTAGCTGTACGTGATGTTTGTTGTGATCGTTATTGTTTTGATAAGCAAGAAGTGATGCAGTGTAATGTGTGGTGTTCGGTAGTTGATTAGTGCTCCTTATCTGAATGTAGACAACGACCTGGTGGTATGATAGTAACAGAAACATCATCAACCATCCCGCGGAAAATGTAGTTTTCAATTGTGGAGACAGTGGTTGTAGAGTGTAGGGTCGTTGATAGTAAAGAATATAACCACCGTCCTTCTCAGATTCGTCTCCAATATTAAAATCAACACTACTTACCCTTTTAAACGAAAGCGTGAAGAATGTCATGAAATGTCTCTGAACTTCAACTTGTTGCTTCCAAATAAGTACTACACAACTAGAGCTCGTCTAAACTGAAATGACGTATACGTATAAGTTTGTTCACTACGGTAAATGACGTATACGTATAACTGTTCACTATGGTAAATGACGTATACGTATTAGTCTGTACACTACGGTAAGTGCGGTACTGAATCGCGTCATATCAGCTTAGACGAGCTCTACCTACATATTAGTTCCATCTATGCAAGAAGTGTGTCACCACGTTGACGTGTGTTCTCCGTAACTCCTAAGATTTCAACGGAAAACATGTGGCTTGATTAAAGAATTAGATTAGACTTAATAGCTAATTATATTTCCTAAGAACTACGAGAATAGAACTATTATCATAGTTGTATTGTTTTATGATACATACATCTGTTCACTGGTACCTACTGCCGAAGTAAGACTCCCAATTTAATCACAAGTAACTTACTGCGACACTTTCAAATAACGGGTTGTTATAGGCGAACATTTCGACCCTCCAAGGCACCCATGCCAAAAGTTAACGTCCTACAATCCGCTTATTTGTATGACGTTTCACTTCAGTTGAAAAAAAGACGATTTTGGTCAAGCAGCTCACTCAATGTTCATCATATTATCATCTTGCACAAGCCTGCACCAACCTCATACAACGAGACTGTTATCAATAAGAAAGACAGTTTACTTTACTTTCCCGGCTTTAGTGTAGTACTAGCGACCCGTCCCTGCTTCGCGCCGTTTTAATGACTTGAATAAGCATCGAGAGTTCTTTATTATATGTAAGTTTAATTTTAAACTTACATATAGGGGATCCCAAACTCTTTCAGTTCGCGGCGCACTTACAGACCTTTAGTACTTTGTCTCGGCGCCCTAGCTAGTTGAAGTAGGGTACAATGTTTAAAAACAAAACAACCACAATAATTATGAAGCTGAGTTTTTCAAGAATACATTTATTATTTAGGAAAAATAGGCAATAAAATACAATGGCAACTTAGTCAATGTGACGTGTGAGCTTGGTGATCTCCACACATGTTTACAAAGCGCGAGATAAGGCCAGGCGTTGACACCGCTACTCTAATTTATTTCTCTCACATTGATCTTTGAGCGATCTTGCTCTTTATTAAATACAGCTACAGCTTAAAATCCGGTTTCACATAAATATGGTGTTGCAAAGGGAATAAGAATTCTTAAAGCTTTTGGATTTAAAGTTGGATATTTATTTTGGACCGATATCCAAAACTCCACCAAATTGGAACACGTGTCTTGGTTTAAGGCTCCTGTCGCAAGAGAGTTCGGTTCAAGTGAGATTCGGAGCGCCTCACGGCGCCCCTCTTTATTATCTACGGCGCACCAGGGCGCCGCGGCGCACACTTTGGGAACCCTTGTATTATACCTTCCGGAATAAATTCTCTCAGTGATGGTGAAAACCTCATCGAAATCGGTTGCGCAGTTTCGAAGAACAACGCGGTCACTGTCTGTGTGACCGCGTTGTTCGACACGAAAAATTACTAATTTATAATATGTATAGAAGTAAAACTCGAGTAGCATAGCGTTGCACTGCGTGAGTAGAGTAGGGTCTGCTACAGTGAACATCAAGACACATCATTATTTTATAAGATTTTTTGATGAAATATATTATAATAACAACTAATAATTTAAGCGTAGAGTAAACAGTGGCTAACCTTGTTTTAATAAAGAGCATCACATTAAGTGGACCTCCAGACATCTCACACAAGATCACACTTCAATGTTCTACGATGCTCCAACTATTTACCTCAATGGCATTTAAATAATGAAATGTCAGCTTAATCAAATCTTAAACAACTTTATGTTAATATGCATTGCGTTCTAATATTACATATATAGAAACGAGTGAACTAACATAGAATCATAATCTAAATCAATAGATTCAGATTATGATTCTATGGTAGTAAATTATTACCTTTGTACGTAATAACGTACAAAGGTAATAATTTAAAATACATCGACAAAGGTCAATGTTAGTAAGTTGAACAACACCAATAAAAGATTCCCGCTGCGAACGAGTCGAGTGGGCGAGTGCACTGCCCAGTATAACGTGAACCGCGGCCAAACAGAAAACCGTACTGAATTTGGCAAAGTTTATGACACTCGCCTTTACAAGTGACGCGCCAGGAAAGTGGCAAGATGTCCTGGACGCTTTGCATCTTAAACAATGTATTTATGGACGATAACTACAGATTACATTGAAACTTAGTATTTAAACATTATAATCAAAATAACTTCATGATCATGTTAATCATTTTATTTTGATCAGAAACAAGTTCTGCCGTATTGTTACAGACAAGACTTCGATCGATTTTAAGTTCAATTGATCGAAATCTTTTCTTCACATAAAAATGTTGTCATCAAAATTTTCAAAACCGAAAATGAAGATTTCTAAACCCGTTAAAATTAAACTTCTGAAGGAAACACAGTGTGCCTTCTGTATGTGACTGTGTCTGTAGCATTACTTCCAATATGTTCCAGGTGAGGCTCTCCCGCAGCAGCTGCTGTTCTCGCGCAGCACGTCGCTGGAGTCACCGCAGACGCAGCTGCTGAGGTTCACGCGCAGCGGACGCCGCGCGCTCAGCGTGTCCAGCGCGGCTGAGCGCGTGAGGCGCGACGACGCGCTTGTGCTGTACGTGCCCGGTTGGTGGAACACGCCCAACGACGCCTCCTCGCGCGCCGTCATACACGCGCTCATGACCAAGCACTCCACCGTGCACCTCCTCGACACGCGCCTCTCTTTCTGCCGAGGATACGTCACTTCCGTGTCCAACGTGTCACCCCTCTCTCATTTGCTCTTCAACTTCTTCAAGAAGCTATACAAATCAGGATACCCTCTATCCTCAATTCATATAATAGGTTTTAGTTTGGGCGCACATGTCGCCGGCTTAACCGGAAAATTGGTGAGAAGAAAACTGAACACTACATTAGGTCGCATCACGGCGCTGGACCCGGCGCGGCCGTGCTTCGCGCGCTCCGACTATAGGTTAGACAAGGGAGACGCGCAGTTCGTGCAGGTGATTCACTCGAGCACCGGCGTGCTGGGAATAGAGGACCCGGTGGGCCACGCCGACGTGTACGTGAACGGCGTGAGCGGCAAGCACCCCGAGTGTCGCGACCGGAGCATCAGTCTCGAGTGCGACCACGCGCAGGCCTGGAAGCTGTACTCAGCGTCGGCGATGAAC
Organism: Xanthia icteritia; assembly: GCA_949128155.2. Taxonomy (NCBI): domain Eukaryota; kingdom Metazoa; phylum Arthropoda; class Insecta; order Lepidoptera; family Noctuidae; genus Xanthia; species Xanthia icteritia. The sequence continues at coordinate 21,232,154 of OX421945.2, forward strand.
GAGAAGTCGCTGATAGGCCGCCGCTGTGCCAGCTGGAACGAACTGCTGCAGAACGAGTGCAGCGGGCAAGAGACTGTCCTGGGGTACTCGTGCAGTTCCAATGCGAAGGGAATGTTCCTCTACAAATCAGAGGAGAAACCTGAGCCGCAGTTTCGAGAACGAGAACTGCAGGTGTTCAACCCGTTTAGCTTACTGAGGTGGCCGTTCAGGAGCTGGCAAAGTAATGAGTAACAAAACACGATAAACAAGTATTTAATAACTACCCACTTAAAATAATAAGGCGCATCTGTGATTCTGTGTTGGTGAGTCGTGACAATTGCAGTAGGTATAAATAATTTATGATTAACTGCGACTTAATTTGCCCCATAATATCTAAATACACAACGTTGTGATTACGTGACTGTGATATTAGTTAATTTATATATGTTTACGTTTGTGAAATGCAGTTTTGTTGTAAAAAGATAAAATATAAATGAGCAGCGTGTTTTATTTTTACGAGCGTACAGCACAAGATATGAAAATTTAAATTTATGCTTTTGGTAAGTAATAAAGAATTACGCGTTTCAGCGTTTTTGTAAAATCATCCCCTAAAGGGGTAACATAGGTGTTAACTGTAAAATTTACATGTAATATTGTTATTCTTGCGTCTTCTTTTCAAGAGATTTAAAGGATTGGAAATACAGTCATAGTCCGTATCTTGAATTAACATTTACCTAGTCTTTATTTAATTAAAATCGGCCCACTCTGTCAAAAGTTATTACAATTTAAAGTCATAAACTAACCTTTCTAATATGTAGGTATTACGTGGTCAATGGCGGCACTGAGCAGGTATTACAAATTAAAAGTGACAACAATAGTAAAATGAATAATTATTTTAAGGAATTTAGAATCAAAAAACCTGTTTTATTTATTTGAAAAAACCGGACAAGTGTGAGTAGGACTTGCGCCCTGAGGGTTCTGTCTAAAAGCTGTGCTTGCTCGGCTGCCCGAATTTCCAAATCCGGATTGAAGGCCAACTTAACTTTTCGGGAGGTTCCTGTTTCGTATCAGGCGGGAGGAAACGCCCGGAGAACACGGTTGAGCATACGGTGGAGGTCTGCCAGGCTTGGGCAGAGCATCGCGGTGTCCTTGTGGAGGCGATCGGTGGCGGGGATCTCTCGCGTCCGGCCCTGATCCAGGCCATGGTACGGAGCGAGAGGGCATGGGAGGCCGTCACCTCCTTCTGCGAAGCAGTAATGCTCGCGAAGGAGGAGGCAGAACGCGTGAGGGAGAGGACAAGTTCGCGCCCTCACGCTCCTAGCCGCTGCAGGAGACGCCCTGGGCGTCGGGAATCGCAGGCCGATTCCCGGCCACCGTAGGCGCGGGCTTAGCGGGTAGCTCGCTGTCCGATAAGGACAAGACCCGGGTCGACGGTGCGTTGTGTTCCACGCCCCCCCCCCTTAAGAGATGTCAGCAAGTGAAGGGGTCCGATAGGACCGATGCCTGCCGGGGTTGCGGGAAAGTCCGAAAGGGATACCGTGGCCCCTGACAACGTACAGGCAATTGAAGGAACACGGGTGGGTTTTAGTCAGTAAGAGTCTGACACGCCCTCCTGCTCCACCCAGAGCGGGAGAAGTTATTTGATAATTTCATACCCAAAAAAAAAAAGGCCAACTTTACTTTTTAATTGAAAAATAACTTTACAACAGACTAAATGTTACTTCAATTTTTGATCCCAGATTGAAGAACAAACTTCACTTTGCAGTTCATATATACTTAACTATAAATTACCAATTGTCGGATTTTCCTCTTTACTTAACCTTTCTTCTCGCCAAACTTCATACTGCTATGCCGACGGGAAGTACCAAATAGGCTTTGGTTTATTTGCGAGTGTCAAAATATGCGGCATTAGTGGCCGTATTTTTTAATTGCGTTGACTCATCGTTGACTTGAAAGTTTGATTTTCGTTACTAGATCCAAGGGACCGTAGATCTAAGTTTTTGATATCTATTTCAACTTGATGCCTCCACGCGTTCCTGAGAAAAACCCCCTTTTATTTTTTATATTAAGCACTACATATTAAATAGAAATATACATAAGGATACAATTATTATTATGATATATATGATAAGATTATTAGGTTACAATTTATTCGATTATATTTAATTATAAAATCACTTAATAAATGGTAACGAACTGGCATGCAGGTGCATCCACCTCTCCTGAACCACCAAGTCCCACAATACCCTCAGGATACTGTTAGTACTGCGTCGTAAGCGACTTAGTAGCGAGGCGCCCCGCTTCCTAATAATAGCATACAAGTCATCAGTTTGCGCCTGCGCGAACGTCGTAGAAGCGCTGCAAAACCGCGGTAGCCCTAGTAGCACTCTAAACGCATTGTTGTAGTGTACGCGCATGGCACTGTATGCTCGCTGCACATAGTTGGCCCACGTATAAAAAGACTGACAATAGGCTTTAAATAAGGTCACCTTTCCTTGTTCAGTACAGCGTGCAAACCTACGTGCCAATATGTTATAGCGAACAGACAGAGCAGACAAGTTATCTGTGACCCAGTGGCCCAAGTACTTAAAATGGCTAACCTTATTCAGAATAGCACCGCAAAGAGTGATCGGAGGTATAAAAGAGTAACATTTGGTACCCGCCTTGAAAATCATGTAGGTACTCCCTCTTCTTAGGGTTGTACCTGAGCCCATGAGTCCCAGCATATGTCTCACAAATGCGCAGGAGCTTTCGCAACCGATGGGCTGAGCAGCACCATATCATCTGCGTAGCTGATGTTTTTAATAGGCACTCCGACTATTGAGCAACCCACATTAGCACTGCTGAGCTCGCCGATCAGCTGGTTCATGTACAGGTTTAGTAAGCGGGGCGATGTTAACCCCCCCTGCCTCACACCGCAATCCAACCCGTACACGTCGGAATATACTACCGCCCATTTCACACTGTTCCGCTGGTGACAGTACCAATACCTAAATATCGACACTATCTCACTCGGCACCTCACTGTGCAGCTTGTGCCACAACGTGTCATAATTTACTAAGTCGAACGCTTTCGAGAGGTCTAGGTAACAATCGTACACAAGAGTATTTCTAACCGTGTAGTACTGTACAGTCTGCTTGAAACAGAGGATATCACTCTCAGTCGACAAACCAGGCGTAAAGCCAAACTGAGCGTCATATATATGAAGGTGCTTCTCCAGCTGTCTGTCAAGCAGCCTGTCCAGCACCTTGGCTATGATAGTGAGCGAAACAGGCCTATAGTTAGATACATCTAACACATCACCCATTTTGTTTTAACGATCGGAACTACCACCGTGTACATGAGATCATTAGGTAAGTAATTATGGCTGATGCACAGATTAAACAGCATTGCCAGTACCCTCGGCAGATGTACACCAGCTTGCTTCAAGTGCTCGATGTTAAGGTCATCATGACCTGACCAGACTTACCTCTCACCGTCTTATTAATAATGACAGCTACATCTTTGGCTGTAAAGCTGATACTAACGTCTCCATGCTGCCACTCAGCACCAAGCACCTGCGCCGCCGGCTCAAGCGGCGACTCCACCTTGAAATGGCGTTGGAAGAGGCTAGCAATGTCGCATGGTTCATGAACGTCACCTACGCTCACCGGAAGTCTTGACCCTGGGTTTAATTTATTTGTTGACTTCCAAAATTTATTGAATTTCTTATCAGTGTGATGTTTTGCAAGTATGTCCATTCCGATCCAGATCCTCATTGTTTTGACAGTATTTTAATTTTGATTAAAATAATTTTCTAGACATTTTATTATAAATATATCCGGATTTAGGTTTACTCTGTAATAGCCACATCTAAAAACAAAGTCGAGCTTCCCTGTGGGCACAACCCACATATTTGTGCCAGCCAGGTACATATGTATTGTACTTCCGTTTAGGTACACTACAACTTAGTTCCGTGCCCCTAGATAATATACCAACGACGTCAAGGTCGTTCTGTTTAATAACAACTTATGGTCCTGATTATAGTAGGGCATATAGTGACGGAGGACTTATCTGACGATGCTGATATAGAGAGGGAGCGGAGGGCGTTGGCGGTTCGATGTAATATGGTAGCCCGCAGGTTTGCGCGTAAGTAAGGATCTTCAATCTGCCTTGAAAAGTCTCGCTTTTCAAGGCATACTGCCAAACCTTCTACACGCGCAGCTTATGGGTGAAGTATACTCAGAGAGCCTACAACGTCCTGCGCGTCCAATGTAATAATGGATTTAGGATGTTGATGGGGCTTCCGCGCTTCTGCAGCGCTTCGCAGATGTTCGCGGAAGCCCGTGTTGACGATTTTCATGCCATTACCAGAAAAAGAACAAAGTCAAAGTCAAATCATTTATTTCAAGTAGGCCCGTATAAGGCACTTTTGAACGTCAAAAATTTACAAAAAAAATTAATTGATTCTAGTTGCCCCTTCCAAAAGGTAGTTTTCGTATGGAGAAGAATGGGCAAGAAACTCCACCGTTACTCTTTTAAAATGTTTTACAATATTTTGTATAAGTACATTAGTTATATAATTATATGTGAGGACGATGCACCTAGAAAAAAATTATTATACCACAATAGGTAAAAAGAATTAAGAATTAAAAATGAAGCAACAACAGATAAACTAATTATGTGATAGATACATGGTGCTCACATATTTACAAACATTGTAAAAGTAGACGATCCTCCTAAGATTCCACAATTAATAAGTCAGTGTGCGAGGAATTGGTCATAGAAAGTAAAATCAATGTCATATAATAAAAAATAATAATAAAATATACACTTAAATTTGCAACCAGTTTGATTTTGTCTTGATTCTAAATTATCCTATGGAGCAGGACCAGCATGTTTCCAAGCATTCTTATCTTGGATATAATCCTCTAATTTGTAATATGCTTGTTTACAAAGTGTACTTTTAATATGAGCTTTAAATTTTCTTTCATTTAATTGCAAAATATCACAAGGTATTTTGTTGTAACATTTAACACAGTACCCCATAAAAGATGTATGTACTTTAGATAATCTGAAAAATGGTTGATCTATTTTATCTTTATTTCTAGTATTAAAATTATGTCTATCACTTATTTTATTAAAAAGATGTCGATTTTTTCTAACATACATAATATTTTCATAAATGAACTGGCAAGGTACCGTCATAATATTAATCCTTTTAAATAGTTCCCTGAGAGATTCGCGGTGACGTAGATTATAAATGGCTCTGACAGCTCTCTTTTGCAAAATAAAGATGGATTCAATGTCAGCAGCCCGACCCCACAGTAAAATGCCATACGACATAATACTGTGGAAGTAACTAAAATAGACCAATCGCGCGGTTTCTACGTCTGTTAACTGTCTTATCTTTCTAACAGCATAAGCGGCTGAGCTTAACCGCCCCGCAAGAGATGTTATGTGAGGTCCCCATTGTAATTTCTCGTCTAATGTGATTCCCAGGAAAACAGTTTGATTAATAAATTCCAGTTTTTCTCCGTTCAATATGATGTCACATTCGCTACTTCTAACATTAGGTAATTTAAATCTAATGCATTTGGTTTTTTTTTTTAGCAGCGTCAATAATGGGTAGGTTGCGCGGAAGCTCCAACAATATCCTAAAAACATTATCAGACAAAGTGGACAGTCCCTTTATAAGGCACTGGGTACGGAGGCACGTGCCAACGTGTGTTGGGCCACGTCAGTTTTAGTTGTTTAGTTTGTAAGAGTTTACTAACACAGTTTTTAAGTCATTGTTACTAACACTATATGGATTGTATGTACAGACGCCAGCAGGTCAACCTACCCGAAACTGTCAAATTTTCCCAATCAACTTTGAATCTTATGCAAGCATAAGGTTCAAAGTTGAAAATCTATTAAAGAAATTTGACAGATTGTAGTAGGTTGATGTGCTGGCGTCTGTACTTGTATGTGTAGTCCGTAATAAAGAATATATTATTATTACACAATGTATCTGCACAATTAACAAATTCCGATGGAAAATCTAGCTCTAAGATTTTAATTACAATAATCAAAATATTTTTCTGTCTGAGTTTGATCCCTTTCCGCCCATTTTACCCGACTACAAACTTTACTAAAATTAACACGTTTAGGCAAAATAACATTAAAATTACATTGCAATGATATAGGATAATGATCTGACCAGTAGGTATCATATATGACGGACACATTAAGTACAGATGATTGCGCGGCACTTGTTATTAAACAGTGGTCTAGCTTGCCAGTATACTATAGTAGTCTTTGGGTCTAGCCACGACTGTGCGCCGCTCACCTGGCACACGAACGTGTGTGAGTCACTCGGCAACACCTCCATATCTGCACACGACCACGATTGTTCCGCACAAAATCTTGTAGGTAACCCTAAGTGATAGAGGTGATGAAGGAAATCATACATCTATCTACTGAAATATACATATAGTTCAATTATTTGTAAATCTAAAATATTTACTTGTAATGGTATTAAGAAGTTAATATATTGAGTATGATAGGTATCAAATTAGTAGTTTATTGTATCTTTGTACCTACAACTAACGACAGGATCAGTGGCAGGTAAATGTTTTGTCAGCATTTGGTTGGTGCATTCGGGTATCAGTCTTGTTGAGTTGTTGTTTTGGAGTGTAGATATAAGCCGGGCTGTTGTTGAGGTCCACCACAGCATGTCGTTGATGGACGCCGCGGCCGTCTCAGATTTCCAATAACGATGCACTTAATACACTTTCTATCACTTAGCATAGTTAACATTTGTTATTTTAGTAAAGAGTACCGCGAGCTTATTTTAAATGAATAATTTGACGAGAGGAAATTTTTTGAAAAGTGAAGTTCCTGTGCTACCAACAATGAGAATAATTCTATTTAAAAAATTATTTACAATATTTTTACTCTAAAGGCTTGTACAGACCAGCGCGACGCGACGGCGCGACGCGACACGAACAATACAATTTCTAAAAAAACTTCACGGTATAACAATAACCGGTGTCGCGTCGCGCTGTCGCGTCGCGCTAGTCTGCACGAAGCTTAAAAAAACGCGATGTTAGACGCTGCGTATTAGAAATACTAGTTTGTTAATAATTATATTTCAAATCACCGTGAAGTAAAATTGGTTATTTCTAGTAAACTAGTGTGGATTCGTTTAAACGGTGCTAATTCCCAAAAAAACAGAATCACAATCTGTTAAACATCTTGATTAGGCCGTAAAATATTTACTGCCTGATCAAGATATATTAGGTACGTATACTTTCTTTAAAAAAAAAAACTTTATTGTACGTTTGGTTTAAAATATGGTTTCCAGCCGCGCCGCCTAAAAAATACGCTTGAGAAAATCACCCCTTATTTAAAAATAATCTCAAATCCAAAGGAACACTTGTGTTTCCTATATCTACGCAATTTAACATATCTACGTTTTCACAAAATTGCCAACGTAGCATGCCTGTCAACGTGGCGTCTCCAAAACTATTCAAATCAGATTGATAACTTTCCTTTTGGGCGTGAAATTTCATTAACCTCGCTGTAGTTGGAGCAGCAATTTGGTAAAATATCACGTTTCTCAGGCCATTTATATTCCATCAGAGCTCATCAATATATCCGGGGCAGCACATCGTGTCCATGACGGCTGATTAATGGTACTCGGTGGGCCGGGGGCGGGCCGCGGCCGGGGGACGGGGCGGGGAGCCGCCCGTCCCCCGGCCCCGGGCACGCGGCGTATTCGCTGATAGTAGACCCGTCGAGTCCAGATTGTATAATAACTAGTCCGTCTATCTATTTTTTATCGATTTGGTTTGGGATGCCGCCTGCCGAGACAGTTGAATGGACGTCGGCACGGCATTGCTCGGTGGTCTTTGTAAGGGACCTGCCACATTGTTGTTACCTAAGTATTGTAAGTATTCGCAAGTTGCAACGTTTTTAAGCAAAATACTTAAGTATCAACTAATAAAGCTCTATTAAAAGTACCTGTGCAAGTATCTATCTGTAAAAACCCGGGAACGATTTTTTTTTAACGAGAACTTTGTCAACCGAAGGAAAGCTACGAAACTAAAGATAACAATAACGTGAAAAGACGTTAAACTACAAAATGTTAAACAATACAGGTCATCAATAACAGAAATGTGGGTTTTTGACAATTCACAAAAAAAATGTCATTTATTGTTTTTCTTTTTCACCCACTTGAATTTTACAGAATATAAGTATACGCGTTTAAAAAATTCACCTGTATAATTTTCTCGATACGGAAATTTGTTGGGCTTTACCTAGACATTCCATAACTCCACAAAGCTATTCATTAAATCATATAAGCTGCTAATGTGAAAATAGAAACAAATAAAGAACAAATCAAAAGCGCGGCGGCACCTTGTAACTGTCAGGTAGTTGAGTTCCACACTGACAACTTTGCGCATAGATGGCGGCAGGTGTTCTCTGTAAGTACTTAGTGAACAACTGAACAGCTTCTGTAGACTCGAGCGAAGTGACGTCAGAGTGCTGAGTGTCCAATCCTCACACTGAACTACAGGGTGTGGGAGAGCGGGTCGAGTTAGTTGGCCATTGTTTGTGTCGACTATTGGAGCAGTTCGAACTATTTGTAGTTTTTTTGACACGTCATGCATATTTTAGTAAAAACTCAAATATGTTACACTAACATAGAGTGATAAGGTTGTTTGTCTGTGTACTTATGAACTGTACCAATGACACGAGTCGTTTTACGGGTTTAATAAATAGGGGTCAAATATAGGTCAAATAGTACAAGTAGCGTGATAGCGTTACATTAAATAAAAATACAACCGATATGTAAAATATTTAGTTAAATAAAAGAGAAAACAACCGCGTAGGTACCTATAAGTAAACGCTCAAGTTCACTTCAGTAACAAGATTACGAAAACACAAACTAATAACTTTTACTGAGAATCGCAACTATCTTGAGAGTACTTTAATTAAGACAGCCTATCTTGCCAGCAGTTCGTCCGTTACCTCCGGGCCCCCGGGCCCCAGGCGCCGGCAGGTACCCGTGTTTCCAGGAAGCCGTGGAGGCTGCCCCCCGGTTGCCCACGTTTGCCCACTCGCGCCCCTCGTCTGGTTCTAGGAACATGTAATTAGTTGCGCTGTGACGTCCGGGCACGCCTTCAGATACAATAAATGTTTAGTCACCACACGGATAGCAACAGAAGGTTTAGTCTGCTTAAATTGTTAGTAGTACATTTTGATGCAAGTGTGCTTGCATCTAAGCTTGCGTTAGTCATAGTGCAATGATAGATGAATACGCGTATCTAACGACGTTTTTCAACAAACTTGCGAGGAAACAGGAAAACAATAAATGGCTCAAAATCACCAAGGTGGCATATTCCAAGGTGGTTTTATGACGAAAAATTTTACAAGCTATAATTACGAAAGTTAGTTTATTGCCACAAAGCTTGTGTTAAAACAAAACTTTGATAGAGCGAGGATAAAATTATTATTTTTAATTTTATTACTACAGAGTTCGGGTTTCGGTTAGCTTAAATGAAAAAAAAAAAATATTTAGCACCACTCGTGCTTAATGAAAATATGTTTTTTTGGAATGTTTCTGGAACTTGATTATATAAAATAATTTAAGTTGATTTATAAATTAAAATTACCCTTTTGCCTGTTTAATGAGTTTAATTATTAGGAAATTGCTTGATGCAATATTTATAACGTCTTTATTCCAAACGTTGTTTTATGAGGTAACTACCATGAATAAAAAATTAATTGTATGGCAAATAATACGTTATTAAAAAAAAGTTTATCAGATAATTATTTTGTTAATTGGAAAATCTTGTTGTATATTGATGAAATAACAAATCATGTTTTTGCCAATCATTACTTGTGTATCTATAGTACACCCACATTTCGCCAGTTATGGTTAAGTCCCATGTAATGGGGGCGAGCCTATTGCCATCAACCGGGCACAAATCCAGACTCCTGGCTGCTACTGAGAAATTTCAGAAAGAAAAACCTAATGACACTGCTCGCCCTGGGAATCGAACCCCGGACCTCATGTTCAGCAGTAGCGCCTGCGACCACTAGACCAACGAGGCAGTCAACAAACAAACTTTAACATAAACATACCATGTAACAGTTTTAAAAACTGATATTCCAATGTGGTCGTTTATAATTAATGCAGCTGCTTGTGTTACATATCAAGTATGTATCATTGTGCTCTAAAAACATATTATAGTCTCTGTGTAGTGTAGTGCTCTTGTTAAAACATATTATAGTCTCTATGTAGTGTAGTGCTATTGGTAAAACATATTATAGTCTCTATGTACTGTAGTGCAATTGGTAATACATATTATTATTGTCTCTATGTAGTGTAGTGCTATTAGTAAAACATATTATAGTCTCTATGTACTGTAGTGCTATTAGTAAAACATATTATAGTCTCTATGTACTGTAGTGCTATTAGTAAAACATATTATAGTCTCTATGTAGTGTAGTGCTATTGGTAAAACATATTATAGTCTCCATGTAGTGTAGTGCTCTTGTTAAAACATATTATAGTCTCTATGTAGTGTAGTGCTATTGGTAAAACATATTATAGTCTCTATGTACTGTAGTGCAATTGGTAATACATATTATTATTGTCTCTATGTAGTGTAGTGCTATTAGTAAAACATATTATAGTCTCTATGTACTGTAGTGCTATTAGTAAAACATATTATAGTCTCTATGTACTGTAGTGCTATTAGTAAAACATATTATAGTCTCTATGTAGTGTAGTGCTATTGGTAAAACATATTATAGTCTCCATGTAGTGTAGTGCAATTGGTAAAACATATTATAGTCTCTATGTACTGTAGTGCAATTGGTAATACATATTATTATTGTCTCTATGTAGTGTAGTGCTATTAGTAAAACATATTATAGTCTCTATGTACTGTAGTGCTATTAGTAAAACATATTATAGTCTCTATGTAGTGTAGTGCTATTGGTAAAACATATTATAGTCTCCATGTAGTGTAGTGCAATTGGTAAAACATATTATTGTCTCTATGTAGTGTAGTGCTATTGGTAAAACATATTATAGTCTCTATGTACTGTAGTGCTATTAGTAAAACATATTATAGTCTCTATGTAGTGTAGTGCTATTGGTAAAACATATTATAGTCTCTATGTAGTGTAGTGCTATTGGTAAAACATATTATAGTCTCTATGTAGTGTAGTGCTATTGGTAAAACATATTATAGTCTCTATGTAGTGTAGTGCTATTGGTAAAACATATTATAGTCTCTATGTAGTGTAGTGCTATTGGTAAAACATATTATAGTCTCTATGTAGTGTAGTGCTATTGGTAAAACATATTATAGTCTCTATGTAGTGTAGTGCTATTGGTAAAACATATTATAGTCTCTATGTAGTGTAGTGCTATTGGTAAAACATATTATAGTCTCTATGTAGTGTAGTGCTATTGGTAAAACATATTATAGTCTCTATGTAGTGTAGTGCTATTGGTAAAACATATTATAGTCTCTATGTAGTGTAGTGCTATTGGTAAAACATATTATTGTCTCTATGTAGTGTAGTGCTATTGGTAAAACATATTATTGTCTCTATGTAGTGTAGTGCTATTGGTAAAACATATTATAGTCTCTATGTAGTGTAGTGCTATTGGTAAAACATATTATAGTCTCTATGTAGTGTAGTGCTATTGGTAAAACATATTATAGTCTCCATGTAGTGTAGTGCAATTGGTAAAACATATTATTGTCTCTATGTAGTGTAGTGCTATTGGTAAAACATATTATTGTCTCTGTGTAGTGTAGTGCTATTGGTAAAACATATTATAGTCTCTATGTAGTGTAGTGCTATTGGTAAAACATATTATAGTCTCTATGTAGTGTAGTGCTATTGGTAAAACATATTATAGTCTCCATGTAGTGTAGTGCAATTGGTAAAACATATTATAGTCTCTATGTACTGTAGTGCAATTGGTAATACATATTATTATTGTCTCTATGTAGTGTAGTGCTATTAGTAAAACATATTATAGTCTCTATGTACTGTAGTGCTATTGGTAATACATATTATTATTGTCTCTATGTAGTGTAGTGCTATTGGTAAAACATATTATAGTCTCCATGTAGTGTAGTGCTATTGGTAAAACATATTATAGTCTCTATGTAGTGTAGTGCTATTGGTAATACATATTATTATTGTCTCTATGTAGTGTAGTGCTATTGGTAAAACATATTATAGTCTCCATGTAGTGTAGTGCTATTGGTAAAACATATTATAGTCTCTATGTACTGTAGTGCTATTGGTAATACATATTATTATTGTCTCTATGTAGTGTAGTGCTATTGGTAAAACATATTATAGTCTCCATGTAGTGTAGTGCTATTGGTAAAACATATTATAGTCTCTATGTACTGTAGTGCTATTGGTAATACATATTATTATTGTCTCTATGTAGTGTAGTGCTATTGGTAAAACATATTATAGTCTCCATGTAGTGTAGTGCTATTGGTAAAACATATTATAGTCTCTATGTACTGTAGTGCAATTGGTAATACATATTATTATTGTCTCTATGTAGTGTAGTGCTATTGGTAAAAAACCGTTTCTTCTCACCAGTGAAAACAAAGTTCCAGTGGCGATTCCTCACATAAATAAAGTTAGGGTGAGGTTCTTGAGTTTTTTTATTTCAGTACTAAGTCTTTTGGGAAGTAAGGCTTAGCTTTCTCTTCGAGCTGAAGAGAAAGCTAAGCCTTACTTCCCAACACTTTATAGTGTTCGAGAATTTAGTAAATCAACTGTGTCAGAGTTAGCGTTTGTTTGTTCACTCAATTCTATAGAAAAGACTTCACAAACAAAGTAGATCCAAGATCTCGACCATTCATTACTGCCCATTGTACTCGTACTTTGTATGCTTTTGTATGAAAGAAAATCTATAGAATATTATCATTATTCTTTGTAATGAATGACTGAAGATAAACATACATCACAGACAAGGATAGTTTGTATTACTATATTTTTTTTAACTAAATACCTATTGTAGTTATCGACGAACACGAAATATCAATTATGGTGGAACTATCAGCCAGGGACGCTACGGAAGTCGGTGTACCGGAGCCGGAGTCGGAGGTTTTAAAAGCCAATGCCTGAAATTGACGTCTTTATTTTTTCTCGCGGCCATCAACCTAGTCTTGTTTTTCTAGTACAGAATAGTGTAACAAAAGAAACTTATTTGACATGCATATCTCTAAACTCAGTCCGAAATGAGATATAAGAGTTAGAAGTTTGAATGTATTTATTAGCTTTGTAGGCAATTTTAGACTCCTAGGTGCAATGTTAGTGTTAAGTTACCACAAAATAGATAGCCACTTAATGTTTTTGGACATTTGAATATTTGGTACACCCCTTCCCGTACGTTACGCACTCCTCACCAATTACACATTGACAGCTCAGAGGGAGTATGATGGTAACATAGTGAACTGTAGATTTGCTGACCATCATTATTCTGTTAAGTACCTGGTACTTCTTGAAAGACCTACACTGTCCTCCTATACCTAATAACACTGTTATTTGAAAATATTGTAAAAGCCCATTATTTTTAAAAGTGTAACCGTGGAGTTTCTTGTCGGCTCTTCTCCATAGGAAACAACCAATTGGAACCGTGCACCTAGCTTCTGACGTTTCATAAGTGCCCATATAGGAAATAAAATATTTTGAATTTTTGAATTTAGTGCTACATGCTCTGAGTTTACGGTTCTTTACGAATATTTGGGCTCTGAGTTGAGAAGATTAGATCTCGTAAGTTAACTACGAACATCCAAATATTGTAAGGCTGTTTGTTTACATACCTGTCTGATGTTTCTGACTTCTAACAAATAAACCATTATGGAATGTGCTCTTCCACATATTCCACAGTCAAAACAGTAGATCATCGAATATGGTTGTTGCTTCGATTAAGATTTTGTATTTATAATTATTACACCATAGTGCAAAAACAGGTCAGCAATCTGAGTCCATAAAACAAGTGGGCACTTATGAAACGTCAGAAGCTAGGTGCACAGTTCCAATTGGTTGTTTCCTATGGGGAAGAGCCGGCAAGAAACTCCACGGTTTGCTTCGTCATACGGGCGGACCGATCACTCACCGCTCTTTCTTCGCTGTGATATCCACACCCAGTGTCACCACATGAACATCTTGTATTGATGTTAGTATATACCTCAGCTCGTCGATCTTTCCGGGTTTAACCAAACTTCATATGTTTGAATAAAAATACTTCAGGGAATTTGTTGTTGTACGGTCACGGACTTTAATTACACGATTAAACACGAACTCAAACCACATGCTCGTCAACAAGATGACAAATTACTAATAATCCAAAATAGTCTTATCCATAGAAACTTATAAGTCAACCTTATAAGTTGTCAATGATGAATCAATGCAATGTTGCATACGTTTAACCAATCTAGTTGATACTGACCTTCTTTGAATTAGAGCTCATTAAATACTCGTTATTTCCGAAAACCTATCTGATGACAATTAGTTCTATTTGGTCATAGAACTAATTGAATTTGATAAAATCGTGGGTCCGTGTTTTTCCGATGTCTATGACCAATCTCATCTTGGACGAGAAACGGCCAACGAGAAACGGCAAACGGCTAACCCACATATTTTGACTAAGGTGAAGAGTTTGTGAAGTTAGGGCTTGTAGAGTTAAGGCGTGTAGAGTTATACAAGCTTGGCTCTACTTGAGATCTGATAACTTTCTGACAGTGCGAGGCATACGGTCTCGTCTTGGCAACATTTTACATGAAAATGTTTTTGGTGGGATCATGATTTCTTCGTACGCTAACGTTACTATCGCTAAGCTAAAAAAATTGTCACCCGGTTACGGTTGCAACCTGCAATTGGTTGAACTTGAGTAGTGACTTTGATGTCAAGTTTGCAGTTCTGGGTTTCAGGTTAGCCAACCATAAATATTGCATGAATGAAAGTGTAACATTCACAACAACAAGCGTTCCTAACCAAAATGACACGCCTGTCAAACACTGAATGATAGATAGATATTAGAAATAATTTTCTTCTTCTTTAATACGAATACGTATGACTTTGCATGTCTGGCTGGATATACGAGTAAACCTGATTTGCATTACACGGCTAAAATACGAACAGTGGCTTATCAATTAAAGTCCGTGACTGTACAAAGGCTATCGTATTTGTTCGTGATTTCATATTTTATGTTTTTATTTTCATACCAAGTCCCTAAGCGAACCAGCAACAACCAAGAATTGCTGAAACATAAAGTAAACGACAATATCTCCATTGACAAATTCAACGAGTATTTTGTCGCAGTTGGTCAGAGCCTTGCAACTAACATCATAATTAGGCGGCTGACAACCGGGGACGAACAATGCCAAGGTGTTGAAGGCACAAACCCACCCAAACACTCGCTGTTTCTGCTCCCTACTGACGATCAAGAAATAAGTATTATCATAGACGATCTCAAACACGACAGCGCTCCAGGTCTCGACGAATTTTGGCCTCTGCTCCTTAAGCACATAAAGAGATACATACTCGAACCCTTAAAATACATATGTAATCTGAGCATGGAAACTGGAGTCGTTCCTACTTGCTGGAAAACTGCTGTTGTCACGCCCATTCACAAAAATGGGTCCAAGCAAGCCCCTGACAATTACAGGCCAATTTCATTGCTTTGTGTAACCTCTAAAATCCTTGAAAAACTGGTAAACAAGCGCCTCGTCAGCTTTCCAGAGAAAAACTCTCTACTCTCGGAGCGACAGTTTGGCTTTCGGCGAGGGAAGTCTACTGAGCAGGCTGTGAGTCAGCTGACTGGCATTATCTCTTCAAACATCGACAGGGGCCACCGTACAGCTGGTGTCTTCCTAGACCTCGCCAAGGCCTTTGACACAGTCTCAATTCCAACACTGCTAAAAAAACTCGAATCCTTTGGTGTCAGAGGACTGTCCTTAGATTGGTTCAGGAGTTACTTGTCTGATCGACATCACGGAGCCACTTGGAAAGAGGCTATGACACACAACATGAACATGGCTAGAAAATAATCTTTTAACACTAAACCTTAAAAAAACGAATTTCTTGACCTTCCACGTCACTCGATCTAGCAAACATCGATTCTTTAAAAATACATGACAACAAATGCAATGTCCTAACAGCAGCACCCACCTCCGCTACCGATTGCAACTGTAATGCTATTATTATTATTATATTTTTTTTTTTACTCATTATTGCTTTATTTCGTAGAATTGTTGTTGCCATGTCTGAAGATGTAAGATACACCTTGATGTGTCGGACCAGAGTTAATGCTGTCTTCTTTTTTTAATTCTTTAGCTTTCGGAATGCCCACTATGATTATGTTTTTACTTCTTGATTGCCTTTCCTGAAGTTCAGCAACCGCATCTTCACAAGTAATCATATTTTTTAGGTTTTTTGGTGGAGTAGTTACTTTTATATTTTCAAGTTCGGTTTCAAGAGCAGAGACCTTCGTGTTTGTAGCAGTATTGGAAATTTTCAATTCGGCTATCTCAGATTTAATCTTAGTTTGTTCTGTAGCCAGATTTTTAATCTCGTTCCTAATTGATGATACGTCATCAGAAATGGTTTTCGTTATCGGTTTTGACTTTCAACAAATCCGTTCAAAGTTGACATTACTTTTATGCGAAAATTGTCGAGGTCTTACTTAAGATCATCTTGTTCAGGGTTTTTCCGTTTACGAAACGTCACCTGCAGCGGAATCGTATTATCTATTTATTTATTTAACCATTTATGTACACACATATATAAACAGACAAGAAGAAAAGAACAGAAAAATACGTACAAAGGTGATGCTTATTTCTAAATTTATATTAAGTGATTGGGCAACACCAGGTATTTATAAAAGTAGGCAGAGGTTATTTGAATTGTATCATGAAAAATCATATAACCATGATGAAACTTTTAAAGAATTCGTTAAGAAATATTCAAAAACTTTTAAAAGAGCCTGTTCCTCAGCAAAAGCCATACACATTAAAAATAAAATAAAATCTTCTGGAAATAAAATTAAAACTACTTGGAATATTATTAATTCAGAAACGGGAAGAACGACAGTACGGAATCGTGACTTCCATATAAAAATCAATGATGTAGATATTAAGGCAGACGTGGAGGTGGCCACTGAGTTTGAAAATTTTTTCACTAATATTCCCATTTTAACAACCAAAACTCTGTCATCGTCATCCTCCACTTCTGCTTACTCAATACTTAAAGAATGTGTACCAGAATGTGACAAACTTTTTGAATTCACAATTATTACTGCTAAAGACATTATAGAATCTTTTAGAAATCTTGATGTTAAGAAAACTGCTGACCTTTGGGGATTATCAGTACATACCTTGTCTTCAATAATTGATGTTATTTCACCCTTTTTAGCAATCGTTTTTAACTCTTGTGTTGCATCTGGTGTTTTTCCTGATCTGATGAAACTTAGCAAAGTGATTCCACTGTTCAAATCTGGCAGCACAACTGATCCCACAAATTTTCGGCCTATTTCGATTTTACCATCATTGAGCAAAATCTTTGAAAAAATAATTTTAAAACAAATTTTAGGACATTTCAATGCACATAATTTACTTCATCTGAAACAGTTTGGTTTCACAAAGGGTCGTTCAACTACAGACGCGGGCGTGGAATTACTGAAGAGCATATTCGAGGCCTGGGAGGAGTCGCAAGATGCTCTTGGCATTTTCTGCGACTTGTCCAAGGCCTTCGATTGCGTACATCATGACACACTCATCAGGAAACTGTACCACTATGGTATGAGGGACAAGGCTCTTGACCTTCTGACTTCTTATCTGAACAACAGAATTCAGAGGGTCGATATTAATGGCAAGAGATCTGCAGGATCTGCGGTCACCATGGGCGTTCCGCAGGGTTCAATTCTAGGTCCTTTCTTATTTCTAATTTATATAAATGACTTACCTTACCACATAAGGGATAATCACAAGATCGTCTTATTCGCAGATGACACTTCCCTCATTTTTAAAATCAAACGTCAGTTAGTCAACTATGAACAAGTTAACGATGCACTCTCTAAAGTTGTGCATTGGTTTAATGTAAATAATCTTCTCCTGAACGAAAAAAAAACTAAACTCCTTAGATTTTCAACGCCAAATGTCAGGCAGCTAACTACTAATGTTCAAGTTAATGGAATAGAGTTGGACCCTGTAGAGTCAACAGTTTTTCTTGGAATAACTATTGACGGTAAATTACAATGGGGCCCACACATAGAAAAATTGTCAGGAAGGCTTAGTTCGGCCGCTTATGCTGTTAAAAAAATTAGACAGATAACTGACGTAGATACAGCCAGAATTGTTTATTTTAGTTATTTTCATAGTCTTATGTCTTATGGGATTCTTCTCTGGGGAACCTGTGCGGACATTAATACTATCTTTGTTCTACAGAAAAGGGCTGTTCGAGCCATTTACAACCTAGGTCCAAGGGATTCCCTTCGAAAAAAATTCAGAGAAATAAACATCCTGACTGTAGCCTCACAATATATTTTTGAAAACCTATTACATGTACACAAAAATATATCAAATTTTAAGAAAATGACCGATATTCATAGTTTAAATACCAGGAATAAACACAACCTTGCTGTACATCGCACACGTCTCCACAGAGTAGGCAACTCGTTCATGGGTCAATGTATACGCTTTTACAACAAACTTCCCATTGATATTCGAAACTTACCCATTAAACGATTTAAAAGCTGTATTAAAACCAAACTTTGTAAAAAAGGGTACTATAAAATTTCAGATTATTTAGAAGATAAAAAAGCGTGGGATTGAGCTGCTCGCTCTGCTAAGCTTTGTGATAAAACTATAAAATTTTACATTTTAATTATTATGTAAATCATTAAAAATACCAGTTTTTTATATACATATTGACATTGTTGAAAATTATATACAAAATAACATGATTACTTTGTAAAGTATTATATTGTTTTAATTATTGTGAATGTGAGGACTATGTGGATATTTTATTTTTATTGTTTTTCCTCTTTCTTTATTTTTTTCTTTCTCAGTTAGTTTAAATGATGGTCTGGCAGTTTGAGTACTTTATGCGACCTACCCAAATGTCCTTTCTTTGGTATTGTTCGTCGAGTTGAGCTCCTTAAGTTCTGAGTTGAGCTCTACGATTACTGACAAATGCTTGCACTGACTGGACAGGTCCACTCAAATCTGTGTGGTTCTTTCCTCAAAAGACCATTTCAGACACTAATCTACATGGTCCTCATATGGCCTGACCAAGATTATGTCTGGACTTTAAAAGAGACTGTGACCTCTGAGTTTGTTTCGGTCTTTCTTCTCAGAGTAGTCAGATAGGAAACGCCGAACTCATCTAGCATTTTCTTCTTATTTTTTTTTTAATATGACGTGTAAAAGTGATTGCAATATCCTATTTACAGAATAAACAATTTCATTTCATTTCATTTCATTTCATTTCATAAAGAAATCTCTTCCAGCATACCTGCGATAGTCCTATCACAGGTATGCTGGAAGAGATTTCTTTGAAGAGGGTAAAATGAGATGTAGACACCGTGTGTAAGAGTAGAGAGAAAGTAAAATACATAAAATCAAAACAATTCACTTAATAAAATAAAATAATATGAGAATATACTTACATACATATGTACAGTCACGGACTTTAATTGATGAGCCACTTGCCACTGTTCGTATTTTAGCCGTCTAATGCAAATCGGGTTTAGTTGCTTATACTCGTACATCCAGACACGGAGAGTCATGCGTCTTCGTATGATAGAAGAAGATTTCATGCAATATTAACGGTTGGCTAACCTGAGAGCCAGAACTACAAACTTGACAGCAGAGTGACTACCCAAAGTCAACCAATTGCAGGTCTAGCAACCGTAACCTAGCGACAGTAACATCGTACCTACGGAGAAATTATGATTGGTCATTTCGACATCGGAAAAACTCGGACCCACGATTTTATCCGAACGCGTAGCGTCCAAGATGATGTTCATGACAATTATGATAACTGTTGCACACAGACCCTGCTGATGCATTGTTACAATTCTATGACGAATTTCTTCAGAAATTGCATCTGGCATTATCGCGTAAATAGCTACGGCTCCGATTTACTAAAATTCGAAATTATCGTCTCTGACATCGTCATTTCAAGTTTTCAACTGTTACTATCTTCGGATAGTTTTTCAGAAATAACGAGTATTTATAGAGCTCTAATTCAAAGGAGGTCAATATCAAATAGATTGGATAAACGTATATCATTGACAACTTATTAGTCAACCTTCAACCTCTATGGATATGGACTATTTTCGATTATTAGTAATTTATCATCTTGTTGACGAGCATGCGGTTTGAGTTCGTGTTTAATTGTGTAATCTCGTGAATGTATAAAACTACAAAATTGGAAAGTTTGAAAGTGGCTCATCAATTAAAGTCCATGACTGTACATACATACATACAATCGTACATACTAAATTAAATAAAATACAAAATAAATACCAACGCAACTATGACGAAGTGGAAAGATAGTGTTCCGTGTTGGTGTCTTCCGTATTAGCGCGATAAATCTGGCTGCGAGCTTCCACGCGTGTTTGTTCCGGACGGAGACCGTAGAACACTAATTTTAGGATGAGTACTTATATGTGTGTAAGCTCCTGTATAATACTACGTGATCGGCGACGTTTGTCAGCTTACCAATGGCGACGCTGCTGCAGGCCGGTCAAAACAAGTGAGATGAATTATAGGAACCTGTCTCGTTAAGTTTCGTTTTTACACTATTCTGTACTAGAAAAACAAGATTTGGTTGACGGCCGCGAGAAAAAAAAAGAAGTCACATTCCAAATCGGCATTGTTCTTTGCAAACAAGCATATTACAAATTAGAGGATTATATCCAAGATAAAAATGCTTGGAAACATGCTGGTCCTGCTCCATAGGACAATTTAGAATCTAGACAAAATCTAACTGGTTGCTAATTTAATTGTATAATATATATATATTTTTTTATGTTGGTTTTACATTCTGTGATTACTCGAACTCACACACTGAGTTATATTACTTGTAAAAATGCTAGGAATATCGTATAATTTTACAATGTTTGTAAATATGTGAGCACCATGCATCTATCACATGATTAATTTATCTGTCATTCCTTAATTTTTCATTATTTTTACCTAACGTGGTATAGTAATCTTATTCTAGGTGCATCGTCTTCACATATAATGATATAATTGACGTGTACAAGATATTGTGAAAACATTTTAAAAGAGTAACGGTGGAGTTTCTTGCCCATTCTTCTCCATACGAAAACTACCTTTTGGAAGGGGCAACTAGAATCAATTATTATTTAAATGTTGACGTTCAAAAGTGCCTTTTTGTGCCTACTTGAAATAAATTATTTGACTTTGACTTTTTGACTTTGCTTGATCGGAGTCGGAACCGAAACCGGAGACGGAGGCGGAAGTAGAAGAAGATGTTTTAAAAAGAAGGCTTTATGAAACAATACAAATATAATTCAGTCTCTTTAATCAATCTCTTTAATTAGTCTCTTTAACTAGTCTCTTTAATCAGCCTCTTTAATAAGTCTCTTTAATCAGTTTTTCATATTAGCGATAATAACATAATCATAATAACAAGTAATACCTACCTAGGGAAGTAAAAATTGAACATGCGGCAATTGAATATACTTAATTTAAATCAAATCCAGTGACTCTTAAAGTGGTAAATTGTACTTTCGACCTTCGGTATAACTCTGATTCAAAATTATTGGATCCGAAGTCGGAGACGGAAATAAAAAAAGAAATCGGAAGTTCGGACCTTACGGAGTCGAAGCTCCGTAACATCCCTGCTATCAACTGTTTTACTGATTCCGTAGGGATTACTCATTTCTGCGAAATATTGCAAATGATTACAATTTGATTGTATGCTGTGTATGTATATTAATATAAGTATTTAATTCGGTTGCAGGCTGTAAGTCAGCTGAAGGAAACAGGTTCTGATCGCTGATCCTAGAGGCACGCGCGTATGCCCGACCTCTGGACCTTTCATGTTCCTTTTCTACATCGCTATTGATACAAGTACTTATTGGTGCAATTTCAAACATGTTTAAAAGCTTATTATTAAGTTGCTTCATTTGTATACGTTATTCCGGATAGTTTGTTTGAAATCCATTTTTACGCGACTACGCCGGCGAAGCAAAAATGAGGGTTATGATTTTGACCGGTATATATGTTTGTATGTATGTATGTTCATCTGCTACCTCATAAGTTCTAAAGTACTGATCATAATTTGACAAATGAGGTATCTTGATCGTCCGCTGGGTATAGGCTTTGTGACTTCACATTAAATTCAATATGGTGCTCTCTAGAGGTCATAAAGTCATCAACTAAAAAAAAAAGATGCAATGTTGGGTATCAAATGAAAGGACTTGACGAGCACATTACAAATATGTATATATATCATATTGTGTAAGTAAATAAATAGGTATAAATGGTTAAAAACAGGCATAAGTGAGACTGTCCTACGTAGGTACGGCGCGGCTGTAAAATTAATACCTCCTATACAATAAAACCAAAACAAAAAAATACTTTATCACGAAATTATAACCCCAAAGTAATTTAAATACAAAGAACTTACGTTTTTATGTAATTTTTAATAGGTAGGTTCTGAACATTTTTGTTAAAAACCTGATTCACGTTTTAAAATAAGCCTACACTAGCTCTACTAGCTGTAACCTACCTACTGAAATAGTGAAATTACACGTCTTATATCGTCGTCGTGATGGCTGGTATCAACATTAAGTGAATGAGAACAATGGTTGAGCTATCTGGAAGTTTTAATAAACTGCCTAGTGAACATGATTTGAAAGAAACGGCAAGAAACTCCACGGTTACTCTTTTAAAAATAATTGGCTTTTACAATCATTTCAAATAACAGTGTTAATAGTTATGGTAGGATAATGTAGGTCGTTCGATAAGTAAAGTAAGTACCTGGTACTTAAAAAAATAGAAAATGGTCAACAAATCTACAGTTTCACATTCACAAAATAGAAAAGAATCTATGAAATAAAATAAAACAAATGCCATTACAACTGTAACAAATCCGAGTAATTATCATGTCCACAAAAGCTACTAATGGCAATTTGGGAGCAGTAAATACACTCTTACATAAATATGCCGTTAATGAGGTACCAGGGAAGCCACATGTGCCGAAGAAATTAATGCCAAACTTCCTTGTCTTCAACGGTTGTGAAAACAAAAAAAAAATGGTGAAAAACTTCTTTATGGAAAACGATCTAATAGGTTGGGGAAAAAGTCTTTTCGCATTATAGTATGTATGAACTTGTAATAAAATCTCTTTGGCTATACTATGTGTATCTGGCTGGTTTTGGTATCATTGAAAGTTTAAATTTTAAAGAACATAATTCCAAATTCAAATTAGGAAAATGTGTGATTTTTATTTGTTTTTCGTACTGTCAAGATGAGTGAATCTAATGAAGAAATTCGATACATTTTAAAATTTTACTACAAAAAAGGTAAAAATGCAACGCAAGCCGCGAAAAAAATTTGCGATGTTTATGGACCTAGTGCAGTGTCTGTGAGAGTAGCACAAATTTGGTTTAAGCGTTTTCAATCCGGAAATTTTGATGTCAAAGATGCACGTCGCTCTGGTCGCCCTATTACGGATAAAATGGATGCCATTTTTGAAAAAGTGGAGCAAGATCGGCATATTAGTAGTTACGACGTAGCTGAAGAACTGGGAATTGACCACAAAACAGTTTTGGCGCATTTGAAAAAAACTGGGTACACAAAAAAGCTCGATATTTGGGTACCTCACGAGCTCACTGAAAGAAACCTAATGAACCGTGTACTCATTTGTGATTCTTTATTACGACGTAATGAAACCGAACCATTTTTGAAGAAGCTGATAACTGGTGATGAAAAGTGGATCACGTACGACAAGAACGTGCGAAAAAGGTCGTGGTCAAAGGCCGGTCAGGCTTCACAGACTGTGGCAAAACCCGGGTTAACTCGCAACAAGGTGATGCTGTGTGTGTGGTGGGATTGGAAGGGCATTATTCATTATGAGCTGTTACCACCAGGCAGGACCATCGATTCTGAACTCTACTGCGAACAACTGATGAGATTAAAGCAAGAAGTTGAGAGAAAGCGGCCGGAATTAATCAACAGAAAGGGTGTGGTTTTTCATCATGATAACGCTAGACCTCACACATCTTTAGCCACTCAGCAAAAATTAAGAGAGTTTGGCTGGGAGGTGTTAATGCATCCGCCGTATAGTCCTGACCTTGCACCTTCAGATTTCCACCTGTTTCGGTCTCTTCAGAATTCTTTAGGCAGTGTCAGGTTAACATCACGGGAGGACTGCCAAAACCACTTGTCGCGGTATTTTGATCAGAAGTCCCAAAATTTCTATAGCAATGGGATCATGTCCCTACCTACAAGATGGCAAAAAGTTATCGAACAAAATGGTACCTACATACTTTAGTTAAATGTAAACATACTATGTTAAAAAATGTTTTGAATTTTCTTAAAAAATGCGAAGAAACTTTTTCCCCAACCATATTTGCGTTTAAACTTACATATGTTTAAACAATTATTGAAAAGGATGATTCGATCATGTTCGTGTTATATTTTTCTCCATTTATGTTACCTATGCTTTTTACCGCCTTTTTGCTTTTTACTTTAATATTTATCAGCGGAAACTTGTAATTGGCCTTCACTTTTGTATTTTTTACAAACACTTAACTCGCATTAGAAAAATTTGTACAAATACCTAAGTAGTTAATTTGCATTTTGTTCGCTCGTATAAATTGAATTTTATATTATTTTATTATTGTAGATAGAACAGTGATTAAGATAGCGTTTATGTGTTTTGAGTTTAGTGAAACAAAAGTACGTTGTAATTAGGTATTTGGGGTAAGTAGATAGTTTATTAAGTTGAAATTACTTATTTAGAATAGATTTCAAAGGTATAAAGTATAAAGTAGGATCAGTAGGATTAGGATGGCGGCATGTAGATTATTGTGTGATTATTTGCTTTGTGACGAAACGTGCTTTTCAAGGTTATTTAAAAATAAAATAAGTTAGGCCCTGCTCGCCCAGATATGACTATAAATTACAAACGACGCGATGGTATTTTCAAACATTTGTTTCCCTTTACGATAGATATCAAATTAAATAAAATGTATTGTTTCCGTGTTTACCTATCTCAGATTCTAGTAGTTTATGGAATAAAGTTTTTACATTTTAAATTGACGAATTCATCAAAAAACATGTGCAGAAGACTGAAAAACATGTAGCTGTTTTATGAGTTCCGGACTGGTAGGAATAGAATTATTTTCACTAATTTGCATGAAGCTCTTATTCGAAAAGTAGATCGAAATACATAGGAATTTAATGAAACGGTTTATTGACACCGTTATTTTGTTAGGTAAACAAGAAGTGACTTATTTCGCGGCCACGATGAAAGTTGAAGTGACGTCATAACAATTAGTAAACAACCATTTGTTTTTTATTTCTTCTTTTGTTTTTAAAGCTGGCCGGCTTCCTTCTCTCTTTTCACCACGCCACGCCACTGGTACTGTATATGTACCTACTGTACTGAAATAAAAATGTACCTTCAAAATTTTTTCACGTAAATTAATTTTGAATTATTTTAATTATTAAAATCATCGTATCTAAAATATAAAACAACAGAAAAAATATGACTGGAGTTGTCGCAAAATAGGTAATTTGTCATAAATGAAAAAAGATTTCCGAGAAAAGTTACGCCACATCAGATGGTTTTATTTACGTATTTAGTTTCGGAGGCCGCGAGACGGTTGTAGTCGGCTCTTTGGTTCGCATCCACTATAACATAAGCAACACGTGAATATTATATGCTAGCTTCTGCCCGCGACTTCGTCCGCGTGAAAGTCTTGTTCCTCCGCATCGCCCGCATGCTCTGTTTCTTATCCCTCCGCATCGCCCGCATGCTCTGTTTCTTGTCCCTCCGCATCGCCCGCATGCTCTGTTTCTCGTTCCTCCGCATCGCCCGCATGCTCTGTTTTTTGTTCCGCCGCATCGCCCGCTTGCTCTGTTTCTTGTTCCTCCGCATCGCCCGCATGCTCTGTTTCTTGTTCCTCCGCATCGCCCGCATGCTCTGTTTCTTGTCCCTCCGCATCTCCCGCATGCTTGTTTCTTGTTCCTCCGCATCGCCCGCATGCTCTGTTTCTTGTTCCTCCGCATCGCCCGTATGCTCTGTTTCTCGTTCCTCCGCATCGCCCGCATGCTCTGTTTTTTGTTCCTCCGCATCGCCCGCATGCTCTGTTTCTCGTTCCTCCGCATCGCGCGCATGCTCTGTTTTTTGTTCCTCCGCATCGCCCGCATGCTCTGTGTTTTGTTCCTCCGCATCGCCCGCAGGCTCTGTTTCTTGTTCCTCCGCATCGCCCGCATGCTCTGTTTCTTGTTCCTCCGCATCGCTCCCATGCTCTGTTTCTTGTTCCTCCGCATCGCCCGCATGCTCTGTGTTTTGTTCCTCCGCATCGCCCGCAGGCTCTGTTTCTTGTTCCTCCGCATCGCCCGCAGGCTCTGTTTCTTGTTCCTCCGCATCGCCCGCATGCTCTGTTTCTTGTTCCTCCGCATCGCTCCCATGCTCTGTTTCTTGTTCCTCCGCATCGCCCGCATGCTCTGTTTCTCGTTCCTCCGCATCGCGCGCATGCTCTGTTTTTTGTTCCTCCGCATGCTCTGTGTTTTGTTCCTCCGCATCGCCCGCAGGCTCTGTTTCTTGTTCCTCCGCATCGCCAGCATGCTCTGTTTCTTGTTCCTCCGCATCGCTCCCATGCTCTGTTTCTTGTTCCTCCGCATCGCCCGCATGCTCTGTTTCTTGTTCCTCCGCATCGCCCGTATGCTCTGTTTCTTGTTCCTCCGCATCGCCCGCATGCTCTGTTTTTTGTTCCTCCACATCGCCCGCATGCTCTGTTTCTCGTTCCTCCGCATCGCCCGCATGCTCTTTTTCTGACTTTAATTTTGCTGGGCTCCTAAGGGTCATAGCGTGACCTAGACGTGGTCGTAGCTAGTCAACCTTGATTATGCAACTATTTAGTTGGACTATTTAGTTGTGGTTCTATAAGGATTAATATCATGATACGAATATCATTTTTCAATTCTACCCGTGGGCCGTTTTTTGATTGACTATTTGAACACAAAACGGTAATTGTGACTTACTTAACTATAATAGTTAGAGAGAAAAAAAAAACTGAAAAAATATGAATAAAACTTGAAGGCCAGCTAGTAAAAGTAATCTGATAGGTTTAACCGCAGAGGTAACGCTGCACTACATACTGCATGCTTCCACATGTACAAAGCGCACTTTTACTATCTCCAAAGTGTTCTTTGTCAGGTGTCTACGACAATTATTTATTTATTTAGATATATTTATAAGTTATTTCAAATAACTAGAAACATAATCTAATCGCACTTCTGGTGGTCAGCCAAGTGTAGACATGCAGTCGTTAGTAACTCATTCACTAGTGAATGGTCGGTGTAATCGCTGATAAATACTGAGCGTCTAAGGACAATAGTCATTGGCCAGTGTAGTGTGGCGTACAGTGCCGCCCGAGGTGCATGCGCATGCCATTGCAGTAAAGTTTAACGATGCAGGCTGATGCAGCACGAGGCAATCTTTCGACAAGCACTTGTATTATAGATATTATGTTGCACGATAATCAAGAGCTATTGTGTACTGTACTTATGGCGTTTCCATAGGGCTCTAAAAAGAAAATGTCGATTCAAAAGCCTTTGAAGATGGCTCTGTTTAAAGTCTTTTGAATCGAGATTTTCTCTTTATTCAATCAGGAGATTGTATGCAGATGTACATGATAGCATCTTACAATGAGGGTAGTTTGTGTAAACTCAACGCATACTGAGGGCCTAGTGTGAGTTTTTTTTAACCATCTCGACTTTACGCATCGACTGCGTTCGGCGTTTCTATAGTCTAATCTAATCAACTATGACATCAAAGAACATACAAAAACTTTCGTTTTGTAAAAAAGTTCTTATTTCTCGCTTTTTAATTAATCAATCAGTCTTTATTTGTAAACATAGGTTCCAAGAGTGTGCAAGATGTTACAATTGTTATAATTAGTGGTAATTGTTGTTAAGTGAGTCAGTTTGCAGTTTATCTAAGTGACAAGAGTCTAATGTCAGCTACTCATATTTTTTTACAAAATATTGTTTTTACCGATGCAGGGGCGTTAATCGTGGAGGAGTTCTCTTGGTACTTCACCATCAGCTCCACTTTTCCATATTGTAACGAGCATAAATTGCTCGGCAACCATATTAAAGTAATCGAATCGCAATCCGTGAAATACTTATTATTGAGCAGTTCTGGTGGCTATCTCTGGTCAGCATCAGTTCCACTTCACCAAA
The DNA here is from genome assembly GCA_949128155.2 of Xanthia icteritia. Lineage (NCBI taxonomy): Eukaryota > Metazoa > Arthropoda > Insecta > Lepidoptera > Noctuidae > Xanthia > Xanthia icteritia. The sequence goes on from OX421945.2 coordinate 21,260,614, forward strand.
TAGTGCATTCCGAGAGCAACTGCAAGAATTACTATAAAAAATATCCAAATCGCTAAAGGTGTGCCTATAACATTTGAAGAGTTCTCTCGATTTCTCCAAGATCCCATCATCAGATCCTGACCTGTTGACAATGGGACCATCTCGGAAGTATGCCCTTTCAAACAATAAAATAATTTTGCAAATCCGTCTATTATGACGGAGTTATGCCCGAACATAGATAAGAAAAAAAAACATTCGAATTGATAACTTCCTTCTTTTGGAAGTCGGTAAAAAAAAACGCCAACATTACTAAAATAAATAAATATATAATAATAATGATAATAACCCCACCGCCGTATCTCTACGTTGACGTCGTGGTGGGGCTTGCGCGCTCCGGGGATGAGGAGCCAGACCAAGAGAGATACAGAAACCCACAGGGCAGCATGTGGCGAGCGGTTGGGCAGTGGCGACCCCACGGACGCTATCTCCGGGAAGAAGTCTTGTTCCTCACCTCTGACTTGCCTTTATTGGCCGGCTGGAGTGAACACTAACGAGGAATAGAGACGAACAAAGACGTAAAGAATAATCTTAAAAAAGATTTTTTGCTATTAAACTAAATAAGTACCGAGGATTAAATTATCGTAGTAGGGTATCAGAAATACAACAATAGTATGGAATTATTATTAGTGCCACATTGTGCCAGCCGCGGGCACTTCCCGAAATGGCCGGGTCACGCTCGGCTGGGCCCCATTGTGGTCGCAGGGCTGTAGCAATGAGCTGATATTGTGGGGCGACAGGTTCCTGATGAGAACCAAGTCAAGATTAAAGTTACTTGACAGAATTTGAGAAAGTATTTATGATTGATTCATGGTTTGTGTGAATCTGTTCCATCCATCGAATGTCGGTTATTGTTGTCAGACAAGTCATTAAGTTAGGTCCACACAATAAAAAAAGTATTAATTATTACTGCATAGACCACCAAATAACTTTATATTAGTTTCTATCAGGAATTCAGCTGACGCACAATGCACTGCTAAATTGAGTTCGTTTAGTAAGTGAATCACTGAATATAATGACCATTTGTTATAACGTCATACCATCTAGGCAAGTCCTAATTAAAGCCATTTGCACGTGATATATATATACTCTTATATAGTTTCGGTGCGTAAAGTTAGCTAGCTATGCAAACATGAGATTAGAAATCTTGATTTTAGGGCAAGCGTAGGATTAGTGCAAACTGTAATGTTCATAAGTGACAACGAACAGTCTCCACACGAACACGCTAGTTCGGCAATAGTTTTATTAGATCGTACGGACTCGGCTTTCTGAATTATGATGTTTCAATCAATTCAATTGTTTTCTGTTGAGAACTAGATAAAAACAGTGTAAGTCATCCCATACCAGTTGTTAACGGAGGGAAGTAGATGAACGTGCTACTTCATAAGTACTTACATAGTGTACCGTGTGCACCGAAGTCTTACCCCTATAAATGTAACAAGTAACACGTGTCTTCGAATACATTCAGCAGCGTAGCTTTGTTCGAAGAGTAAATCCGAGGGTGAATACAAAATGTACCGTAGCTAGGTAGTAGACAGGTATTCTTTACAACACTCTCAAGGGCTCTAATACCAGAGCTTGTTACACCGGACGTGACGTGCATAGCAACGCTCCTGAGCTCAACTGTGTGAACTAAGATCGATATACTTACGAGAAACTAATGACATTCGCACGACGGGCCTCTAGTACAGCCGTACAGCCGTACAGGCGCTAAGCGGTAGACTCACAGGACCGTGCGTTTGTTCTCTAATGGACTTTTGATACGAGCCCCTTGCACCGGATGCGGTCGACATTAGGCGCGACTCAATTGGACGCGCCCAACTAGGAAATTATCGTTTTAGCCGCGGCTAATGCTCCTACGATTATTCTCGAAGTTCCATTCCAGGAAATTAATAATCTTAGTTTCGTTAAACAGAGCTCGTTAGGAAATCATTAACCCTAACTGTGCGTGAAATCTACACCTTGATGACAAAACTCGGTCGCATTACAATGTTCTCGACAGTTCTGAAAATCGTTCTATGTTAAATGTCATTCTAGCTACCCTGATATTTATAGTTAGTCGGTGTACACGGCGCCACATTACGCGCTGCTATTTAAAAAGTGTCATGTGTGCAATTAGCGAGATAAGGGCGATTGCAGATAGTCGCGCCCCCTGCCGTGTCGCAGCATTACCGCGCGTACGTGCGCGTTATGTGATAATGCTACGGAAGCGCGCAATTTAATTGTTACCCTCCGACTAGCTGCATGTCGCTGCGACTGTCATATACCTATTGCACACACAATACTTTTGGTGCAAATGTGCCCCTGGCATAAGTTCAGTTATTTAGCAAATGACATGAGTTCGCACATTAGCACTCCCACTCGACTCCCATATAAAAACGGACAGCAGAAACTTGATTTGTTGCCTGCATGTGCGTTTTTGTAAACAGGATGCAATGACTTATCAGTAAATCTAGCATGTCTGGCATCACGATCGCACGATATCTAGATTTCCGTTACGTTTGCTTCTGCCAAAGACTGTGAGAGTCGCCAAATATCGATGCAGCATCGATTCTATCGCGAATTTGTGGATAGCAAACAAACGCTGATTTATTGAAACGCAATGCAGAATGAACTCGGATGTAGCATCGAAATCGTTAATTGCCGACGCTGAAGTCGCGTGTGTGCCGGACGTCACTAGTCCCTGCCGGTCTGCCCTGTCATTTGTGTTCCCTGTAATTGGCCCGAAATGATTGGTTACTTGCTATTCCCTTTCGTGTCGCACCGACTTTTTTGGACTAGCAAATGAACTGTCTATGTCCGACTTGACCGGTTGAAAAGCAGTCGAGCTATATTTAGAGTTGCGATTTATACGCGTTTTGCATGCGGGCGTGTTCTGTAGGCCGCCCGGGCCGCTCGTAGCCTATTGGCAGTCTGTTTGCGGCCGCGCGGCCCTTAGCCAACGTTTCCTAAAAAGCGCTCGAACCACAATGGAGTTGTATCGATGGCTCGTTTCTCAGAAACATCGAGACTTGCCTTTGGTGCGCCGACGATGTACCGCCTGTATGCCTAATGGGAACTTCGTGTGAGAAGTAGCCGCGTTGATGTGATGTAGGGCGACCACGCGGACCCTGCAAGGAATTGTACTGAACTTAAATATTACTGTAATGAAAGCCTATCATTCGTCATCGACTCCATGACAGATGGCCCAACCGCTACAATTCTCAGGGTGGAGTTACAAATAAGGATTTATAATTAACGTGCCGGTTTCCTCGCAGTATTTCGTGCCCTGAATCCGGTAATTTTTAAACATGCGCCGGTCGGTAATTACCGCAGTCGTGTCCGATACCGATACCCTTAACCGCAGGGTTATCACGAAACTGTACACCGAGCAGCAAGGCATCGCACAGGATGTGGCCATGTGGGGCATGCGCTACTGAACCGTGCCGTAGACATACATCATTTATTACATGAAGTGAGTCGACTGTTCTTAATTACGAACATAAGAATTCACGCTCCAATCCAGTTTAACGATGCTCTTGAACATGTTTGAGTGCTAATGCAATTAGAAGCAGATATAAGAGCTGCTCGATAAATTAATTAGAGAAGCACCGCGCCGAGCCGAGCACGCCGCGCCGCGCCATCGCCAGGGGCCGGGCGAGCGACCTCGGGGGGAATATTGAAATATACTGCCATGTTTCATATTTATGCGAATATTATATTTAACTTTCAAACTAGTTTTATGCATAACGCAGTACACGTTCGTAATTCCCAAAGCGGCGAACCAAATCCGTACTCCGGCCATTTCCGATGACTGTGTGGCGATAGCGTCATTAATCGGCCATCACGACCACAGAGCATGATAGTATAGGTACCTACGTACTATGTAGCTATGGACTTCATTTTGGTATGTTTCACAGGTAAAACCAAACACATTTAATTCATTAGAGGCCCATAAACGCATTAATTACGTCATAATGTAGCTGACTTTCACCTCTTTCGTTTTTTCATCGTCCAATGTATCTTTTTTGGCTACAGTTTTGGAGCTCCAACAGTTCACCTTACATGTCTGTCTTGAACAGCTGTCCTTAGAGGTCCACTTCTAAAGATGGGCTTCCTCAACGACCGCTAGTCTAATTCAAATACCGTACTGTTATTTACAGTGAACTAGACTTGGTTCATACTTGTGTAGCGTGCTCCCTCACTTCTTCCTAACGAGTGGTTGTTCTGATTGATACATTCAAGTAATAAGTGGTTGCTTTGATTTGATTGACAGATGCAGGTAATAAGCAGTTACGTCGCACTTATTCACGACAGATGGCGTTGTCGGTTGCGTTCTCACGGTATTTCACAAAATTACCGATTTTACATAAAATGCGGGTTTTTTCAATGCGTATCGATTTTTGTTGAGTGAGTGAGGAGAAAGTAACAGTTGGAATATACCGAGACGTGTGCAAAACAAAACCAAAAAAACATATCGGCGATTTTATAATTACTTAACGCAAAAGAAATAGAGCAACTTTTATCTTTAGGTATCTCACCATGAGTCTTAATTTTTCATTAAAACGTCTCTTTGTATAAGTTTCTGCGAAGTTCTCCCCGTCAGTCACTCTTACCTTCCAAAAAATTCGTGATTCTGTTTTAATACCAATTTCAATGTATTCTTCAGCTGTTATTATGAATACTTAAACTAATTAATATAAAACAAATAATTACATACGATTTGTATAATAGGGACAGACTGAATTATCAGACAAAATAAATGTAAACTACTCGTATTTGCCCGTAGCAAGTGAAAAAATCTAGAGACTTACATTTTGTGGATTTTAAAAGAAAATTATCGTTCAGCAACATTTCAGATATTTGCGAAGGTTCATTTGTATTATAACTTGAACACACAAGTACACAACTTCAGCATCTGTGACACACAAACAGCCAGTCGTCCATTGTGTTGTCAGGTCACTAGTTGTGTGGGCAAGATTCACAGACCACACTTTGACTTTATTGTGGTACAGTGAACTATATTTGTATTATAGTAAGGTTCACATTCGTATGCAACGCTTAGATTAACTTAGCAAAGTCAAAGTGCGGTCTATGAATCTTGCCCTAGCTCCACAGGGCTAGAAATTAGTAATCGTTAGATCCATTACATTGGTGGCACACAATTACACCCGCCCGCGTCGAGCAGGCCTTTAACTTGTTATATTGATGACGAATACCTATAGGTAAGGGTTGATAATTAAGAGTATAATTTAAACATCTGCTCGTAACTCAAATCGCAATAAATTTCAGTAGGTATCTTTTATATTGGCTCTGCATATACTGTCTGAGCCAGACTTATGTCCGTTAGTGCAGTAACTTGATTGAAGTAGCTTCAGACTACGCAACTCTAAAGAAACACGTAATTAAAGCAAGGAATAAAGATATAAGTCAGTACCTACCATTTGTACTGAAATAGACTGTTTTTCTTACTGAATAACAATTTTGTTATGAACATGTAGTGTAGGCACTAATAGGCTCGCCAATGACTAATTAAAGTTGAATGACACTTTAACCTGTATTGTGTATTATTTCATTTAGCAAATTTAAATAATAAACTCCTCTGTTTGTTTTTATTGTAATTATGATACTCTATGATAATTAGATAGGATCGTTCCACATATCTGTTGGCTGACAGGTACTGTGTGCGAATATTTCAATGTAGCAGTTTCGATAATGTGTTGCTCGGGCTAAAATGTCCGGTACGTAAACTGAATCCAATTTTTATCTCAATAATGTAATTGCGATTTCTTTTGCTTATAAAAATCTTGAATTCACGGACAGACATCGCACAGCCTAAGCCGCTGGGTCTAGAAGCTGGCTATTTTGCACCAGAGTTCCTTAATAACGAAGGTGAGTACACTGAGCACTGAGAAAGGACTTTTGAAAATACATCCTTTTAAGGCGTTCAATACGGGATGGTAGTTTGTATGGAAGTGCGTCATTTTCGCCGAAGGGAAATCCCATCCCGAACAAAAAAAAAAAAATGGGCAGCACTTTTTCTTTAAATTAAAAATGCAATTTTTCGAACTGCTATTCTAATTAGTAATAACAGAAAACAGACACTGAGACGTAACGCGGCCATGTCCGGTGTGGAACTGCCCTGTGACATGAGACATGATACAGTGTTGAAGATTGTAGATGTCGCTGCTGATACAGTGAAACAACGTCTTTAGAAATATAATAAATGTGTTGAGAAAGAAACGTTACAAACAAGATGTGTGATGTAGGCTATCATAGTTCTCTATGTGGTCTGTGATGGCTATCATTGACGTTTGTGAGTAGAGATAGTTTGTAACAGGTGAACCATGACACTCATCTGTTACCTACCACTGTTGGTGTTACACAAAAATAACAGAACCAAATATCTATAACCCAACATCACTTTAACATCACTTTTTTTATTATCTATTATCACTGAATAATACAGCAATACAAATAGTGTGACTCGCTATAATAATTTAATTTGACATCTTTATAATTTAATTTTAATTTGGACCAATATTTTAATTGAATTTATTTGATTTTTAAGCCTATGACATGTATTATATTACATCTGACAATTTTTATTTTTATTTGAAGTATAATAATTTAGTAATGTTATTTTAATAGTTATTTAATTAGGTTAACAATAATATAAATATTTGCACACCTTAGTAGGTAATGATACAGAGTACTTTATAGTTATTTGTAACATCTGTTTATATATATAATATTATATATACCTACCTACTTAAGCAAATAAATAATTTGATTTGATTTGATTATTAAATAATAGCCTGTTATTTTTGTACGGACGATTAATACGTATTTAAATCTCAACTGAATATCTTCTTTATTTCTTTTCGTTTTTTTTTTTTGTCAATTGTCAGGTAACAGTTAACACGGCCTAATTTAGAAGTCACTTTTTCGTAAATTTTTGTTCTTGTAAGCCCACCCACTGTATTTTTAGGGATAGTTAATATTTAGCGCTTCTCTTTTTAGCGTAGTTCAACCGGTTTAGTAAAAGTGAGAAGTAAACATATTCGAAGTAAATAATAGGTGTTTTTCTTTTTAGCAAGGGATTCCTTAATGAGGAAAAGATTATGTAAGTAACCTATCGTATTAATTGGTAACCTATACCTAAGTTATTTCGATTCGCATACTGGTAGGCTGCTTGCTGTTACTTAAACGTATGTTGGTAGGCAGCGGATAACGGGCAATATTCTTTAGAAAGTCTGATACAAAATCTGCAAGAAAGTTTCATAATTTCATGCGGAGTTGGGGCGCATGCGCACAACGCCAAACAAGCAACGTTTTCAACTTTTGCACGATAGTTCGGCGATCCTACATACTTATCATTGGCGGAGAATGGAGATGCAAATATCGTTCAATTTAGTTTTGATGTAGGCGAGGAACCTTGTACATATAGGCTTGTGCGAAATGGTAGGTATTACCTAAACTAAAAATGTGGAAGGAAAATTTGGAACTACAACTTACATAATTATGTAGATGTACAATATAGACATTATTATAGCACATAATATTACCCATACATAGTATTAATACTCGCAAGCAACTCTAATAAAGTACATTCCTTTAGCAATTTTATGGGCAATAGCAAGTCATAAATGCGAAACGATCCGAGATAGCTTCCATTGCTCGGCTCTTGTTGGACAATAACGGGCAATGCGGCCGGTTTGCAAAGTATCCACATTTCATGTAATGGCAGCGGTGGCAGGCGATGTTACGCTCATCACGTCAAACAGGTGTTGTTTCAATTTCGTCACAGAGCACTCGTCAGATACTTGACAAGCTCTGCCCGGCCACTGCGGGAATGGTCATTACCTTCGGTCGTCTTTTTTCAGTGCACTTTACCTCACAAAGGTAGCAGATGCGAGTAAATAATAGCTAAAATACGTACATTACAGTTATTCGCGCATGCTAACGAGGATATTAATAGTGAAATTTGAATAATTTGTGACTCGTTATGACTGTTACTAGTTTAGCTAGAGCTCACTCGGTAAGAGTTGACTGTGCACGCCAGCCGCCACCGCCTGCGCCGCGGGGGACCAGGCGGGGGGAGGAGGGCTGGCGTACGCTCACGGATTAATGCTTAAAATATTTAATTAATCATCTCCGGCTAATGATGCGTCTGCTGGGCGTTGCCATGACGACCTCAGAATATTACCAATTACCCCGTAGTCAGGCATCGGCAGGGAACATGATTGGCTCCTTAGTCACGACTTTAGAATTCAATCTACCTTTCATCGTCTGCGCGCGACGTGTGGGTGAATACCTTCACATTTTTTTCTTGAGAAACGCTTTCGATTCTACAAACTTAAGCAGGAAAAATACTTGGAAAACAAACAAATGTTTTACGACTACACCCATTCGCGTTTGGCACATAAAACAATATTACTGCAGTTGCCAGTTGCGACCATTTTAATTACTTTCTTTCTGTAAACAAAGTCGTTCCATCCTCGACGACCATGGCGCTGCAAGGTTCGTGTTGGATAAGGTTTTCAGAATAGCTCACTGTATGTTGCCTTGTATGTTGCTCACTACCTACCGAAATAGTAATCCCAGATGGTTCAGTATAATGTATGGAAATGCACGCTAGGTGTGTAAGTAGTTTTGGATTTCGGGAAACTCTAAACGGGTCTCAACTTAGAGGAAGTTTTCTCGCTATAGCAGATACAGAAACGGATTCGAGCGAGTGCTCGGCTGCCGGATGCCGGCGCCGACGGACTCCTAACGACTCAATATACAACGGCTCAGCCGTAACTAGAGCCTCCGACGAACAATGCTATAGCTTTTAACGGTCATAATAAAAGGAGAAAGCCCATAAAGTGCGAAATATAAAACGCTCGCCGTAAAAAGGTAAGTTAAATAAGTTTATTGCGCGCCGTTACTTTAATTTGGACCTGCTGAGGTACCTAATGTGCCTATAGGTACTAGTAGTACCGACAGCGTACTCGACCTAACAATGGTGTGAGACCATGAACAATAGCAGTCACATGGTGCACTTTGTCGGCCCCGTTACGTGTTAAATATCATGCATTGTCCTTTAAATAACACCGCCTTTTAACTTTCATGTTTTTTTTCACAATGGCGTTCGCGTGAATAGACGTTGCTCGTGAACTATTAGAAATATAAGTTGCGAAATTGCTTTTCTGCAGACTTGGAGCCGATTTGGATGCAATAAAGCCCTTAGAATACTTACTCGGCAGAAGTCGATAAAAGTAGCCCCGAGTGGAAACGACCTAGAAACTAGAAAGAATCCCTACAAACTGTAGCATGCCTTGCAGGCGATGCATGCATGTGTGTGAAGCGTGGTGTGAGTATCATAGGTATAAGTAATGGCATGAACGGCGCCGGCTTCCCCCCGTAGTAGCCACACTATGACACGGTGCCAATGACGATATTATAGAAGCTCCCGTCGGGTGTCGGGTGAAGATGAAAGGGTTAAGGTACATAATGCAGGATTCTTATTTACGGTAATCTTGACCCTAATTGCACCTACATTTATGATTTCGGACAGAATGTAGGGTTTTCGTAGTTGAGTTATTGAGTGAGTTTATATACTTTTCTGCCCTAAGATGTTCTCATTACTGAAACGCCAAAATCTTCCTGGGTGGCTTCATGTATTATTTATCTGGTTGTTTTTGCCATTCCGCCCTTTAATTTAGAACTTTACACCGAGTTTAGTTTAGTTTAGTATTATTCTAAGCAACTACAACAAAGTAAAGATATTGCAAATGAGATGTGTCAGCTCGTCTCGTAGTCCGTAGCTTAGAGAATAAAACGAAATAGTCGCGCAGTAGTAGCACCGAATAGTTCCTGTAATCCTGTAGTGGTACTGTCGACAAACGCAGTGAAACTGTGACGCTCACGACACGCTCGCGACACAGAACCACTTATATGGCTTTATTATGGATCAAAGCGGTTTTAATTACGAATAAAGCTTCGTGCAGACTAGCGCGACGCGACAGCGCGACGCGACACCGGTTATTGTTATCACGTGAAGTTTTCTTAGAAATCGTATTGTTCGAGTCGCGTCGCGCGTCGCGTCGCGCTGGTCTGCACGAGCTTTTTGAATATTTTATTTGCTAAAAATACGTCACGTTATCCTTGTGTAGTTTGGCAGTCGTCAGTCGTGCTAACGGGAGCCCTTCCGCAGTACATAATACACTTTTTAGAAGATCCGACGCGACGTTATGATACCACAATATTACACGTCATTCCCAAATTACCGATTACACAAGTGAACAAATATTCATTGATCAAAGAACATTTTCGTCAAAATCGATTGAAAAAATTCTTCATTGGTTTACACATTTTCCTGAACTCAGTAAAAATATTCCTTCCTTCGGGGGAAAGTTACCAACAAATAAAATGAAGAAATAACACCTCCGCGCCGTTAGCCAAAACTTTCCGCGAAAAACACGTGGCAGCAGCCCTGGGGTGGGGCGGGGAAACCCATACTTTATACATTATAAATAACTAACTACCTACTACTTGACTGTCTTCGTTTCAAAATAGAAGTATTTTTTATACTTTTTAAAGAAGTACCTAGTGTATTGTAGTGTCTTTTAAGATTTGTTTGTGTCACTGTGCTTAAATACAGGTTTTTATTACTTATAATTAGTTGGTTTTTAACCACAATCCATTATTCATTCCATGAAAACGCAAACCTTCAATCATTCCTGTCATGGCGGAGAAGCTCTCGCAACACTGACACCCTTGAGAGCGCTTGTTTGAACTGCTTCATCGCGCCGAGTGTACAACAGTACATACGCAGATTAGATTAGATTGATTCGATTAGTCTCGGTTTGTTTGTGTTTATTTATGCACATGTGTACTCTCGCGAGTACGACCCGCACGGGTGAGAAGCGGCTCGTGGATGTTTAGACGCCACTCGCTCGATCACGGCGCTGTTACGGAGTTAAATTATACAAATTGATCATGGATGCTGCATTAGCGCACGTTTTTTTTAAATTATTTTAATTTAATTTTGTTCAAGCGAGAAAAATTCTCAATAGTAAGGTATACATATAGTATTCTTCAATGTGAACTTCGTTGGTAGGTTCACTAAAGTATTTGGTCATTGTGTGCGGATCCCGTCGGGCACAACTAAGTAGGACCGAGGAACTGGACGCAGCTATATAGTAAATTCAACACAAGACTAGAATTTGACGCTTCTTTTCACTTCAAATTCTAAAGAATCTCCTCGCTTTATGAATAGAACACCTACCATGACGAAAAGACGTGGAATAGAAGAAAGAAACCCTGTGTACACTTGCACCGACGACGCGCGACGCTCACAGACGTCCGCACGGTGCGATATTCCGGGAAGGGGGACTCTCAAGCTGTGTGCAAACACCTTTACGTTGCTTCGTGTATTATTCCCCGTAGAGCGGTCAGGTTACATTGTTAGCGGGTCCCATCGACCCCACCTTTACCTTAACTACTTTGCAAACATATTTTTCAATTATGATCAGATAAGGTTTCTGTGAGATAAGTCCATGGCTTTTATAAAGAAAGTGGTTTTCATTGTTATGCCGTTTTTAACTAGAAGATTTATTCCTAGCAATAATTGGCTGAGTCTTCTCCAATTCATGTGTCATCAAATGGCGGACAGGTTGTACAGTAACGTCCTGTAGCATCCGGTTAGACTGAAAGCCAACCTCAACATAGCGAGGCAGATTAATTGTTATGGTCGTGATAGGACTGGGTTCATGACTGTTAGTGGACCGTCTGATGTTTGAACCCCAAACGATAGCTCCACGGTATAATTTCTATAAAAAAGTTAATCTCCACCCGCCACCTTCATTAATTATGGACGCTTTAACTACAGTAAAATGTCCAAGTCATCTTCGGCGCGTCTATTAGTTCCATTCATAACGGCTTCGAACGAAAATCGATTATTTTGATGTCTCACAGACTTCTTTTGTTGTCAGATTCAGTCAGATTCAGACTTCTTTTGTCAGTCAGATTTTCCAATATGTGCACATATTGGAAAATCCCTTCAGACTACAGAATGTTACAGTATCAATCAATAAACTCAGCCGTGAGCATTCCCATACATAGGCCTCTCGCAAGTGATGTTACGATGGCGAGCAATCTTAGGTACGTCGGCATGCAGTGTACCCCGCCACCTTCATCAGGCGCTCAGTTGTCTGGGGAATAAACAGAACAATCAATAGAAATAAAAAGCCGAAGGTTAAATAGCGTGAAACATCGTCGGTATACAGAAGGTCGTAGATTCAAATCCGCCACAGAGCATGGCCAACTATTTATTTTTTAGCACATTTAGAAGTCGCTAAGGTTAAAGTATTCGCACTGCACCGTACTTGAACAACTAAATATTATGTTTGTATGGCTTCGTGACCTTTAGCTGTTCGCTATAACAACTTTCTTTAAAGTGAAAATATATTGTGAGGCATTCAATGCAGAATGCTGACCACGCACAAGATCGATCGAAGTGCATTTCAGGCGGAGACGGACAATGCCACTGCGAGCAGCCGGCAGTGGACAGCGCTCCGGAGACGTCATTATTTACCTACCTATGTTCTGCAATGCTGCTGCAGTAGGTACATAAAGTAGTACTAATAACTGCTTTATAGTACACACTCATTCTCATAGCTCGACACTATTCCGAAGTACTAGGTGCGTTTCAAACGGAGACCACGATTAGAGAGTGAAACAAAGCTGTCTGTCGTAGAAAATTGTTCCCGATGGCATCGTCAAAAAATGCCATCTGTGGCCAACTATCTGTGAAGTCAGACAGACATCGTATGTAGGAACTGTACCTGTACGCCATTTTGTCTTATACGCAATGTAATATCTATCACCTATACCTATCTACCAACCTTTTGCGGTCATGGACTATCAAATTATCAATAACATCTCTTGCCTAAGGGCGGTACACACTGACAGACCAACATTTCGTTAGGGTAGTGCTATGTCGTCGCCACCCCCCGCTCCCTGGCTCCCTCCCCCGGGCCGCCCCTCGCTTTGATCTCTCTGTTCTTAATTACTGGCTTCAAAAAAATCCGGCGCAAGTTTTATGGAAGTTATAAACGCTCCGGTGTAGCTACCGCACCTCCCATACAGAGTAGGTAAACCAGAAGGACTGAACGACCACTTTACTTGTTTGTAGAACTTAAAAAATATCCTAGAAGTGATGAAGTGATTCGTTTTCGTTTCTCTATGGTAGGTATGCATACAGGGTAAACTATGAAGCTAGGACTTTGAGATGACAGATTATTTGAGATGTAAAGAGTACAAAACATGCACTCAGACACACCACTCGCAATTGTACCACGTTGACAATCTTTACTATGTGTATGGGGGACCGGGAGTTCTAGAATACAGGCCTAGGCTTAGTTAAGACTTCAGATCTCCCACAAATTACAAAATTTTGTCAAAATAACTGTCAACTTATTATGTAAATATAAGAATGTAATTTGTGGAGATAAATAAACATAATTTCTATTTTATTTTATTTAAAACGGTCATGAGCTCTATTTCGGAGAAAACTAAAACGGTAACGGCAGCAAACCATAACATGAGCCTTCTGTACCCGTCCACTCTGTGGCCGCACCGCCGCCGCCGCACAGTGGATCGAAAATCGGCTGTAGAAGACATAGGATCTCGATTTCTTAAATGTTATTTTTTTTGCTGGAAATGACTTCTGCTGATCATTACTGTTCTATAAAATGTCATATGAAGTAATTGTGTGCACAAATGGAAGAGTTATAATTTTTATAAGAAAAAAATGTATGGAGCTGACATGAAAAATGAGGATATCTCTGGAATCGAAAGGTTGGCCATTATATCCTTGCACACTGTTATAGTACTATTTATTTGTGAATTTTTGACATACTTAATATTGCGAAATCACTTGCGATTTTTTTTTAAAAAATCCTCAAATTTAAAAAAAAATTAATGTTTATGATATGTACATTTGAATGCTTAAATATGGCTATGCCAAGTGTAACTTACAATATTTTTTATGCTTAGACCAAAACATTCTAAGAAATCACAAAGTCGTATTACCTACTTTGTGATTTTCATTTGAAATGACATGGTAATTATGAATTACGTAATACGTAATCTTGTCTAATGCCTCAAGTCCACATTAGCTAATGATTAATAAAACTTAATACCTATATACCTAGTTAAAAGGATAAGTACCAAAATAATTTGGGGTACTCGCTAATTTAGCAATTAGTGCAGGATTAACTTAATGAAAGTAATTAGATAAATGTGATACCATCATTAGTCAATAACAATAAATAGTCAAACATTGGATTCACAACTTCAGTTCATTTAGAGCATTTCTAATACTAACATCTATCCTAATCCTACCGTGTCTTTTTACTCAGTGATCGTGAATAATGGAAAGCATCGTTACAAATTTTTATTTGTTTGTTATTCTGAGCAATCAGGATGCTTCGTCTTTCGATCATGAAATATTGTTCAACACACTTGTTATTCGACTGGGGTCTAGCCTTTCAGATGAAGACAGTGTTACCGTGAAAGAAATTTGTCGAAGATTTACACGGGCATTTCAAAAGAGATGGTTACGATCTCACAGGAAAAGTGAAGTTTTTAGAGGTGATTACAGTAATTGGCTTGAGGCAAATATTGACTGGCCAAACTGCGTGCAAACCAATTTGCTCATTCAAGAATCAACAAGTGAAAATATTTCTACAGAACCTGTACCTGAACCTGTACCATCAACTTCAACAATGAAATCAACTTCAACGATGACAAAAAGATCTCGAAAGCCGTTTGAAGATCTAAGTAACAAGCAGAAGAAGAGACGATCTGATGAACATAATTATAGGCAATGACCCTAATGAAGTAGCTTATTCAGCTGCAGCACTTTTGAAAGGAGATGGTCATGAGGATATTGCATCTGTTATTGTACATATGCTCCAAAATCCAGAAGCAGCAGGAAAAATCAAGGAAATGTTGAACAAACCAGCTCCTTCAATAATAGTTTCACCAGAAAAAGCACTGGGTTTGCTACTTTCATTAAAACTATCGAAATGGCAATATATCACATTAAGGGAAACGACTATTCGAGAAGGTTCAAAGGAGATATATCCGTCTTACTATAAAGTGCAAAAAGCTAAGCTACAGTGCTACCCTCCGAAGACATTTGTGACTGTAACGGATTCATTTGCTAAGATTGCACTACAAGCGTTACTAGATTTAACAGTGAACAGAATTTTTGAAACTATTCGTAGTCCTGATGCGATACAAGATAAACAATTGATATTAATATCAAAGTGGGGATTTGACGGTGCATCTAACCAAAGTAGATATAAGCAAAACATAGTGGTCAAGATGATTCCAGCATATTTATGACCTCTTTGGTTCCATTAAAGTTGACAGCTGACGGTGATACCGTATGGGTGAATCCAAAACCCTGCTCACCTAGGTATTGCCGTCCAGTCCAGTTTAGTTTTGTGAAAGAAACCAAAGACGTTGTCATAAATGAAAAAACTGCAATGGATAACGAAATTGAAGCTCTCGTTCCCTCAAAATGTCAAGGACATGAAATTAGTCACAAATTAATGATGACGATGATTGACGGCAAAATTTGTACATATCTGTCTGAAGCTAAGTCAAATGCGGCCTGCTACCTGTGTTTGGCTAAGCCTACAGAAATGAATAAGTTAGATGTCATTGCGTCAAAAACCATTTCTTCTGGTGTGTATGAGTTCGGATTATCATCACTTCATGCCCGCATTAATGTGATGGAATGTCTTCTACACATAGCGTATCGTCTCGACTTCAAAAAGTGGTCTGCAAGAGGAGAAGGTCATCAAGAGTTATTGCATTCACGAAAAAAACTCATTCAAGATCGATTCAAAGATGATCTCAACCTTTTGATTGACATCGTTAAGCAAGGATCAGGCACAACTAACGACGGGAACACAGCAAGGCGGTTTTTTGAATTTCCTGATAAAACTGCAGCGATCACTGGATTAGATGAAGAACTAATACGCAGATTTGCTGTGATTCTGCAAGCTATCACATCTGGAGAGATTGTAGACGTGCCGAAATTTAAAGAATACGCTAGAACAACCGCTGAAAAATACGTGGAACTGTACGATTGGTACTACATGTCATCAACCGTCCACAAATTGTTGATTCACGGAGGGGACATAATTGCAGAAAATGCTATTGTACCAATTGGAAGTCTTTCGGAAGAAGCTTCAGAGGCCCGAAACAAAGACTTTAGGAGGTTCAGAGAACACCATTCGAGGAAAAAGAATAGACAAGCATCAAACGAGGATATCCTCAATATGCTTATCGTCTCTTCTGATCCTCTAATTTCGTCCACAAGACCAAAATTAAATGCCCACAAGAGGCAGACATACTTTAAGGAAACAGTAGAACTACTGAAACTTCAGGATCAGGAAGCTCCGACAGAAGTCTTAGAAGTTATATCTATTGTAGAGCCTGATTCTCAAGTGGATTCTGATGGTGACGAAGTATAAAATAAGTTAACTTTTATTGTTTATGTTAGGTTAGGTTAAGTTATTTTTTTTTTTAATAATTTGCTTTTATTTTTAATCATACAATAGTTTACCATTTATTGTTATTGACTAATGATCACGTTTATCTAATTACCCTCATTATGGTACGTATCCTTTTAACAGGTATATAGGTATTAAGTTTTATTAATCATTAGCTAATGCGGACTTGAGGCATTAGATAAGATTACGTATTACGTAATTCATAATTACCATGTCATTTCAAATGAAAATCACAAAGTAGGTAATACGACTTTGTGATTTCTTAGAATGTTTTGGTCTAAGCATAAAAAATATTGTAAGTTACACTTGGCATAGCCATATTTAAGCATTAAAATGTACATATCATAAACATTTTTAATTTTTTAATTTTGAGGATTTTTAAAAAAAAAAATCGCAAGTGATTTCGCAATATTAAGTATGTCAAAAATTCACAAATAAATAGTACTATAACAGTGTGCAAGGATATAATGGCCAACCTTTCGATTCCAGAGATATCCTCATTTTTCATGTCAGCTCCATACATTTTTTTCTTATAAAAATTATAACTCTTCCATTTGTGCACACAATTACTTCATATGACATTTTATAGAACAGTAATGATCAGCAGAAGTCATTTCCAGCAAAAAAAATAACATTTAAGAAATCGAGATCCTATGTCTTCTACAGCCGATTTTCGATCCACCGTGCGCCGCTCCGCCGCGATCGATCCTAATGAGATATTTTAAATACACAGTACCTGTAGGCTGGGGTACACAGACACAAAGTGAATACCGCCCCGTGTAGAACACAGCGCAGGTACTGAGGAATACCGACGGCTATGTAAGTATGTAGAGCAGGCACAGGCGGGCGGTAGACATGATATCTCCGTGCACGTACTTACGTACAATGTGTACCAAGCTTAAGGACGAACCGTTCCTCACGCAAATATTTGTACGGACAGAACTTTTAGAAATACTTCTGTGTTATTCCTTGAAATCTTACTTAGTTGAACAAAGTCAAGACGAAGACTTTACTTATTGTCTCTATTATTAGATTACTTAGTAAATCTTTGATAAAACTAACTTTAGCGTTCGCAGAAACCATCGCAATGTAAGAAATCGCAACCTAAGAAAGCCGTGTTCTCGTACATAAATAATATTCTTTTCTATGTGGACTTCATAAGTCCCTGCAAGGCTGCGCTCATAGTAATTTATAATTAAATAGCGTCCCTAAGTCTGCAGAGAATGAAGCTCTAGTAATCTAAGTACCAGAGTGAGCCATTGTATAACACAACGTAATACACGACACTGTCCCTCGGCAGGATCCCACGTACATAATGCTATTTATCTTCCATCCTTCCTAAGCCCTTTCTGATTATAATCTAATCCCAAATGCTAATCAATAGCGACTTAGCCAAAGCCCTCATTGTCAGAACCAGCAGTTTAACTATTTATACGGTAGGATTATTTATTGTTCTCGTGTTCTCATAATGTATATAAATTCCCATTAAAATATCGTTCTCACGAAATGTAATCGATATTTAATTGATTTGGGCACTGTGCTCATAAAACTCGGGAACATGTTTCAGTAATCTTTAATACTGATCTGGAAATAACAAAACATTAAAGTTTTTGGTTTTTATCGAAAATAAATCGTAAAAAGTATAATCATTGGACGATAGCTCAAACAAACGGACATGCTCATATTGGTTCCTACACTTTTTTACATCACCTACTTACTTTATTTTTTGAGCCTTTTTGGTAATCTAACCAGTGTCATGGAGAATTCAAAATTGTGCATCCTTTAGATTACTCTAGAGTCATTAGCCAAAACCGTGCTGTTTGGGCGGTTGCCCAGCAGTTCCGGCTAACAATATAGCCAAACCGGCAGCCAAATTCCGTGCACAGATGACATGTTCTTATATTTTTAACCTATCTGCTCCGATCACAATAACTTTTCTGCAAAGTCGGTAGGTACGACTCACATTATGCGTCATCTTAATATTGTTAATTAATGATAAAATCAATGCAACGTGGTTGACGTGTTGTTCTGCTAAATTAATGTAGGCAATGGAACTTTCCATTTATTTTCCAATTTATCACGACTAGCTGGTTTAATTTGTTTCCTAGTATCGTGTTCGTTTGGGGAAAAATACGTGACGTCATGCTCATGACACGATAAAACTTTAATCAGATTATTTAAAGCCTGTTCCAAGTGAAACGCGTTACTGCTAAACGTGACTGCAGTGTAAGCTAAACCACAGACAGCACTAAAAGCAAAGTATATGAATATAATAAATGACTGTAAAGCAGTAGCGAGGCGTGGTGAAACGACAGAGTAAAGCCGGAGCTTAAAAAAAAAAGAAAAAAAAAAAGTTTGTTTAATAATGGTTGTGACGTCACTTCAACTTTCATCGTGGCCGCGAAAAGTTACTTCTTGTTTACCTAACAAAATAACGGTGTCAAAACGGGTTAAATTCCTATGTATTTCGATCTACGTTTCGAATAAGAGCTTCATGCAAATTAGTGAAAATAATTCTATTCCTACCAGTCCCGAACACATACAGCTACATGTTTTTCAGTCTACACGTTTTTTGATAAATTCGTCAAATTAAAAATGGATTAAAATGTCAAAACTTTATTCCATAAACTACTAGAATCTGAGATAGGTAAACACGGAAAACAATACATTTAATTTAATTTGATATTTATCGTAAAGGGAAACATTAAAATGTTTGAAAAAACCATCACGTCGTTTGTAATTTATAGTTATATCTGGGCGAGCACGGCCTAACTTATTTTATTTTTCAATAACCTTGAAAAGCACGTTTCCTCACAAAGCAAATAATCACACAATAATTTACATGCCACCTTCTTAATCCTACTGATCCTACTAATTACCTTTGAAATCTACTCTAAATAAGTAATTTCAACTTAATAAACTATCTACTTACCCCAAATACCTAATTACAACGTACTTTTGTTTCACTAAACTCAAAACACATAAACGCTATCTTAATCACTGTTCTATCTACAATAGTAAAATAATATAAAATTCAGTTTATATCGAGCGAACAAAATGCAAATTTTAATTGTAAAAAAATTTCTAATGCGATTACGTCAAAAAACAACCACAAATTGTCAATCGAATGATGAATGTTATGATGTCCGAACGCCGAGCCGAACGCATTACGAAATTCATCGATAACAACCGAACAACTGAGCGAACTGACTGAACAATATCTCCCTCATTCTGGTTTCACGACGCGCATGCATATTCTATCGTAACTCGGTAAGTCGGTACAGAGCGGCTTACCCGGCTGCTAAGAAACTGCGGTGTCACGTGACCGAAGTGACGTCAACACGGACTTTATTTTCTATAGAAATTGAATTCACGATAAGCCGGACGCGCCTACGAGTTATTTTAGAGCGAAACGTTTTGTTGTTGGGACATATAGACAAAAAATGTAATGTAGGCGTTTTGTAATGTTTTAATCTTAAGGTGTATCAAATACTTATAGAGTGATTATTCAATGACGATAGAGTGGTTGTGTTCGAAGGCAAGCCGTTAGGAATCAGGTTGTTTGAAGCCATCGCCCCTGCTGCAAAGTTCTTGATTACATTTTCTTCTCGATGTAAGTATAACAATTTCTTGTAATTTTATATTAGTTTTACGTGTCTTGTGCAGTGTACTGTCGTTTAAATTGTAATTTATTGCGGAATCACGACCACTTTTCAATTGAACTCGATCTTCACACGTTTTCTGAATGGAATCGTACCTCCGGGCAAGATATTCCACTTCTGTGGATGTAAATCTGACAAGTAGGTACCAATTTAATTTAACCTTTTCCAGAGACCCTGATTTATGTAGTTTCTTAAAAACCACTTTCTTCGAACAGAGGCCTATGGCCTGCTGTGACTGTTGCAGGCTGGTATATTGTTGACCCGCTAGTTCCAGCAACTCGTCGCCCACGGCTGCAGGGGGTCGTCGCCGCGACGCCACGTCAGCATGTCGCCATGGGCACGCCACTATTGCGGCGATAAGTCCCCTCTTTGAGGAGTGGCTAGAGAGGCGCCACGGCGTCCTCACCTTCCGCCTGACGCAGGTCCTCACCGGACATGGTTGTTTCGGGAGGTTCCTGTTTCGTATCAGGCGGGAGGAAACGCCCGGGTGTCATCACTGCGTGGATCGCCCGGAGGACACGGTGGAGCATACGGTGGAGGTCTGTCCGGCTTGGGCAGAGCATCGCCGTGTCCTCGTGGAGGCGATCGGCGGCGGGGATCTCTCGCGTCCGGCCCTAGTCCAGGCCATGGTACGGAGCGAGAGGGCATGGGAGGCCGTCACCTCCTTCTGCGAAGCAGTAATGCTCGCGAAGGAGGAGGCAGAACGCGTGAGGGAGAGGCAAATTTCGCGCCCTCACGCCCCTAGCCGCCGCAGGAGACGCCCAGGGCGTCGGGAATCACAGGCCGATTCCCGGCCACCGTAGGCGCGGGCTTGCGGACGGTGAGCAATGGGTAGCTCGCCGTCCGATAAGGACCAGGCCCGGGTCGACGGCGCGTTGTGTTCCACGCGCGCCTCAAAGAGATGTCAGCAAGTGAAGGGGTCCGATAGGACCAATGCCTGCCGGGGTTGCGGGAAAGTCCGAAAGGGATACCGTGGCCCCTGGCAATGTACAGGCAACGGAAGGAACACGGGTGGGTTTTAGTCAGTAAGAGTCTGACACGCCCTCCCGCTCCACCCAGAGCGGGAGAAGTTATTTGATAATTTCCCACCCAAAAAAAAAAAAAAAAAAAAAAAAAAAGCATGTCGCCATCGTCCCATTGTGATAGCCTTTCGATTCCATTGATTTATTGTAGCAAGGGATGAAGGGGGGACCTCTCTGAACCATTATTTTTAAATATGAAATATCCTGTTTCAGTGCTACTGTCTGAAGGATCTTATGGCGCTTATCGTTCTCGAAACAGTCGAAAGCTAACTGAGGTCGAGAACTATATTGACTGGTTGCATCAAGGTTGCTTTTGATATCTTAAGGCATTGCTCGTTTAATTAATGAAGTTACTATTTTATTTAAATGACAATTTTTTTATTTAATATTGAACATGATTTATCTTCATTCTTATTACCAACTAACACATAGAAACACTTCTCTCAGCTCATTGTATCACGAACCATATTGTTTACGACGGCATACCTTGCTGAACTGCAACCCTTCGGCGCTGCACATTAACCGAGCCATTCTTTGTGCTCTCTACAATGTGGCCAAGAACGCCGAGAACGCCGAGATCACGGGACAAAGGTTCAGGAAAGGGAGACGCCGAACCGTTGTAACCGATATTTTTCTAAACTGTAATTTAATTCTGTGGGTATAAAAGTAAAGAGTCATCTGGACCCGATATCTGGTGTGCAGTGGACCGGACCAGTGACGTCATTAACATGAGAATGCTTATAACGCGATCTCACGTTAACTTACATCAAGATGAGATAGAATGTCGTCTAAACTAAACTGGGACACATTTGAAGGGACGTCTTTGTGCCGTTATTTGGTTGTGTATGTTTAATTTAATGCACGTTTTGTGTGAGATTATTATGCAGTAAAATGTATGTTATAGCTTAATTAGTAAATTATGTAGGCACATAA